>JASPKZ010008023.1:167500-572500 GCA_030220185.1 Diploptera punctata
AAAAAGGGAAATTTAGACTCAAACATCCAAAATATGTTTGTAATGAGTCAGATATTACTTTTTAGGCCAGTTAATATCTTCCATGCCGCATTACTTTTCATGAAACTTATACCTTCACCAGTTATTTTATTTATTCATTCAGGAAATGTAGGCCTAAGCATCAACATCATCATTCTGTCAATTACTGGTACCCTCGTGGCCTGTTACGGTCTCCAACCTGAAAAATAGCTTAATACCTAAAATCTATGGTGTAGTGATGGCTAATGACTTTAAGTAAGAAACTAACTTAAATTAAGCTGTTCCATATAGAATTAACAAATATGCACATGCTAATCAATTATTGTTAACAATATTATGTATAAATAATATTGTCAAACAGTTTATGATTTTTAAATTGTTAAAAGTGGTTTGTAATATAGAGTAGCTTCAATTCAAGAAACTTGTGAATTGCATACTATATTTATGTTTTTTAAATTTGACTGGCGACTTGTAAAGATCCCCTAGATATAACAAAATAATACTTTATTACAGAAATTAGAACAAGTATGTCCAAAAATCTAAAAACATGAGAAGTATGACTTTGAAGGTACAATAAACATTTTCATCGGAAGACCTATATATATGTTATTTAATAACTTTAAACTCAAAATTAAGATTTAAAAAGAATTGACATGTCATATGATGGTATGATGACGAAAAATTAAAAATCAATTATTTAACACACACACTCACACATACATATATATATTGTAAGACTTTAAAAGAATAGCTATGTTTTGTAACTATATCTCTGCTCCCATAAACTTCATAATTGATGTTGTCTTACACAGAAAAAAATGTAATTATAACTAACTATATTTATCATACATAATAGATTATATCACTCGAAACTTATATTGATTTATTGGGAACAATGTTTTCAAATCGAATAGTGGGGATCTATTATTAATATTATTGAATCATTTTTCCGGAAAACTACAATATCACTGAACTTCGGATATCCATTATTATCCACTGCAATGAATTCTTTACAGCAAAAAAATCATTTATATGCCAGTAGATCGCTTATTTGTCGCTGGACAGCTACCTGGAAGATGTTAAGATTTAACTGTCTGCCAGAACTTTGGCTGAGACTTGCTGCTGTCGATTCAGTGGTAAAAAGTCTACATCGTAGGGAAATAATACGGTTAGTTTTCAGATATGTTGAAAATATGTCTAATCGTATGGCTTATAACTTGACACCAGTCTTGGAACTATTTTTCATTGGATGACGAATAATATGCTTGATATTATTACGCATCACAAGATTTGCATCATTCGAAATTTCAAAGGAAATGTTTGATAATGGAGTCATTTTTAGAGGAAGAATTTACATAGAAAAAATATACTGCTTAAAAATAATAATAATAATAATAATAATAATAATAATAATAATAATAATAATAATATATTTTATTTCATTTTAAGAGATAAGTAGGCGGCTTCATGGCGCAAGAGGTTAGACGCTTGTCTCTCACCGCTGGGGTCTCGAGATCGAGTCTCGGTTACTCCATGTGGGTTTCGTGGTGGACGAAACGGAGCTTGGGTAGGATTTTCTCGGCGTTTTCTCCCGTTTTCTCCTGCCACAATTGAATTCCACCATTTCTCCATACTCATCACATCCATTTCGTTTCATTTCGTTCATCTGTTCCTGCGACAGTGCGTCAGGCCGCCACCCTTGTCATTCACAGACCTATATAGGCTATATAGGGGCTCACACCATCACATCCCTCGACCCGACCTAAGTTAGAAACGAGTTCAAGATATATTTTTTAAGAGAGAAGTAGTAATAATTTTTTAACATTTTCATTAAAATAGGCCAACAAATTTTTGTATCAGCTATAATGTTACAACCTATTTAGGGAAATTTTTGGACCAAAGAGAGATGAACAGACAGGTGAATGGAGAAGACTACATAACAATGAACTACATGGTCTTTGTAGAAAGCCAGATATAATAAGAAAAGTTAAGTCTCGTAGACTGCGATGGGTAGGACATGTTGCAAGTATGGGGAATGAAAGACTTGCATGGAAGCTTCTTGTAGGAAAGCCAGAGGTAAAACGCCCAGTTGGTAGACCAAGAATGAGGTGGGAGAATAACATTAACTATGATTTGAGGGAAGTAGATTATACAGGGAATGATTGGAAAGCATTAGCTCCGGATAGGGATGTATGGAGAACTTATGTCTGCGCGGCCATGAACCTACGGGTTCGACAGTGAGTAAGTAAGTAATGTTACAACCATGGTATCGAATTCTCGCCTTAGCTCTAATAGTTCGGATTTTGCCGAAAACATGTTGTCTTGTTGAAGAACGCCCTTCAGAATTCTGAATACCTTGTATTTATTTGTGTTAATAGTTACAATAAAATATAAAATAAATTGTAATAAAGTTCTACAAGAAAAGTTATATTGTGGCTCATATCTGGCTATTTGTCTGACATTAAACAAAGTGTATTAATATGATTATAACCACATTCATTTCTTGATATAAGAAGTTGTTGGCTTCATTAAATAAAATAGGGCTTCGGGTATCCTTGTAGGATACCTATCTTCACATTAATGCAATTGGATAATTTATATTTTACAGAAAAATACATTTTATTATGAGTTAGCAAGTTCATTATCAAAAGTGTTAAACTTTCTGAACCACCCACAAGCTGTTTAAATTCTATTGGTGCGATAATGACCTATGTTTTCGAAATGTCTAAAAAAAAAAGGTCATCACACACTCTCTCTATTTCGAGTTTTGCATCCTGAAGTATGGTGTTGACAATTTTCGGGTTCATCACATATCATGATATAAACAGTTAATAGCTCCAGTTTTTCATATCCTCTTTCCATTTTTTATCATCATCATCATTATCTTCAAGGTATGGGACTGTTGGCCCGTTCCGCTCCCCGGCGCACTACATGCCGCAGGCGCAGGTCGTCCTTCCAACGACGTTTTGGTCTTCCTACATTTCTTCGGCCTAGAGGCCTATAATGAAGCAGCTGTTTTGATAAACGATTATTTGGCATTCTTTGTATATGTTCAAACCAATTACGTTATTTGTGTGTATTTTCTCGTTTATATTATAGATTTGTAGTTCATCTATGATATCTTGACTTCTCTTTTGATCTCTTAGAGAGACACCTCCATTTTTATATATTAAAATAGTTATATTTTCATGAAGCTTAAGGGATACATGTAAGATGTTCTGGGATTTTTAACAGTTCTTAAGAGAATACGTCCGAAACCAGCATTCAATGAAATAAATTTGTCATACACGCATCTTCTGTTAGAGCAGATATATCAGGTTGACAATTGCATGCCGAAATCAACCTTGAATTTCTCCCAGAACAGCGTTGCGATGTACCAAGGGCGTATTCAAAAACGTATCTGGTGTTTTTAATTGTAAGGCACTAAAATCCAGCGCCAAATTTTTCATTTAGACTGTAGGTAAGCAATACAACTCATGACTCGGTAGAGTGAATAACCCTCACTATCTGCCGTCTGTGCCGCTTCCCTGCCAACCTCCATTCCGCTCTTACCCAAGCAGGGAGAGCACCTGCTTCCTAAAGAGGGTTGCCATTGCTGGATTCTAGCTTCAATTTCTGTAATTAGTAGTTAAAAATTACAGATTTTTTTTTTGGACGCGGCCTTTGTACAACACAACATTTCTGTAGGAGAAATTTCAAGGTAGTTTTGGGCATGCAATGATTAACAGTTCATTTTTGAGAAGATTGATGCAAATACTTATCGAATTTACTTTTTATTAAGTTTCACGTCTGTGAACTGCTTAAGTATTAGAGTTAATACATTGATTTAAGTGTAATATTGAGCGCCAGATTGTCACATTTATTACAGAATTAAAAGATTCTCAAATTTTTAAACTCGCAATTTTAATTGACAATGTTGATTTATGAAATATTTTCTGTGCCTTTAAAATAATATATATATATACACACACACATGAATAAAAAGTTTTATTGGGTTTTCCGCGTCTTGGATTCAAGGTCGGCCTCTGGCCACTGATCAGGAATCATATAGGCTATATATATATATATATATATATATATATGCCCAAACGGTCCCCGAAATCATATGGCCATCATCCTTATCATTATCATCCTTACCATTATCATTATCATCATCATCCTTCACCGGTGTGGAAAGCAACGGGCAGCTACCACACCTACACAATTCCCTAGTAAAGCTGGAAGTAGCATGAAAATGCTATGATTGCAATGAAGGACCTGCCTTCGGGCAGAATTACTATGGATATATATATATATATATATATATATATATATATATATATATAATGTTATAAGATTTTTTCACTGGTGTTTTGAATTTTACTTTTTTTTATCTTTGATGGCTTATACAAGAAATATGAAGAACAAAATTTAGTATGATTGAATCGAGGGTCAGAGAAACACGCCTGTATCCCGAGCCGCCATTTTGTCACCAATGATCTAGAATAAAACACGGTTTTTTTTTTCAAAAGTAAAATTGTATGTTAAGACGTCTAAATATGTTGTAAATAGGAATTGTTTATTCCTAAAATAGGCATTAACATAAGGATTTTCGCTTGTTTAAATGATTAGCAAAGGAAATAGAAGCATCTTAGAGTGACTGTAAAATACAAGTGAAAATAAGAGCTTCTTGCGACTGTACACCTTCTGACGAAAGAGAGAATTTCCATTTTAAGTTTGTAGATGAGGGACATTTCATCTAACTACTACCCAATGGTAATTTTACTTCAAAAACCCAATCTCCCTTAACTGCTCCAACTTCTCAGAGACACTTCCACGTTAGACTTGATCACTGGGCATTCAAATTCCAAATGATGACAATCTCATGCTATCCTTTTCTCTTTTTCCTCCTCTCCGTCTCTTCTTTCGTCTCCTCAATCTTGCCTCGTAAAATAACATACACTCTATGCCTGTTCTAGACAGACTTAATTAGTGTTTTGAAACTGACGTTCTCATTTTACAAAATAAAATTGCTTCTAAATAAAAGAAAAACGATTCTACGAAAATATTTCTTCCCGATCAATATGGTTTCCAAGACGACGTATCCATGAGTAATTTATTTTGTCCATTACAATCCTATCTGGTACAGAGATAAAGACAAAAACTATTTAAATTAACTGTTAACTCAAAAGAGTAATTTATAGAGACCAATATAATATGTAGCCTATAATATCTGCATCACAAGTGATGTTCCATCTATTTTACGTAGTAGGTTTACAATAGGGCTATACCACACTTGATTTATATTTCAATCCGAACGCAGAATTGAAAAGAAAATCAGGCTATTCTTTACAACATCTGACGCGACTTTGTTTATTCCTTGATAAACTACTGTCAAATTTTATTCTTAAGGTTCCATTCTTTAAATTATTTCCCTCCACTTATAATGATTTTTACAATGTTTTTATTTCAATATATTTTTCCATGAACTATGTGAAGACGTGGCAGCCATGTTGATTTTAAGGAATATTCTAAGAAAAAACAAAATCGTGTTCCAGTGCAGCCAACATAGAGTATGTACTAATTAACTGTACACAAGTACTTCAGAATTTCAGAACTTACTATCTATTTTTGGGCGTTACATTCTTTCACAGGTTAAAGTGTTTGAATTGTGTTATGTTAGCTTTTAGGTTGGTCTTTCACAGGTTAGAGTACTTAAATTACGTTAGTTAGCTTTTAGATTCGTCAAATATCGTGTATACGTTGGCTGCATCCCTTGGTTCCATAGTGCAAACCGTTTCGCGTTTGTTGGTGCATGTGCATGGTGTACTCGTATGATTGGAACTTAGGAAATAATTTTCGCGTCACATGTTGTAAAGAATCCCCGAAAATTATTTAAAACTAAACCTATAATTTTTTCGAAGTTGAGCATTAGACCTATGTTAAAAATGTTTTTATTGTTTTTATATAAAATAACTTTGGACAAATAAATCCAATAATTGTTTGCACCAGTGTGACAAAAGCTTTTGTTCGGAATGTTTCTAGTACTGACAGTATAATTTAATGAATTACAGTACACAAATTAAACATTTTAAAATAAAAATATGTAAATAATAATACAATATTAAATAATAAACACTGTAATAATATAATAAAAGCATTGTGACTCTAACAATAAATCTCATAATTATTAAATTAATCGAATATTTATTATTTGTATTATTATCGCTATTATTTAAATTTTATTGATTTGGGATTATATGAATAAAGTGTATTTTTTTATTTCCAAGTTATAAATTTGGACCACGACTTGCAAGTGATGTTTACTTTAAAGGAAATTTAATTGCACTTGCAAGAAGAAATAAAGCTTTTAGCTGTGCGTTAGTGAAGTATAAAACATTGTGAAAAGACAGTTTTTATATAATAATTCTACAGTTTTATAAACACTACATTCGGAAGTAATTATGGTAAACGATATAGCTTTAAGTAGGCGTATTCCATTAGTATACTTTTAAATAAGTTTAAAGGCATATGATGGTATTTTGAACAGCTTACTTAAATAAATTATATGGAAAAGACTACATAACACTGAGCTACATGATTTCTGTAGGAAACCAGATATAACAGTTAAGTCCATACTGAGATTGGAAGGACATGTGGCACGAATGGGGCTTGGAAGAGGGGCGTGGAAGCTTCATGTAGGAAAATCAGAAGGAAAACGCCCAGTTGGTAGTAGACTAAGAATGAGGTGGGAGAATAACATTAACAATAACTTGAGGAAGTATATTATACAGGGGATGACTGGAAAATATTAGCTCAGGATAAGAATGTGTGGAAGGTCATGTCCGCACGGCCATGAACCTACGAGTTCATTAGTGCTAGTGAGTTTAGTTAGTAAGTTAGTTTGTTTGTTGTTTAGATAAATCATAATTAAAGACTGATAGAAAATCAAGAGCGTTAATAATATTTGGATAAAAATAAATACACACGCACGCACGCGCGCGCACACACACACATACATACACACACACACGCACACACACATGTATATATATATATATATATATATGATCATAATGTATTGTGTTTCGTTGCTGATTCTAGGCTACAGGCCAATCAGTTGAATGTTGTATCAAATTGAGAAAGAAAGACCTCATGAAAGATGTAAACCAACAACTAGTATTTCCAATTTCTTGGACTGAAACTACATAAGGAGTGTCATTATTTACTTCAAAGATCCCGAATACTGTAGCTTTGATATTAATATATGCGATTATCGATTATTTTTACATGTCACTCACTATCACTCCCCTAGGGGTGCTAAGGATCTAACCCTATATTTAAACGACATCGGTACTGTCCCTAAGTAGCATGATGTCGCCGAAAACTATGGATTTGACACTAACCTCAGAAATATTGGACATTTTATATTTCTCCTCTTATGACTCTCCTGTATCAATAGGAGTTACATTTGGACTTAAAAACCATCGGCAATGTAACTATTAATCTTAGCGACCATGAAAACTACGGATTAGCCACTAATATGGATCGTTTCTAACAACATATGAGTAATACTGTATTCACCTTAGAAAACGATTAGTCTTGTATTCTAATTTAATCAAAGATATGTTGACAGAGAACACTAAAAATCCATCCTTAGTAATTCTGCCCGAGGGCAAGTCTTTCACTGCAATCATAGCATTTTAATGCTATGCTTTGCAGCTTTACTAAGGGTACTGTGTGGTAGCTTCCCGTTGCTTTCCACACCGGTGAAGGATGATGATGTTGATAATGATAAGGATGATGATGATGACCTGATGTTTTTCGGGGACCGTTGGGTCCTAAGCTTCCTGACATTTGTCTTAGAGGTGAGGAAAAAACCGAAAAAACCTCACCCAGAAGCCTGTCCCGACCGGGAATCGAATCCGGGCCCGCTGCGTGACAAGGCAACACGCTACCTCGAAACCACAGCAGTGGACTCACTGTAAATAACTCAACTAATTGTAAGTGTATATAAAATAACTTTTAATTTCGTTCTCCTTTAGCCTATAAACTCTAACATCTAAGAAAAATCGTTGAGGAAATTTTGATTATCTAATGTTACGTGTTTCTATTATGTGACAAATGTTTGATGTAGAAAATCACATTTTTAATTATATTCATGTAATTTCGGCCAATATGCTACCGGTGACCACCCAGCATCGGGTGAGGAATTTGGGTAACAACAATAAGTAGTGGCTCCAGTTTGAAAAAAAAACAGTTATAACGGCTGGGAACCCGACGTGCTCACCATATATCACCCCTTTACTGGCCTCTGTGAATGAAGCCTGTGGATGTGAGGCCAGCAGGCAGCAAGCTAGTTGGACAAGGTCTTTCAAGATCTGTCACGTCATGAAATTAATGTATTTATTTTGGGTATTTTTTAAGAGTACAAGAAGAAGGGTTTACCTAGAAGATTGTTGAAATTGTAGCCTATCCGCCCGGGGAAAAAAATAAAGGAAGAGCTCGCAAATCATGGATGGAGGAGATAAGTACAGGTATGACTGAAACAGGACTTATACAATTTTGAATTGATGATGAGGGACGAGACGAGAAAAAAAAAAACTTTGGTCAAAGAAAAATATCTAATGATTTGGAATCTAAATAAAAATATTATAAGTCTATTATCAGCATTATGTCCATCGCTGTGGTCTTGAGGTAGCATGCTGCCTTGTCACGCAGCGGACCAGGGTTCGATTCCCGGTTGGGACAGGCTCCTGGGCGAGTTTTTTCGGGGTTTTTCCTCACCTGTAAGACAAATGTCAGGAAGCTCAGGCCCAACGGTCCCCGAAAATCATTCGGCCATCATCATCATCCTTCACCGGTGTGGAAATCAACGGGAAGCTACCACACCTATAATTCCCTACTAAAGTTGCAAAGCATAGCATGAACATGCTGTGATTGTAGTGAAAGAATATGGATGGATCAGCATTATTATTATTATTATTATTATTATTATTATTATTATTATTATTATTATTATTATTATTATTATTATTATTATTATTATCAGTATTATTATGTAAACTTCTATGATTTTCTCACTAAGTAAATGCAATAGGACAAATGTCGTAGTAAAATGTTCATTTGATATCTGCAAGGTACTCTGTCGGGTCAAGTTAAATTCCTGGAGTAAGGGCCAATTTCACCAACAGAGGTAACTGTATTACGCCAGTTTTCCCCGTGTATAATGTATAGCTTAGATTGGCGTAATACAGTTACCTCTGTTGGTGAAACCGACCCTAAATCATTTTAAATTTCCGCTTGGGTTTGGGTGCGTGTTCTTCGTTTTCCGATCCTATGGAATCTCTGGCAATAGCTGAAATGTTGTTAACCACAGATCCAGGACACCTGCAACTGTGATTCTGTCTAAGTATGGTTCAGAATTATTTATTCTTGCCTAAATACCACCGGCCAGGGTACAGGTTTATATGATCCATGGAAAGGTTAAAATAAATAAATATATATATATATGTATATATATATATATATATATGGTATAATAAGAAAAATAAATGCCTGGACGGGATTCGAACCCGGATCTCTGAGTCTGTACCTCAGCGTGATATCCATTACACTACCAGGCGAATCCAATTCAAACACTTATTTTTCTTATATATGTATTATACTCTCCATTATTACTAGATGTCGCGAGCTTACATTGCTCAATGTTAAACATTTAATTATAACATATATATATATATATATATATATATATATATTTGTGATGCAAACTACCTCGCTAAAGTGATGAGTAGAACTTTCTAGTTCGGAAACCTAAAAAATAAAAATTATAGGAGATGAGTTTTAACTCATCCTCATCAATATTTTATCACTAATTTATCTGCCAAAGCTTTCAAACTGAGACAAAACTATCTACTGGGCTCATACCCCAGGTGCATTACGTTGTTTTTTAAACATGACCGAAGCTCCAATCACTGTTCCGAGCAGGAATTTCTATGGTTTTTCCTGGTTGTAGAGCAAATGTTGAAAGTTTCGGTCGAAGTGCTACAGCCGGCTTTTTATTTAACGTGTGCTGGTTCTGGGCTTAAGCCTATATTTTTAAACAGCGTATTGCTCAAATCTCTCTTTTAGGTAGGAACTTTTACATTTTCCAACTATTCAATTCGTATGCAGGAATGGATAACAAAAAATGACAAGCGAAAATCCGCTGTCGGTTTGTTTCTTTGGTAATGGCCATAGAACATCCTGTAGAAATGTGTCATCTCTTGAACAGATGGTCACAACAGATGCATAGTCTATACTCGAAAACAATGCATAACACATTTTAAAGATCGCTTTCCAATTGGATAATTCTGCAGTTGAAGGAAAGAAAATTGAATTACTGCCAACTACAATTAGTTGTGCTAATATTTGCGTTGCTGACCACTCGATTGATGGAAGCCAATACCACATATATTACAGGCATTCTAAACCATGGCCCTAGTTACAGAGTAAATTCAATTGTATTTTTTCTCTCTTCTCTTTAGGATGGTTGCCGTTGTTCTGTGAAAATACGTTATATGTACATAAATATTAATTTACATTACTATTGATTAGGAGACCACTGCATGTCCTGGATGATGTATTATTTTATTCAATAACATCAGCTGTCCAATTATGGAACCTACATATAGTCAATATTTTTATATTATTTTTTAGTATTCTACCACAAAGATAAGGACGTTTGACAAAATATAGTCTGCTCCAAATTTCTCGATTTCTAGAGCTTTAAAACCCTTAGGAGGGACATGTCGGAAAGTCGAGGATTCGAGTCCCGGTGGGGTCAGAAATTTTAAACTGTTCTAAACTTTCTGGCAGAACTATGGCCCTGGTGTCGACTCATTTTCTGACGGAAATGAGTACCATATTAATTTTCTAGGTGTAAAGATGGCTGTCAGGTATGGCTGAAAACCCAACTGCCATCTCGTGCCGATTTATTTTACCATAATGACGAAGTGGAATGGAAAATAATTGAAAGCTTATGAAATAATTATTTCTATGAACATCCTCTTCCTTGACTGATCCTGGTGAGTGGGTAGATGTGAGCATAAGTAATTCACTGGCACTATCGAAACCGTAGGTTAATGTGCGCCCGGATTAAATCTCTCCATTCATCCTAACCTGAGCTAATGTTTTCTAATTAACCTCTCTACAATTCACCTCTTTCAAATCATGGTTAATGTTATTTATTTTCCCACCTCATTCTTGGCCTACCTACTTGGCACTTTCCCTCTGTTTACCTACAAAGTTTCCATGCCGCTCTTTCATTTCCCATTCGTAGCACATGCCCCTCCCCATCGCATTCTATGATATTTTACATTTCTTATTATATCTGGCTTCCAATAAAAATCATGTAGCTCACTGCTATGTTGTCTTCTCCGGTCGCCTCTCTTTGTCTCTCTTTTGTACAAATTGTTCTTTATTCACAAACATTCATAATCTTTTCGCCTCCGTTAAGTTAAGAGTTCATGTTTAGTATGCATATGATATAATTACAAAATAACGGTTTTATATACTTTCAGTTAAACTTTTTTTTTCTTTTTTTAGAGAAGTTGGTGTGACAAGAATCCTTGTAATACATAATAACATGCGTTTTCAGAATTGAACCTGTGTTTACTTTCTGTGTGCACCTCATTCTTGTTTTTAATTATTGTTCCTAGGTATTTGAATTCAGTCACTTCATAATTTTTCTCATTTATTGTTTACCTATTTCAATTATACCGGGTGTACATAAAATAATATAGCGATTTTAAAGGTGTTGAATTATACTTTAACTAACTATGACAAAAACAAAACTCATGAAAGAGTAACATCTCCAGTTTACATTATAAGTCCATAGGTGTTCAATGTGAGCCCCGTTTGTTACATGACACACATCCAACCTGTAAACTGAATCTTCTCATACATTAATAAACATGTCTGGATTGATGGCAGCAACAGCTTGTCGAATCCTGTTTCTCAACTCGGGCAGGTAAGCAGACAATGGAGGAACGTAGACTCTGTCCTCTACAAAACTCCAAAGGAAAAAAATCCATGCGGTGAGATCAGGTGATTTTAGGAGGCCACTGGAGATAAGTCCTATCGTCTGGACCATGACGACCAATCCAGTAATAACAGTGTGGAAGGTCTTGCGAAAACGCTTACATATGCGTCCCTACCGTTTACAATTGTTCATCATCATCATCATCATAGTACATTCACAAATTTGGCCATTTGTTGACCTGTTTCGGCCTCAAGAGAAACACCATCCAAAAGGCTTTTGAATGGACATCCTGGTCTTCTTCTTCCTGCAGGTTGATATCTTAACATTTGTTTGGATATCCTGTGATCTTCCATTCGATGTACATGTTGCATCCACCTTGACTTATAATCAGACATTTTGTTCGTTTACAATTGTTACAGACTCTAAAGTCGATTGATTACGCTGACTTTGCGTTTGAAATGTTGCAACAGCAACATTCTTGGTTGTCCCATACCTTTACACAGACAACCGGTCGTTGCGTAATTATTACGCCATAGACGGACGTTGTTGGATTGGGGGGATCACGATTAAACTGCCTACGAAACGTACGTTGAATTATCACATCTTATTTACAACTCTCAAACTGCAAAAAACAAACGCTTTCTGTTGAGGAGTTGCCATATTTGCTATTATTGTTGCCATAGAAACAAAACAAAAGAAAGCTATCCACTCACTCACACGACTAAAAAATTATCTTCTTTCCTGTTTCATTTCACTCTATGCACAACTTTCTACGCCACATCTGAGTGATAATATTATTACTTGAAACTACTACATTCTTTTATGTATACACTGTATAATGAACATCTACGTCTGATCATATATTTTGTTTAATTTACGTTTACTTCCAGTCTTAATTCATTTGTCAGTGTTACTCAATGGTATGTGTTCATAGCTGAAATAATTTACATACTTTTACAGCGGTCCAAATAAAATTTAGTTGCAATATTGCTAAATTCAATATAATTATTCAGTTAATTGTTAATGTCCAACTTTTAACTGTAAAAATAAAATTATTGAGTAATGTATTTGTTCTGTAGGTTATGTAACACTGCTTTTTGCGCGATAGTGCGTTTTGTCGTACTTACAGCAATGGTGACAACGATTGAAAGTTCAACTTCCTACATTTCGAGGTTGCCAACCTAAATAACTATACTGTAATATTATTTATTACAAACCTCGTGCGGGAAGCAAAACCACTGCTACGTACAATATATATACAAAAATATATCCAAAATGTAGTGTTAATATACATTATACGAAACAAATCAGTATATTTTAAAGAAACTGAACTTTATTTGAAACAATATAAAACGATAAGTACGTACTTGCCGCCATTTTATGACTGATTGGTGTCACGACCTGCTGTAGTCTCAACTGAAAAACATTGCCCACACTGTTAACGTTAGTCAGTTGCTCATAATGAAAAACATATTTCCAAAATATTTTACTATTATTTATTATTTTGAAACACCATCGCGCAAAAAATAATGTATTGCGCACGTTTGTGAAGTCTTTTAAAGAATCTCGGAAATTAAAAACCTCGCTATCGCTCGGTTTTAAACATTTCATCTATTCTGTAAAAACCACTTCCCAACCTCGCATCGTAATATACTATTAGTATTCTTTAAGTGTGAATTTGAGAAAGGAAATTTTACTAATGCTATTATTAAAATTCATCGATTTATTATGAAATTTGTTAATGTCCTTATTTTTAAATTCATATTGAATTTGACTAAACATTTTCAAGAACCTATTTGACTTGCAGGATACTGCTGAAAGTATAACTATTCTCCATGGATAAATTTGGCGAAGGAAAATATAACTGAAGAGACTTTACAAAATATTATAATAATGCTGTTTTGTTAAAAATTGATGATTGATTCGTGCATCTATACATTGAAATTGGATGGTTAAATACGTCAAGTTACTAAAAAGCCAGTATCCCACCAGTATTTTATTATTTCCGACTTCAATAGAGCTGGCAATAAATTGAACTAGTGTAACATATTGATGGCTATTTGTCTATTGTCAAACTGTCACAGTCATGCACAAGTCACCTCTAGTTTCCACGTTCATTGAATTCCTTAGCTATTATATTTTTGTTATAGATCTATAAATATAATCATTATCCCTACATGGAAAATAGAAAGTGTTTTGTTAACCCTAAACTCAAATTCTGTTGAAAAATATAGATGATAAACGAACTTCAAGATATAAATATTTTCGTTGCATTTATCAATTTGTTTAGGTATTACAGCAAAATTAAATGTATTCTGTGTCATCAAAAGTACGTATTATTTTCTACTTATCTATCTTATACATTTTAATTTTATTCCCCAAATATAGAGTACATCAACATATATTATATATAGTGACTGTATTATAGATATATCACATAAACATTTATGTTTATTGTAATTTAGAAATAATGCTAATTACTGCATTTTTCTAAAATATTCGAGAGGTAGACAATGCCTTAAGGCCCTAAGTCTGTCAGGTAAAATAAAGTTATTATTATTGTTATTATTATTAATATTATTACCATTATTAGCTAATGTTTTTTAAATCATCCCCTGTATAATCTACTTCCCTCAAATCATGGTTAATGTTATTCTCCTACCTCATTCTTGGTCTTCCAACTGGGCGTTTTCCGTCAGGTTTTCCTAAAGAAGCTTCCATGCACCTCTTTCATTCTGCATTCGTGCGAATTGTCCTGCTCATTGCAGTCTGCGAAACCTAAGTGTTCTTATTGTATCTATCTTCCTATACGTATCATGTAGCTCACTGTTAAGTAGTCTTCTCCATTCACCTGTTTGTTCGTCTCTCCTTGTTCTAAATTTTTCCTAAGAATTTTATTCTCAAATAAGCTTACTCATAATCTCCTTTCCTCCCTTAAAGTAAGAGTCCATGTTTCGCATCCATGTAACATAACTGGTAGAATAACAGTTTTATATATTTTCAGTTTAACTTTCTTGAAAGGAGTTGGGACAACAAGAGTCCCTGGAATGCATAATAGCAAGCATTTCAAGAATTGAGCCTATGTTTAATTTCTTTGATTTATCAGTTAGCAACCAAAATTTTTAATAATTATGGGTGCATATCAGTCTCCTATGTTAGCCGAAGATCCATAAAAATATTTTCTTACCACATGGGTACTCGAACCGGCGATCCGTAGATCGATTCCTAACACTGCTCGCTCATATACGGGATTCGAAATATAACACATTTTATAACGTTAAACGATTATCTGAAATAAACCAGATTTCTTGTCCTTTGTGCTCCAAATTGATTAATTTTTTATATAATTATTAGGCCCTATAATTATATTTACGTATCGTCTGTTAGTTGATAGTTAAGTTCCATGTAAACAGAGTTTAATTTGTTTACAGTGGAAGTTTATAAAAATGGAAGTGTGAAAATTAATTTTCCAATATTATTTTCATACTTTTCCCCTGTATATTCGTTCCGGCGTAATGCCTGGTCAGGAGATGAGATTAAACTCCTGTCATTGAAGGTCTGTAATGTACTAGGGATGTTACACCATCCCATAGGCAGATGAAATGAAATTGAAATAAACGGATATCACGAGTATGGAGAAGTGGTGGATAAAGTTCTATGGGAAAACGGGAAAATCCACATAAAAACTTTCGTGATTTCAATTCGTCCACCACGAACCCCATATGAAAAAACCGAGACACAAACTCATGACTAGCCGTCAAGGACGAGACGACATAAAAATGACGAGAACTGGCGACTGTACAAACAACTTAGAAACACAACTACACAAACTATACGCAATGCCAAACTACGACACGCCCACAGTATAATCGGACCTGAAATAAGTGCACGGGTCACTTGGCGAAATCTCCGTACAATGGGACTTAGACAGTTGAATCCCTCAACTGACTCTATAGACATTTCTGTAGATGACTTAAATGAACAAGACTAAAATAGACATTCTTAAAGACTTATCCCCATCCCCCCATATAGGAAGAGATAAATTTTACTTTTACGACATTTCGCCTATAGACGTTAAAAAAACACTCAAGCGGATTAAATCCAATGCACAACGAACAGATAACATCAGCATTTTAATGCTAAATAAAATCATTGACATTATACTACCCACAGTGACTCATATTTTTAATGCTTCCCTTATAACTTCTATCTTCCCTACTGTATGGAAACAGTCTAGAGTTCGGCCTATACCAAAAATAAGTACACCTACTAACTGTAATGACTTCCGACCGATTAGCATCCTTCCGACATTATCTAAAGCCCTGGAACATATTGTACATAAGCAAATGACTGAATATCTCCAAGAAAATCACCTCCTTGATCCTTAACAATCTGGCTTTTGATCTGGTCATAGCACAACCACAGCTGTGCTAAAATTTACTGAAGATATTCGTGAAGCCGTGGACAGACGTCAATTGACTCCTTTAACCTTACTTGACTTCAGCAAAGCTTTTGACACAGTAGACCACGACTTACTTATGATAAAGCTCAAGCACCTACACTTGTCTGACAGCGCTGTATCCTGGTTCGACTCATATCTGCACGGTCGTCAACAATACGTTTAATTAAACTCTAGATCTTCGTCTTGGCGCAACGTACCGGCTGGAGTCCCCCAGGGCAGTGTTCTCGGACCTCTTCTTTTCTCAATCTACATAAATGACTTTCCAACTGTACTAAAGCACTGCCGTTATCACCTCTACGCTGATGATCTCCAAATTTACCTACATTCACCTCCTCATTCTTTCTATAACAGCTTGACAAAAATGAATGACGATCTCATATCCATCTTTAACTGGTCTTCAAGTATCGGTCTAAATCTAAATCCTAACAAGTCACAAGTAATTCTAATGGGACAACAAAGACTGCTTACAACCTTTGACATATCTACACTTCCAAACATTACTATAAATAATATAATTATCCCTTATTCTTCTTCTGTAATAGATCTTGGACTACATCTAGACGCAAATTTAACCTGGCAAACACAAATGAAACACATATGTAAAAAGACTTGCTCCATCTTACATTATCTTAGACGTTTAAAGAATTTTCTCCCAATTTCGTTAAAACAAATCCTTGTGCAGAATCTTGTGTTACCACACTTCGATTATTGTGAGATTATATATAATGATCTAAACTATGACTTGTCGCAGAGACTGCAGCGTGTTCATAATACTTGCGTTCGATTCATTTTCAATATCCGCCGTTATGACCATATTTCCGAACACTTTAATAACCTCTCTTGGCTCCGTCTTACTGACAGACGTAAATTGCACTCTCTTTCACTACTTTTCAAGCTTCTGAATTCCTACATTCCTACTTACCTGGCGTCCAGATTTGAGAAGTTATCCTCTTACCACAATATTGACACTAGGTCACAAGATAGCAGTCTGCTAACAATTCCTCTTCATAGCACTTCCTCCTATTCTACTTCCTTCACAGTAGCCTCTGCCCGCTCCTGGAATCTCCTTCCTCAAGATATCAGGGGTTGCCGCACACTTGGCACTTTTAAGTCACGTTTATACAGTTACCTGTTGTCTAATAATTAATTTTTCTCTATATATTTAATTTTATACTATGTCATTAATCTTGTCCTCGTTTTTTTATGTCTTGTACATATATATTTAATTCGTTAAATTTAGAGTAAATCAAATTACATTATAAATATTAACTGTATTGTATTCATAACTTGTAAACGTTTATATATATATATATATATATATATATATATTGTAATTTAGATTTAAGACTATTTTTTTGTTTGTATTTTTTTAAACCTGGTTGAGTGGTAGACAAGGCCTTAAGACCTTAACTCTGCCAGGTAAAATAAGGCTATTATTATTATTATTATTATTATTATTATTATTATTATTATTATTATTAACCACGGATCCGCCACATAAGCCTGTCTTCTATTGAGTTCTAATAAAAAACATGAGATCCCAACAAGTGACTATTGAAGATACTAATGTTCCATTGATCTAACTAACTCACTAATAGTATCGAACCCATAGATTCATAGCCGCGTGGACATAATGTTTTCCAATCATCCTTGTATAATCTACTTCCCTCAAATCATGAATACTGTTAATCTCCCACCTCATTCTTGGTCTACCAACTGGGCAGCTTCCCTTTGGTTTTCCTACAAGAAGCTTCCATGTCCCTCTTTCATTCCCCATTCCTGCCCATCGCAGTCTACAAGACTTAACTTTTGTTATTATATCAGGTCTCCTATAAAGATCATGTAGCTTACTGTTATGTAGTCTTCTACTTTCACTTGACTGGTCGTCTCTCTCTCTCTCTCTCCTCTCTCTCTCTCTCTCTCTCTCTCTCTCTCTCTCTCTCTCTCTCTCTCTCTCTCTCTCTTTGGTCCGAAAAGTTTCCTTAGAACTTTATTCTCAAATACTCGTAATCTTTTCTCCTCCCTTAAAAAAAGAAATCCGTCATTCGCATCCATACAATATAACTGGGGAATAATAATTTTATATTTTCAATTTAACGTTTATTGAGAGACGTTGGGACGAAAAGAGTCCCTGTAATGGTTTCATTGAATTACAAATCAAAACTGTATATACCCCTTATTACATTGGGAACCTCAACATAAATTCATAGGTAACAGAAATAATCATCTGTGGTGGTTAATATTGACATTTTATGGAAGTCTTCCAAACATTTCAGCTATGTGTTTTAAAACGCTGAGTTGAATTATTGTACATTAACTACAGTTCTACAGTTTCCATATTAATAACAGCAAACTCAACGCAGAGACCAATGAAAAGTAAGATCTAAAAAAAAAATCTTCAATTGGATTATCTAGATATTTCAAATTTACAGTTGTGATACCGAATCTAAAAGAATTTAAATACATCAGTTTACACAAGCAGAAATGGTTTTGGTGTCGAATGTTGTGGCATTATGAAACACAAAACCAACATTCCTGTACATCCATCAATAGCGATAGATACTTTGAAAACAATAATATTTAGATACTTCTGCTCTATTCCCAAACTGTTAATCAATACATACAAACTGATATCAGCACTGCCATTTACGTTTAACTATTCATCAAAATATAACTAAGCTTAATCTCTCAATTGTGCCCTTTATAGCTCCCTTCAGGAGATAAGATTCTGTGTGTGTGAGTGTGCACGCGCGCCTGTGTATTTATATATGTAGTGCCTATTCGGGTATTTTATATATATATATATATATATATATATATATATAGGCCTATATAAACTCCACCATTGCCGGTCCCAAGTCCGGATGAGAAAAGAGAAGGGGGAGGAGTAGCACCTCGTTAAAAAACCTAGGATCAGCTGACCCGGCTGGTAGTGCCTAGCCAGGGCTATGGTGAAGATCCCAACGCCGGATGCAGCAGAGTAGGAGATCTACGGTATGGTGCAGACGGCTGATGAGGGAATAAAGGGTGGATCAGACTCTTAGCTGCAGTGAAGGCAATTGATCTATGGTGGACTCTAGAAAAAGTCTCTGGTCCTCCAGGTTGGGGGTTGATGCTATGGGCAAGCTCATCATACATCTAAAAAAAAACTTAATGCTAAAATGCCAAAATATATAGCCTCGTTTATTGTATATTTTGGTTGAAGATACCTGTGTATATAACGACAATCCTGAAATACTATATATATATATATATATATATATATATATATATATATATATATATATTCCACCGCTGTGGTCTCAAGGTAGAGTGCAGCCTTGTCATGCAGCGGGCCCGGGTTCGATTCCCGGTCGAGACAGGCTCCTATGTGAGGATTTTTCGGGGTTTTTCCTCACTTGTAAGACAAATGTCAGGAAGTTTAGGGTCCAACGGTCCCCGAAAATCATCCGGCCATCATCATCATCATCATCCTTATCATTATCATCCTTAATCGGTGTGAAAAGCAACGGAAAGCTACCACACCTACAATTCCCGAGTAAAGCTGCGAAGCATAGCATAAAAATGCTATGATTGCAGTGAAAGACCTGCCCTCGGGCAGAATTACTATGGATGGATATATATATATATATCCCCACATCGTACTCGGTTTATGATATCATGATGTCTTGGTACCGAACTACAGGTTTTGCGTTGGTTCTAGTCCCCATGGAGAAATACATTTTCTCACGAATTTTGGCGAGTATGGATCGGTTACCTACACAGAATATTGAGGAATTTGTATAGCTACATTAAGTAATTGGTCCAGGTTGAGAAAACCGGTTATAACGACTGAGGACGTTACTTGCTGACCATATGTGTACCCCTATTATGGCTACAAGATCACCCATCACTGTGATTAACACATGTGAATGTAGGGCCAGCGGATGGATGGTAGGCTAAAGGCCTTCTAGGCCTGTCGCGCCATAGAGTTGTATATATATATATATATATATATATATATATATATATATAAAATCGTGACCATTGGCCTTATTTTCACCGGTAAAGAAATGACTTGATATAAAACAATAGCCCATTTTCCTTAAATATATTTTTCAGTAATCGGTTTTAAGAAACCATTAAATTAAATATAATAAATAAAAACGTTCGTATCCAGGCACTAAACTAAGAATGTCGAATTTATGATTAGATTTTTCTGCTATATGAAATATATTAGCCTATTCTTTTTTAGTTAAATCGTATTTCTCAGTTTCGTTCAAAGGAAATAAAAATTGTGGCCATCAGATTAATTTTCAATTTTGGGTTCCAAACACTCCTAATATTTAGATTTTCCGAATTTATGGAATATTTCTTTGTTTTGATAATTATATTACATAAAATTCTTAGGGTGATCAACAGACAGGTGAATAGAGATGACTTTTTAACAATAAGCTACATGCTCTTTATGAAAATCCAGATATAATAAGAAGAGTTAAGTCTCGTAGACTGCAATGGGCAGGACATGTGTCACGAATGGGGAGTGAAAGAGGGGCATGGAAACTTCTTGTAGGGAACCAGAGAAAATCACCGAGTTGATAGACACGAATGAGGTGGGAGAATAATATTAACCATGATTTGAGGGAAGTTAATTATACAGGGGTTAATTGGAAAACAATACATCAGAGTAGGGATGTTTCGAGAGCTTATGTCCGCGTGACCATGAACCTATTGGTTCGATAGTGCCAGTGAGTTAATTACTTACACTAAGTTTGATTGCATGAATATAAAAATTACTGCAGTTAGAGTATTGAGAATGGTGCAACCTAATTTCCAATTCAAATACGGAGTGTGTGTATATATATATATATATATATATATATAACTTTTTTTCATGTTTTTTTTTGTGTCTAGTAATTAGGCGGATGGAGTTATAATTATTTTTTCAGAGTACACCTCAATAGCTACATTCCTACGGAATTCACCAATAGACTTTCGTTTTTTAATGTTATCCACAAGTAGATGCGATATGATCTTCGATGTTAAAACGTGTATAAATAACAATATAATAAAATAAGAATTGGTAACAAAGTAAGCATTAGGCTTATAGCCTATTGGATCTTCACATATCTACACAGTCATATCAATTACATATAAAAATCAGAATTCACCTGTATGTAATGTATGAAAATCAGCCCAATGTATACCAATCATCAGCAATTCATCATAAATAATACCACGAGTGATTTCCAAATTATCGATAAATTCACGACTCACGAAGTGAGGAGTGAATTTATCTACAGAATTTGGAAATCAAGAGTGGCATTTGTTAGGACTGTTTAACGAATAAAATAAAGCTGTTTACTCACAAATCATTATTTAACTATAGTTATTTTAAAATATTTATATATTTAATGTAAACGGCGATGTTTGAAAACAAATGAGAAGCTATAGGTACGCTTCATCTGCTTCTTTTGTTTATCACTGCAACCAGATCATACTATTTATTGCCAAAGGAACGCAATATTGTAAGAATACTCTCTAGTGGAGAAAAAATGAAACACATCAAACTGTATATTAATTCATTTCTGATGTCGTATGATGTAAATATGACAATTATATTTTTCTGGATTATTACCTGGGGAAAAATACGTTTAAGAAAGTGCAAACAGTGGTTTCTTTTTTTGGTGGTATAATCAATTGCAACAAATGTTTTTATATTAACTCCCGCATGCGGCATGTGTTGACATTATGCACTATATATACAATCTGGTAGCCGTATTTCTAGTACGCTGCAAAATAATGGTCAGACCTGTTCAGAATATTAAAAAGGAGGAGCCTTCTTTAATATGGTAATTATAACACTGATAAATATTTCGTGAAACACGACTCTGATTGGTTGTAAAACAGAAATCATTGAAACGTGATTGGCCATTGAGTCCCATTTGGGACATGAGTTAAATAGTCATTGTAAAGTCATTCACGAATAAACTTAAAACTTTTTTTTTGAGGAAACCATATATTTGCGATCAAAAGTCTATTCGAGAATTCCATTATATACATTTACTGAAGAAATTCATACTTAAAATCAAATTGCCTACGTTACTTCAACTTGTGTGTATATAATTATGTAGTATTATACATATAGAGCGAATCAGCATCTCTGCTACACTACTTTTGGGATGATTCTATAGTGTTCTGCCCTAGGGCAAGACTTTCACTGCAATCATAGCATTTTCATGCTAGGTTTTGTAGTTTTGCTAGGGAATTATAGGTGTGGTAACCTCCCGTTCCTTTCCACACCGTGGGATGACGATCATGATGGCCAAATGATGTTCGGGGATCTTTTGGGTCTCAAAGCTTCCTCACATTAGTCTTACAGATGAGGAAAAACCCAGAAAAACCTCACCCAGGAAGCTTGTCCTGACCGGAATCGAACCTGGGCCCGCTGCGTGACAAGGCAGCACGCTTCCTCGAGACCAAAGCTGTGGATTTTAGGGATGACAGAGGAGACAAATATAAATAATTTTCACGTAAGGACCCAAGTCTGGAAATGCTTCATAATGATAATATTAACCTTGTTATTACAAAAATGTATTTATTGAATAAATTTGAAAATTCACAACAATACAATTAAAATATCAATACACAATACAGGAACTGTTGAAAATGTCCTCGACCAGCTCAAAACAGGTAAAATACTGTAGTGTTTCACTGACCGAAATTCAATGAGAAAATTTCTTCATCCAATTTACAAATCTATTACAGACCCACTCAAACACCAATGCTTGTTTTTCCTATCAAACGAGACGTTTCCGGACATGGGTTTGTATATTAAAATTTTTCATAACTGTCTTTCATATAATCTCTAAAAGAGTGTAATATGGTCACTAATTCTCTTTGTGTATTTGCAAGCGTGTATTTTTGTGAAAATCCATTATAAAAATATCTCTGTATCGAATTTTCCTTTTGTGCTTTATTCAGTCCTATATATGTTTTCCCTTCATCCACCATAATAGTCGACCTTCTTTTATCTGGTAGTGATTGCATTATTTCTTTTATAATATTCTATTTTTTTCTCTTATATGCCCCACTCATATAAACGTATTTTATCCTACGTAATTAACATTATATATTTTCCTACCAATATTTCATCAAAGACTTAATTACATATTACTTTTATTTATTTATTTTTCCGTTTATTGACTTCATACCCGATCTTCCCTTAGTTGTCTCTCTTCCTATTCTCTACTCTATTTATAGTTCAATCTCCATACATCATACCGTATACTCCGCTTTTGTTGTTTTAGTGGAGATCATTTCATTACTAAGTAAATGTTCATGTGAAATAAGTTTCTATCTAGAACCATGCAGAGTTCATAATGGATTTATAGTTTTATACTTCCCCATTAATTATTGGTAATAATATGTGTAAAATTAAATATTAAATTCTACAGGAATGCCCCTTAGACCACTGTGGTTGATACAATACTTTATGAGAAACATTTTAAATATGTCTTATTTTATTTATTCACGTATATTTAAGAGGAGGATATTGTGTGGCTATTCAAACACCTGTCATTTTGGAGTGCTTTAAAACTTCATTTTTTGTCACAAAATACTTTACTGTGAAACCTTTATAAACAGAAGTTGAATTAAAAACTAAATCCGTCGTAATACTTTCTAATCTTTTTCTAAAAATGTTTCCCCAACCATTTTGGTAGTCTACTTTACAGTTTATGTAGAAACAGCAGGCATACATAACAAGCTTAACGTTTTATTTATAGACTCATACATTTAGAAAATGTATGAAAAGGAGTTGGAGGGGAACGCATAAAAAACGCAGAAATTAAGCTTTTCTGAGCCGTCTTGCTAAGCAGTTCTCCATAAAGCTCCAGTTTGTTTCACAAAACGTAATTAATATATAAAAAGATGCAGACTATTTCATATAGTCTTTCTAGCTGAGAATGTTTTAATGTGCAACTCATATTTTGTATGTATAATGATCTTTCTCCGCTCCAACTTGCTACAAAATGTCTTTTCTTTCCCTTTTTTAACAGTAGCGCGCTCTCCTTCGGGCTTCTAGTTTCTGTCCCACAATGCACCAGCATCAGAGACGGACTGGTCCAAACAATACAATAATAATAATAACTGTAAGAAAACAATACTCCTTATTCACCCCTTATTCTGATATATTTGTACATTTATTGTCGGAACCCGTCTAGATTCCCTTGATTTGCACCAGTTTGATGTGCATGTTTATTGCTGTGTGCATTCTTATGTTTTTTATTTCAGTCATATTTATAGACGCTTTAATATCTAAAGTTATAGCGCATATCAAATTTCTTATTATATCCAATAGGTGATGTTTATCATGTTTTACTGAAGATGTTCACTGATTTCATTTTAATTATACCATACAATGATAAATGTTTTCCTGGTGATGGTATTCCCATCCAGCATCTGCCTCAACGATTGAGAAAAATCAGGAAAACGAACCACAGACAAATTGGTCATCAACGGACTTTTAACCGGTAGCTTCCACATTCGAGTCTCAAAAGATAACTATCGCTTCAGATATGCTCGCTTGGAATATTCGCGTGTATTGTACAAGTTTAACAGATATTAAATTAATTATGAAATGACGTTCACCGACGAACCTGATCGTGGAAATGAAAATCAACCCATAATTTGCCTTGATGACTGAGCAAAATTAAGAAAAAGTGCCAGTCAGGTTGAATGGCGCCGAGGTTTGAACCCGATACCTTCCAACTACGAGTGTTAAATGCTACCGTCTGAACCATTCATTCGGTGATATTTTGTTGCATGGTTAGGGCCCATAAGACATAATTTATGAAACTTATCATAAAATGTAATAGATAGAAACCAACGTGGCTCGCGCCTCTTTGAACTGAGATGATGTAAGGATATAAAAGGTCGAACAGACCTATTACTTAAACTGCTACGCCTAATAATACTCTTAATCCAGCATCGCAATCTTTAAACATGTCCAGAATATATTCTAAATTCAATTACTCATGCAGACTTAGTTATTGCCCATAAGGCATTAAGATAATTCTATATAATCTTTCAAATCTATACCTAAAATTTATAAACCAATTAATTACATGTTTGCTGAATATCTTTTTGAATATTTGTGATGACGGTCCAGTGCACAAGAAGTTCGCCGGCTTAAACCCGGTCGGGATCGATGGATTTTTTCATGACGTAAAATCTCTAAATTTTCTTCGGAAGGGATGTAAATCTGTGTGTTGTGTTAATAACGGGTTCTCTGTTATTACTTTTGTAATCATTCTAGTGTGCAGTGATATCTATATTGCAAATAGGCCAATGTAATTGTGGTGACATTGTCTCTTTTTTTCATATATGATATTGTTACGTGATTTTCCATTGTTGAATGTATATGATGGTGTACTTCGATTTGAAGTATAACTTGCCGAATGGGCATGGGATTGGATCAGTTTGGATCACATAGTGAAATAATTTTCGTAGATTCTAAGTGTTGGGTGATGTGTGCCCATTCTTTTAATTGACAATTGTCAATTTTTATTATTTCAGGAAAAAAATCCATCATTTATGACAGTTTCTACGATCGATGGGTTCTCATATATGATAAAGCGAGATTTTAAATAATGGTTTAAAATCTTATTAAACAGTGAAGAAGGTGTACCACATAATTATAGAAATGATAGATGGAGAAACAAGTTACGTTATCACTTGCGGCCTTCTGCAGTTATTAATCACTAATATCTGTGGATCTTCAACCACTGTATTTTAATTTGCTACCAACCTGGATAAAACACTAATAGGCCCCTACTATGTGTTCCGTGTCATTGATTTATGATACGTAAACGAATCTCAAGCCTAAAGAAAGAGGCATCTGTGTAGAATCCGACGTCATTTTCACGGCCAGCTTTCAAATGGGATGTTAAAGACCTAAGATAAAAGAAAATCGTTAAATATAATATTCTTGGTTTGCATGAATTTATAAAATTGTGTTATGTTCTTCATCATGATCATCATCACCATCATCCAGGGATTAAGCCTGTTGGCTCGTTCCGGTTTCATGAAAGCTAGAATTGTTAAAATTGTTCAGATCATCTTCTGCGTGGGCGTCCAACATTTCTCCTTCCGTGCGGTTTATAATTTAGCAATAATTTTGAAAATCTTCCTTCTGCCATTCTATCAATATGTTCTTTCCAGTCGTTCCTATATTTAATTATTTTCGGTCTGTAAGTTTGAAAATATTTAGTTCCTTTCTTATATCTTCATTTCTTTTCTTATCCAGCAGAATACCCTGCTATATTTCTTAAAAATCGCATCTCAGTTGCTTCCAGTCTTTGTTCTTGTCTTTTAGTGATCGTCCAACATTCTGATCCATACATCAATACAGGAACAGCCATTACGTTATTTTATGTAATTACACTCTTTAACATCTAAAATCATAAACCTCGCAATTCTAATTTGGGAGAGAAAGAGATGACAAAGTTTCCTCAGTTATTTATTTCTTTCATGTTTGAGGCTCTTTTACAACAAGAGAATCACGGTTTAGCTCCCTTCTGAAAGAACTCATACTCAGGATTTTTACGCCCTCAAAAATCCATCGACACCTTGAAAGTGTCACCATAATCGTCTTCTGTAATGGTAATGCAGGCCTACTTCGTTTTATCTATTATGCAGTGATTTTTCTTCATACATTCTATATTTAAGAGTTTGTATGGAATATAGGGGATCCAAGGAGTAACATTTCCTATACATTATTCGATCGTGAAGTCAATTGAAAACTATCCAAGTAACTATGCATTAGAGGCTACTTGATCATGAAATAGTATACTGATCTTTGGAAAATTGAACTTCTGACATAATACATAAAAAGAAAAAATGAAAGATTATGAACATTTTGGATTAAATGCTTATTTTTCTTGGACCAAAGAAAGACAAATAGACAAATAAATTGAGAAAAACTACATAAAAATACGCAACATAATATAATGGGAAACTATATATAATAAGAATAACTAGATATCCAAGAGTCTGTGATGGACTGAACATGTGGAACGAATGAAGAATTAAAGAGGGCTATGGAAACTTCTATTAGGAAAATCAAAGATAAAGAATATATGTGTAGCAATCTTAACTTTTCGTATATAAACTTCATTTTCCTCATTACAACTATCAATTTTGGAACCAGTATAATCAGTTCTGCATTTACTATGATCCTCATCTTATTCCAACTGAAAACTAATTTGTATTTCCGATATTCTGTTCCCTAAGACTTGCGTGAATATTTTCCTCTCGCCTACGCTTAGTCCTTCATGGCGGTATTTTCTCCATGAAATTGGTAATAAAAGTTTTGAAATCATTTCAACTGTCACC
Organism: Diploptera punctata; assembly: GCA_030220185.1. NCBI lineage: Eukaryota > Metazoa > Arthropoda > Insecta > Blattodea > Blaberidae > Diploptera > Diploptera punctata. The sequence goes on from JASPKZ010008023.1 coordinate 195,361, forward strand.
CATTAAAACCAATCTCAATTTCTAAAACTTAATAAACTTAATAATAATAATAATAATAATAATAATAATAATAATAATAATAATAATAATAATAATAATAATAATAATGAAAATTTATAAATCATGGAGTTACTTAGTGTGAACCTTCAACCATTCCCACTCCTTATGGGACCCAATATTCTTCTTCGGTTTCCATTTTTATGTTTTAACTTGTTTTCTTCTCCTAACATAAGATATTATGTTTCACTCTCATTCCTATATTATGGGCAAGACTGTAGCTCTATTAATTTTTATTTTTAAATTCTTAGACAAAAGTTGAGACGATAAGAGTAGGAGATATGGAATTGAAGAATTTCCTGCTTTAATTCGGTATACAACATCACCATGTGCATGGTTTTAATTATATGCAATATCCATATGCTTCAATTGAAATAAATAATCCTATAACCATATAAATATTTTTAACAATGACATTTTAAAGGTGCGTGCTGCAACACTGTTTAACATATCCTAACTCATGGTGATTTCTGGTTCCGTCCTCAAACCGGGCTGGAGATTCATGTCAAGTTGTATCTTCATGGAACGTCACGTCATCTTTTTCCTATTGATGTATAGCTTTTTCTTTTTTTTAGAATTTTTCGTAATCTGTCTTTTAGCATTCTGTCACGTGCTCTAGCCATTTATATTCTTAATCTGTCCACCGCTGTGGTCTCGAGGTAGCGTGCTGCCTTGTCACGCAGCGGGCCCGGGTTCGATCCCCGATCGGGACAGTTTTTCTGGGTGAGGTTTTTATCGGGGTTTTTCCTTACCTGTAAGACAAATGTCAGGAAAACTTTAAGGCCCAAACGGTCCACGAAATCATACGGCCATCGCAATCATCATCATTCATATTCATCTTAGATTAAACCACTATCATCATCATCACCCATGATATCATCGGGGCAACGTAACCCCGCCTTCCAGGCGCCCTAACCTCAGAAGTGGGTTACAAGAACGCCACGTCAGGAGATAACACCAGGAATATCGAAGGACAACCTGGGGTATTTGAAAAAAAAATTCTTAATCTTCAGTTTTTGTTAAAACTAGATATTTTTTACTACTTCTATTTGTATGTTGGGTTTCTAGTCTTACCATGTTTGTCCAGCTCTTTTCTCATGTCGTAGATTTATGACATTCAAAAGAATATGGGAACTGAAATAAGATATCTCTGACAAATTTTAACGTCCAGTTCGCGCTCAGATTTTAATTGCGTCAATAATGACAAAATACGTTAAAGGGCGACGATAAATAAAATATACATAACGCTTTAATATTTAGAGTGTTTTTTATTTATAATGACAGATTTAGAGTTTAACACTTATTTGCCTTACTTTCCTGTATCAGTCTCGTCCTGTAACCTCAAATAAAGCGACGCTGACAAAGTTTTAAGCACATTTGTACAGTAAAGTAGTTTACATACTATCAAATATAATTTTATTTTTCCACAATTTATATCTTAAGCATTATCTTGACATATTCTTCCTGTCCTTACTCTTCCTGATTGAATCCATACATTGCTCTCGTGGCTTTTCACTTCTTTTGTTTTCGGCATTCCATTTTAAATTCATCATCGGAATTATTCCTTTCCCATCTTTTTAACATATATAATTAATCTCAATTTCCATTCTTCAATTATCTCTAAATCTCGTATGTTACTTGGCTGATATGACTCAACAGTTTTAGTTATTTGTACAACATTGGCGCCCTTTCAGAGTTAGCATGTTGTTTCCTTACATCTTCTAATTAATATCTTAGTTTCTAATGTACCATGATTTATATCTATTTAAATTAACTTTCATATTTGGATTGGCGATCTCCGATGTCGGCTAATACAAAGGTCTAATCTTGATGCTATAAAAGAACAAAGTAGTCTACCTCCACGTCGTTTTCCATGAGCAATGTCGTACGACAGCAAATATAACTACTTAATTTGGAAGTGTCTGATTAAAAGATTTTATTGGTACTAAAATATAATTTTAGATTGGTTACACCTTTTTGTATACATTTTTAATTCAGTGTTGTAAGTGACGGTATAGAAACAATTTTTTCACATAAGATTAGTTCAGCATTTCCTATTTAATTCATATTTATAGGCGCTTGAAATTATCGGATCTAGAATTTTGGATATAAAAAATAACATGTGTAGGCATATTTATATTATTGTATGTAGCTAAAATAAAATAGCAGAGTGGAAAGACCCGCGCAGATCGCCGATATGTCGAGATCCCCGTTCCTGAGGTTTCTCCAAGCCTCAGCCCTCACTGTCGCTGTCGTGAAGTTTTGATGGTCAGCAGAAATTTCCATACTGGAAATGTCTTCGTTTTATCATTAATTTAATTTTAATTGTATTTAATTTTATTGTATTATTATACATTATTTTCATTATTATTCAATTTGACAGATATGTAATTGTTTAGTATGACTATTATTGCAATTTTTTGTATTTATATGTAACATATGTTTTTCCTGGTGAGTGGAAGAGAAGACCACATGGTCTTAACTCCATCAGGCTAAATAAATATATTCTAAATTCTAAATCTATTCTAAATGTCTTGATCAAGGGCTTAGAAATTTCCTTCCCTCCCAATGTAATCTTTGGTGAGGGCAGCTAACGAGTCAGTTGTGAACTGACAGCGACATGGTGAGCAGCGACAGAAAAGAAACTGCTAGTGGATTCGTCAGAGATTACAAAATAGTTGTTTAATAGATAAACATTGAAACAAGATTAATTATTACACCAAATTATGAATTAACTGTCATTGATTGATAGTTTATACAATTTAATAAAATTACAGTGGAGTTTTTTCGGCATCATATTTTTGTTTTTAATACGCCGAAACAATGTGCAAACGACCCCAAGACCAACTGATGGTAATATTAAATGACCATGGCGACCATCAATTTTATCCCGTAGATTTACTTCAAAATATGCTGGGATTCAGTCGCAATACTTACCGAACTCTCAATTATATTAATGTAGCGAAACATATCTTAAATTGCTTTAAGAAGCTCCTCTTATTCTATTCAGCAATTGATATCGTCAATAAAATTGTCAACAATTAATCACCGAACAAACTTTTCTCCTTGACTATCGTGATCCTTTTATTATCAGCTATCTATAAAACTAGTTCGATTGATAACGCATAACATTTGTTAATTATTCAGAAAAATGTGTGTAAATAATATAATAATTCAATTAAATGGAGCACTGGTACTTTGAGTACTGCCAATAAAATTCACGATAATGCTCCTACCTCGGAATTCATATATGTCTCATGTATTAGAAGTAAGAAATATTATGAAGTTTTTCTCTTAATTAAAATCAAATGAAAATATAAGTGGAAAAATGTTTAACTAATGTATTAGAATCTTCTGCAAGACATCGGTAGCTTGTTCCAAAATGTAATGTAAGAACTTTTCAAGAATTTTAATGTGTTTATACCTTTTTTTTTTTTTGGTACACAAGTTACTAGTTTCGTTTTTGCTTTTAATTTAAACAAAAAAAAACATTATATGCAATTTTTCCCTAGTTCTTGGTAGGCCTATAGGCCTATCCATCTAAATACTTTTTCCTAAGAACATTCATCAAATTCTGTAGCAATAAGTAAGCTACTGTATTTCACTTGAATTAATAATACTAAAAAAGGCTTTGACATAATTTACTCTATCAATTAGGTATATTTATTGGCATTTATTAACCATAAATATGTATATACCGATTCAATTAAAATGTCAATACTGGGAACATGAACACTTAGGGCGTCAGTGGGGAACTTTGACGTTTTATTTATAGGGCCATACCAACTTCTTCTTTCTATTTTAGTTACGAGACCAGCCAGAAAATTTTCTATGTAAGTAATTTCAGTAATATTTTACTTCATATAAGTGAGTTTATTACAACTTTTTATATATTATAAAATATCAGAAGTTCATATTAAATATCTTCATCAAAATATCAGGTGGACGAGGTGAATGACGTGATGATAACTGGAATGTATGTAGTCAAATAACGTCAGAACACTCTAGACGAAGGAAAGGGAAGTGGAAGAAGAATATTGATAAATTAAAAATGGAGCTTAAAATGAAAGTTTTTGTAAATATTGCAACAATCCAGATAATTTAGTTCATTTTTGTAGAGGAAAATATTGACTGGTGATACGCGTACAATCAATAGAAAGTCCTGAAATATAGTTTCTGTTAGAGATCAAACACAATTTATCCTGTGTAAAGGCATCGTGTGAAAAGAGATACATCTCAGAGATTGAAAACATACAGTACAACATTTGATCATTTATAACAAAATAAGGAAGTTAACACTATAAAGAATTACCGGATAAGCACACCATTGAGATGCTATACAGAAAATTATGCAATTAGACATTATCAATAAAATAATTTACCATGATTAATTTTTAAATTTGAAGAAGTACAAATTGGTACAATTTGGCAACACTATAGGTTATATTTAATATAATATCATGACTGAGATACGCAGGGCGTGTAACAAGAAAGGGAAATGAAAGAGAGGGATAGAAACTCCTTAAAACCAGAGGAAAAGCGCCCAGTAAGTATGCCAAGAATGAGGTAGGAGAAGAACATTAATCATGATTTGAGGGATGTAAATTATACAAGGTAGGATTGGAAAACATTGTTTCGGATATGGATGTATGGAGAGATTATATCCGCGCGGTCATGAACCTATGAGTTCGATAGTTAGTTTAGTTACTTTTCGTACATATGACTAAATGTGGTTCTAGAGATTGATTAAGTGGCTAAAAAGTTATGGTTTTGCTATAAAATTATAAGATGGCAAGTTCGTTATTTTTTAAATGTACTGCTAGAACACTAGAAAAACCGTATGTTTAACTTTGAAATTAAACATTTTCTTCCAGATGATATGCTAGGCCTCCAATGTTTCGTCTCTATGCAGGCCTGTATCTATAATCTGCCCAATCTAAATGTAATTAGGCCTATAGATTCTATAAGTACTCTTGCGAGAGAGAGAGAGAGAGAGAGAGAGAGAGAGAGAGAGAGAGAGAGAGTTCAAAGAAATTATCTACATATGTGACTGTGTCCACTCTCCGATGTCAAATGGTAGCTTTCGGTTCTCTTAACCAGGTAGCCAGGTATTAAGTCTTTTCATATCAGGATAGGGTTCAAATTGAAATACAGTTTTTATAGAAGTAAATGTAGAATTTATAGCGTAATGGTTCACGCATGGTGTACTTATATGTTTTACAGGTCTAGGTATATATCCTAAATTACTACTGTCTTTTAATGTTTAATACATATTTAATTTGGATAGAGTTATTATTTTATCCGTGGTGTAAACGAGATAAATGGGCTAAACGGGATGAGAATGCTACATTGTTGGGGAGGGCGATCTTTGTGAATTCATCGGATGTTTCCTCAAAATCTGACAACTTGACTGAACGAACAATTAACAAGTGAATTTATTCAGCCTCTCTTACGCACTGATAGGTCTATTGTTAATCGTATGATGTGCCTAGCGATTCCCATTATCGTTTTCATGGGAAATGTTCGACAGGATTATAAATATTAATTTAAGTTTTATATTTTTTTTTTAAATCTTCTGAAACTATTAATGAATAAACCTAGTAATTTCTTTACCATGACAAGAAACTAGTCCACAATAGCTAAATTAATAGTCGGATTTCTAATATAAAAGTCACAGAGTGGATACATTAGAATGTTTTTGTAGAAAATGAAAATGAAATGTGCAACAATTATTATTAGCGTTATATAAACAACTTAGACTTATTTGAAAAATTGTTAAAGTAACAAAAAATTGTATAATTATAGAAGGATACAGTAATTAAATATATAAACATAAAAATCAATACTTAATATGAGAATTTTAAAATGTAGACCTCTTTCTGTATACTCTCTAGAAAACAAAATACGGAATTTTAATCAAGAAAATGTTTATGACTTCAAATGTGAACATATAGTAGCCTATATTTGTTTTTATTATAATTGAATTGCTGCCCATGGTAGTATTCCTCTTTTTTTATGTAGATTTTTACATGGGAAAGTCCCACGTACCTGCCTTTAAATAGTGATTTTCTATGTACAACTCAACTTGAAGGAAAAAAAAGATACAACCTTATTCTGGACGGCTTTTCAATTATGAAGCATTGAAATATTATGTTAATTATATTTTATATATAAATTTTTATAATTTAATTTCAAATGATATATATAGTTTTGATAAGAAATGTATTTCTTTTTCATGAATTAGGTCCTACAATTTTATTAGATTACTGAGTTTATGTAAACACCACACTATAAACTGAATTACAAATATCTATGTGAAATATACTTCAGAGTAGAGGTAAATTAATGTTTAAATATCGGTGAAAGACATATTAATGCAAATGTAACAAAGAACATGTGGAAACGGAGTGATTAGAATTTCTTTTTACTAGTTATTTACGGATTAAATTGTGGCGAATTCGCCATATTTCATAACGAGTACTGGCAAACCTCTGGGGTAAAGCTAGTATGGGAATATGATTTTCATAGGATGAAGTAGAGATTTTTATCTCAGTGTTGATAATTAAGGAAAAACACTTAAATATACCATGCAAGGTTGGCGGAATGTTATTTTACCACTCGAAAATTGAATTTTGATTTTAGAGGAAAATTTTCTACATTATTCAAGTGTGTATCAGAATTTTCCATCAGCATCAACTTTAAGAATCAGTTTTGTACGATATGCTTCTAAGAATTGTTTGTTATAACTAAGGGGCGGATTTCTATTACCTAAAAATGGAACATATGCATGCAGTTATGACCTAAAAGGTTTAAATATGATCTAAAGAAGACAAAAATATGACCTTATAATTGAATGATTTTTTTACCCATACTATAAAAATTGTTCATTCATATACATTTTCAATTGTATCATAAGAAAAAGGAAATCATCTTCTATTCTCCAGTGCAAACGTTCGCTACCTGTTAACAGACACCTTCCAAACAAGTTCACTGTGAAACTGACGATTTTTATATAGATACAATGTTGGTTATTTCCAATCGCCTGATGACTAGGCTATTAAAAAAATCCAAGATGTGACTTTATCGTAGAAATAAGGAGAAGTATGACCAAAGATCTGAAAAAGTGAGAAATATGACTTTTAACAACCAATAAAAACATCAGAATCTTAATAATAAGGCATATGTAAATGTTTTTACTTACTTGAAGCTTAGAATATAAGCTTTGGTAAAAATATGACATGTCATAGGAATTCGCCCCATAGTTATAACATTTATAAGTTCAAAGAGAGGAAATTTGTCTTCCTGTGCTCCCATGTAAAATTAATTTTTAGAAAATCTGGAGCCTATTATATAATAATTTTGATTAATATTTTCATCAGTAGTCTTCTATAATGGAAAATGTAAAATTGCATAATGTTGATTAACTTCTGGACGATCATAATTAAGAACTTACCAATCAGCCAAATGGCTGAAAATCGTGATATGCTCTTTTATATAAGCTAAATGAAATGTAGATATATCTCTTAGTGTTAAGAAAGTAATAAATAAAACGTTTAACCGTGTATCAGAAGGACGAGGAACTAAATCTGAAAACATATCTCAGGTCACAATGAAGGAAAATTCAGATTTAGTAATATAGTTCATATAAAAAATTAGATGTGTCAGTAATAAAAATGGGTAGGCGGTAAGAATGATACAAATTTTACCAAATCCTCACAATTGTATTTTGTTAATATCAGACCGTTCTAAAGATTTGAACAAATGGACTTTTGTTAATTACATCCCAATCTTAAGGAAAAGAAAGGAACGTTATGTAAAATAATACTTATTTTTGAGTAAACCAAACATTTAACAACCCAATGTACATATCTGTACGGTATTTTGACTGTATTTACGGTACTTGCAATCTATGTAGCGCCTACTTACATTATTTTGTGACTAATTTCAAGCAGTCGTCACATGAAATAAGAATTATATATATATATATATATATATATATATATATATATATATATATATATACACACTGCTCAAAACAATTAGAGGAACACTATGAAATATGCAAATATTTTTTCATTGGATAAAGGTACAAACATGAAATTAATAAAGTACATTATTTGTGGTTATTTATTTATTTATTGCTCATGTCAGTAAAAACAAATGAATAACGCTGACAATTAACTTTTCAAATAATTCCGCTATGTAAACAATTGAATCTTGTGCTTATTTTTCAAAGTTAAACACTCGTTATATAGAGTTAGTATCGTGTATGGCCTCCACGACATTCGATGACAGTTTGGCAACTTCGCGACATGCTCCCAATAAGATTCTGGATTTCCTCTTGCGGGATATTCTCCCATTCCTCCTTCAGAGCATCTCCAAGTTGCTGCAGAGTTTGTGGAGCTTGATGTCGGTTCCTGACCTTCCTGTCTAGAAGATCCCACAAGTGTTCAATAGGGTTGTGGTCTGGGCTGACCGCTGGCCACTCCATTACCTCAATTTCATTCCTCCTCAGGAAATCCCTGGTGACAGCCGCAGAATGTGCCCTGGCATTATCCAGCATTAACAGAAATCCAGCGCCTACTCCAATGGCAGCAGGTACTACATGCTCTTCCAGAACGTGCTCGATATACCGGACAGCATTCAGTCGCTGGGGAACAAGTACAAGGTCCTCCGAATCTATCAATTTCCTGTACAGCCTCTGCAGAAAATCTTTCTCCTGGCCGTCCTCACACCCTCAATCGACCATCACAACGTGTAAGACGATACCTGGATTCGTCCGAGAAGAGCACAGACTCCCACTGGTTCAGGTTCCAATCACCATGGTTTTCAGCATACGTACGTCTTGCTGCCTTATGCCCATTTGTTAAGCGTGGTTATTTAACGGGCCTTTTTGGACGAATATTCTGTTTCCTTAATCTGTTCCTTATGGTTTGGTCTGAAACCCGGATTCCGGAAGCCATATGAAGGTCATTCTGCAGCTCTTTTGCAGTTTTTGTACGCTGTCGAAGAGCAGAAAGAACAACGTATCTGTCATCCTGAGGGCTTGTTTTAAATTTACGGCCCTGGACACGTCTTCTACAATACTGACCTGTCTCTCTGTGCCTGTTGCGTAACCTGGACACCACGGAAGGAGAAACCCCAAGCTCTCTAGGCACTTGTCGCAGAGATTGACCTTGTCGTAAAAGATGTAGAGCATGATACACTTCAAACTCATTTAAATGCCTCATTTTGTCAGAGACTTCAATAAACAAGGCAATAAGCAACATTCGTCACTATAGCAACATCAGGAAGCTTACCAATTAGAAGTGGCCAGTGCCTTCCAAAATAAAAAAATTCTCTATATTTGTTATTTGAGGTAATTTCTCTGTATTTAGGCCATGGATCTTTAAAATTTGTATCCAGTGATAAAATTAATAATTCAATTTACATATTGTCCAACTTTCAGCATCACAGCTTTAAAAAACAATTACTTATTCAATTTATTACAAGTGTTCCTCTAATTGTTTTGAGCAGTGTGTATATATATATATATATGTTAATGAATCTAAGTAGGAAAGTTGAAACAATCTTTGTCTCTGATGGGCCCGGGCAAAGAATAATAAATAACACTGATACTTATGATTTGGACTCTACTATAAGTGTAATTAAACATATGAGTAAATCCTCTTAGACCAGTGCAAAATGGTAGTATATCTAAACACGGCGCAAATGGTATATATATATATATATATATATATATATATATATATATACGTTCAATTACTTAAATATTAACATAACATCAGAACAGTGAATCGTTTTTCATAAGTTGAAATTTTATTTTTCGACATCAGATGGCAGATGAAAACAATGTTGTCTACTTACAATGTTATCAGTGTTAAAGATAATATGGCGTTATTTGACTCAGAATTTTTCCATAAATGTTAATATTAATCTCTCTTCATTAACGATACTATCTGAATTGTAAATGAAATATTTTGTTGCACGTTCTTGATTCTAGGTCTGTTCTGAGACTTTAGGAAAGTAATAAATATTTGTTGAACTTACCCGTATTCTTGAGACAGGGAACCTTATGATCATAACTCCTGAAAGTAACAATAAAACTATTTAAATTGTTTACTATGGTTTGAAAAATAATACGATATTTTACCGTAGCACTGGAATTTGCGGCTCAGATTTAAAATCAACAGGAAAGTTACCTGATACTACGTTTAATAATATAATAACATAGCCCTACGTATGTAGCCCTAATTATTTTACATATATATTTAAGAGTCATTATTGTATATTGTAATTATGAACCTTGAAACTGCAAACTTCTCCTGGGATTTTAAGATTTCATTTTATGAAACCTTTACAGATTTTAATTTATCAGGCAGATTTGCATAGTAATCATGATTGTTAGATCCAAAAATTGAATCTGTTTTTCTTTGTTAGATTTAAAAACTGTAGGCCTATAAATATATAATATTTTCTTTATACTAGAAAATATGTTAAATGAAGTGGCCATTTTGTCAGGGACTTTCTGTGACGCTCTAACCATATGAGCCGATTTACATTGATCATGTGGGTGATTTCAAGCAGTTCTCTATATTTTAATAACTTATTTTACTGTAATAATACCAACACTTTTGACCCTTAAATTAAAAATGTATCCTATTGGATACATTGATTTCAATTATTTGATATTGTTTTAGATCAACAGAAAAACAAACGAGTAAAAATTACTTAAATGTATGTAAAATTGCGCAATAATATATATTAATAACACAGTTTAATTTTAATTTATTTTCCTTGCGGTCCGGAACATTTAAATAACTGGCACGAGAAAATATTGTATAGACAATTTAAGGGTTAAATATACGAACAAACAACCTATATTTATAAAATCATAAAAAGATACTTGAATGTAGGCAGTGGTGCGACACACTTAAAATTTCTCATACAGAGGAAATATTATGTATCTGTTGAATTCAAGTCTGTAAATAGTTTCACCTATGAAGGACAGTTTACAAGATACAGATAATTTAGATTATTTCTATATGCCATTCGCCTTGTTTATTTTACTCAGACAAAACATGTAACTAATACAGCTATTTACAACATTTACAAAATATTTTAAGCAACATAAGACAAAAATATAGTAATTTGAGTTCAAATTATTTTTTTCTGTCGTTATATATTTGTTCAAGACGTATTTTACAGTTCGCCATATTAGTGAACTATGTCAAAATAACCTAAACATGAATGTAGGAAATGGAGTTGTAGGGGTATGTGGCCTCCTAAATAAATACTACAATAATTTAAATTTAGATAACAGATGACTACTGACAAAAAATTACATGTGATACGTAAGGCTTTCAATCAGTTATAAAATTATTTAAATTAATTTTCATCAAATGAAATAGCAATTTGATGATTACTTAAACTGACCAAAATTTCATGGACACACGTAATATTTAATTAGTTATAAAATAATTCACAAGGGGTTCGCGGTCCATAGATTTAACTCCACTGTATCACGACAAAGCCTTAGTCCGCCGCTGATAATAAGAATGAAAGAAAAGAGAGAAATGTTGAATTAATGAGAATGAAGGAGAGAAAAAGCGTATTACAAGAAGAAGTATACAGAAAGATGGAAGGTTCCAGGCTGGAATTAACTATAACGGGATGGGGTGTTGGTGGGAGGGTTGAAAATGAAATGCAAAAGAGGGCAGAAGAAGACGAAGAAGGGAGAAGTATACGTATTCTAAAAGACTGATTAAAAAGAGACGTTAAGGGGGAGGGAATAAGAGGGACCAAAAAGACTGTGCCGAGAGGGTGTTCTACTTCGCAGGGGGGGGAGAAAATGAAATTTTATTATAAAGCTTCAGGATTGGTCGGGAAGAGTAAGATTCTTTCTTTTTTACCCGAAGCTATCTCGTTTTTGCAGAGAATTTTAAACTTCTTTCGTTTCTAACCTCTCCCCAACCCACCCACTTATCTAACTTCCCTCTTTCTCTTATATTAACGCTTTTATATTCAACATCTCTGTCTTTCCTTTTCCTACACTTTTCTCCCTTTACAATATGCAAAGTTCATTTCTACCACCCACCTCCCTTCCTCCTTCCTTATATAACATAGTACCCTCTTTTAATTCCAGACGGCCATTTTGAAAGTTCTTAATATTTTGAGAGCGAGTGAAGTGTAAAGAATAGGCTCTGGAAGGGTGGAGGAGGCGGAAGAAAGAGGGGGTTGGAAGAAGAGTTATAAAACGAAAATGAAACGCATTACGAGAGCTAGCGGAACGTTACTGTACTGTGCTGGAAATAGTAATGTACAGGGCCAAGGGAGATGCCATGGATATATATTAATGACATCTTTTAAAACACCCCCTATCCCTCTTTCCTATCTTCTCGGGTCGTCTGTAGTTTTATGGTATCTACTTAAACGAATGTAATGGCCGGATTCCCTGGCAATAAAAATACACCTTCCATAGATTGTGTTTATATGACGGGATTGATTACATCTAAATGCCAAAACAACTCCTCCACAGTTAAATATTAAAATGTTTGAACAATGCGCAAATTCTCAGCATATTCATTTTTCTGAAAACGACAGCACGTCCTAACAATATAACATTCCTTCCAGCTAAGCAGCAATCTTATTTTAGTGAACGAAGATAGTAAGTTATGTCTTTCTCGATTTTACTTGCTGATATCGGCTCTAAAAATATAATTTTAAATTTGGTAAGAACCATACTTATATCCTTCATAAAAGTATTGAGATGAATGAACTCACGATCAAATTAGAGAAATATTACTTCACGTGCAATATATTTAATCAATGCAGCAGTATTTCAAAATCCATTGAAGGAGTATTGTTGTTTACTTGTTTATTTATAAATGCATTGTTTACTTTAATCGTGATGTCAATTGACAGTAATGACTGAAATAATAATAATAATAATTACATACAAACTTATGACACTATAACACTGTAATTAAACCAGAGTGCCTCTATGGAGCAGAAACATTAATTTTGAACAGAAAAAAAGATATCGAAAATATAGTGAAAAAATAATGCAAAATTATAAGAAAAGTTTTAGGTCTACAAGTCATAGATGAAACATTTAGACTCAGAAGTAAAAAGAAAATAAAAATATATACAGACATTCATAGTGATATTAGAAAACGAAGGTTAAAATTTTATGGCTATATTAAACGAATGAACTCAAATAGGCTTACAAAACAGATAATGGAATTCTATGAAAACAGAAGTAAAGCTCCAGTGGATACTATGAAGTGTATTGATGAAGTCAAAAAGGACTTTAAACTGGCAGGAATTACTAAAGAAGATATCCCAAACAGAGATATATTTAGAATTAAGGTGAATAAGTGGCAAGTTGACCAAGAGGACAAACCGAAGGAAAAAACTGGAACAACTTGGACAGATGAGAGAAAACAAGCTCATAGCAAAAGAATGAAAGAAATTTGGGCTCAAAAGAAACGCCTCTAAGTACTTTTCATAGTCCTACATGGGCTCATCCGCAATTTAAAAAAATGTAACAATAGTAGAACTATATTTATACAAATCTCTACTAAGGTCTCGTCCTTACATATGGTAGTGAATGTTGGATATCTTGAAAAGTAAAGAACAACTTAGGGTTTTTGAGAGAAATGTCCTTAGGGGGATATTTGGACCAATCAATGAAAATCGAAAGTGACGAATAAGATAAAATCGTGAGTTGTATTCCTTATTCACAGACCCTGACATTGTCAAGTTTATAAAGATAATCAGATTGATCATATTATCAAGATGGAAGAGGTCGATTCTATTAAAAGAACTCACACTACTGAAACCTGTAGGAAGTAGAAGAATAGGCAGAATGAATTTGAGTTGTTTTGGATGGAATAGAAGAAGAATTTGAGAAGCTTGGAGTAAGAGGATGGAGAAGGAAGACGTTGGAGAGGGATGAATGGAGAAATAAGTTGTCAGTGGCCAGAACTCAAAATGGGCTGTAGGGCTAAATATGATGATGATGAATAGCTAGTAGATCTACTTACTTATTTCCCAAATTGATCACATTTTGGACTATATAAGTAACTATAGTCGCGCACGACCAACTAAAAGATGGAGCGAGCAACTATAATATGGAGTCAGAACAGATAAAAAATAAAAATTTAAATAAAATTATTGCTGTATTCTTGATTAGATCGGTTTATATGTACTATAATAACACAATTCATAGTTTGTTAACATGTCTGAAGAAGGTATAGTGTACCGAAACAGCTGACACTGAATTGTATCTTAATAAATACGAAAATCAAATAAAACTAAGTTTTATTTTTATTTAATTAATAGATGAAAAAATGGTCTAAACCGTGGTGATAGGTGATGATAAGTAACTATTAAAATACCTCCTCCATTAAAATGTGTTTAGCCATGTGGAAAACAAATAGGCTTCATTGTAGAATATAATTGACATCCAATAGGCTTATAACATTACCAACGATTAGTTGTAAAAAACTATTTTAACGTAGAATATATTTTAAATGTATTTTTCCGATAAAAAAAATGTTGGTAAAAGAGAGGTAATATTATGTAACACAATATAGAATCTTGTAATATTTTGTTGTAGATTGGATGGATATCTCTACAAACACTTGTTAGTATAAGGTGTGTTTTATTTAACGACGCTCTTTACCAATTCAGTTCATTAGCGATATTATTCAAGTCACGACGCGAAAAAGCTGAAAAATTATGCTCATACGCCACGATCTGAGGTTCTGTAACATGTCGTAAATCTACGAGTCGTAACCCACACCTTTTATTTTCCTTTCGAAGGTAATATTCAAGATTTTTAAGTCCTGGAAAAAAATGCATCCGCCTCGCCTGAGTTTGAATCCATGAACTATGATAACCACTAGTCCACAGGGAGAGACAGTTTCCTTTATTAATCAAATATTTTTGATCAATAATAATAAAAATAAAATTCTATTACCCCCCACACAATTACCGAATGAGACGAAAACTTTATTTATCGGGATGTATATAGAACAGTGTGATTATAGAGAAAGTGGGGAAAGTTCTGGTGGAATATCGGTTAAATGCTCAACACTAATTTCGAGATTGGCTGGTTCAAACCCGACTATGGCTGATTAAATTTTTAAAACGTAAAAATCCTCAGCATGACTACATTTCAAATTAATGTAAAGCCATGGTTCCCATGTCATAGATTTAGGACACAGAACCTCAAAACTGGAAAAGAGGACTCTGTGTAAAATTTGAGGGTCATTAACTCTCGGATATGTTACGCTATCATCCTGAGATGTTAAAGAGCGTTGTTGAATAAATCACTAACTGATCAACTGAAGAAAGTGTCGTACTCTCTCATTTTTTCGCTCCCAAAGGTCCTTGAGTACAGGGAAATAAACCCGCGGGTATCATGTTTACGGAAAGTGAAGAACTTCAAGCCTGAAATAAGAGACATATGAGGAAAATTTGTCAACTCTTTCATGCCAAACTTGATTTGCTATTCTTATGACTTGAGTTGTTAAATAATACAATACTACTACTACTTCATACATATAAATATACAAACTTTTGATTATATTTCTCTGAAAATATGTGATAGAAGATTATCATAAGTAATGCCACGAGTGATTTCCAAATTATCGATAAATTCACGACTCACGAAGTGAGGAGTGAATTTATCTAGAGAATTTGGAAATCAAGAGTGGCATTTGTTAGGACTATTTAACGAATAAAATTAAGCTGTTTACTCACAAATCATTATTTAACTATAGTTATTTTAAAATATTTATATATTTAATGTAAACGGCGATGTTTGAAAACAAATGAGAAACTATAGGTACGCTTCTACTGCTTCTTTTGTTTATCACTGCAACCAGATCATACTATTTATTGCCAAAGGAACGCAATATTGTAAGGAGGAGCTTTCTTTAATATGGTAATTATAACACTGATAAATATTTGGTGAAACACGACTCTGATTGGTTGTAAAATAGAAATCATTGAAATGTGATTGGTCATTAACTCTCATTTGGGGCATGAGTTAAATAGTCAATGTGAATTTACAATAAATAAGTCTACAAGGATCAGGTTTTTAATATAAGATAGATATTAGGAAATAAATGGCAATGTAATGGCACTGTACAGCAACTATACGTAGACTTCAAAGGGCATACGATTCCTTAAGAGGGCGAAATTGTATACTACCCTGCTAAACTTCAGAATTCCTAAAAAAGTTAGACTTTTCGAATGTTTCTGAAAGGTTTAAAGAATAGAGTATGGGTAGGAAATAGTTTTCAGATGCTTTTGAAACTCATAATGGGAAGAGCAAGGTGACGCATTATCTTCTCTGCAATTCAATTTTGTAGTGGAGCGTGCCACAAATCTTCAGTAGAGAATAAAGGAGGAGTTCTACTCAATGGTATTAACGAGCTCTTGGTATATGCTTATGGTGTAGTATTATTAGGCGATTAAGAAGTGATACTATGGAGCAACATACACATTCTAAGGAATTGGAACTGGAAATGAACATCAATAAATCTAGATGTATGGTCACACTTGTAAATTCATTATGCAATTTAAATGGACAGTTAATGACAAAAAAAGGGATATTTTAAAGAAGTCGGTGAATTCAAATAGTAGGAACAATATTTACAAACCAGGAATGAGGTACAGAAAGACATTAAACATAGGTTCAATTCTTTAAATGAATGCTATTACACATTACATGAACTTTTGTCATCTCAACTTCTCTCAAAAAACAAACTGAAAATATATAATACTGTTCTATTAACCTATATGAAAGCGAATCTGCTTTAAGGGAGGAGGAAATATTACTAGTGTGGCTATTTTATAATGACGTTCTTACGAAAATGTTTGGACTAGAGAGAGACGAACAGACAGGTGAATGGAGAAAACTACATAACAGTGAGAAATAGGCCTATATTTATTTTTTGGGAGTTCGATGATGTGCAGGACATGTAGCACGAATGCGAAATGAAAGAGCGGCATGGAAATTCTTGTAGGAAAACCAGAGGGAAAGGCCCCAGTAGGTAGGCCAAGAATGAAGTCGAAGAATGATAACCCTAATATGAGTGAAATGAATTATACAGGGGATGATTGGAAAAAAAAAAACGGCTCAACATAGGAATGTATGGAGAGCTTATGTCCGCGCGGTAATAAACTTACAAGTTTGTTAGTGCCAGTGAGTTAGTAGGCCTAATTAGTTAATTAGTTAGTTTGTAATAGTCGTCTTCCTTCAATAATATAGGCTAAGTACTGTCTATGATTTATTTAATCACATATTAAAAAATTGTGTCCCACGTCGTAGCAGAGTGGTTAAAGCAAGAGGCCTTGGTACAGAGTCCCCATGCGGAAAAATTTTTCTCATGAGATTTCGGCCAGTATGGGACCAGTGCCCACCCAGCATCGTGAGGCATTTGGGTACCTATAATAAGTAGAGGCTTCAGGTTGAGAAAACCAGCTATAACGGCAGGGGACCCGACATGTTGGCCACATTGCACCCCTATACTGGCAGGATGATCGTCTACCTCTGTGATTAATACTTGTAGATGTGAGGCTAGAAATCGGCTGGTTGGCCAAGGGCCTTGTAGGCCTGTCGCACCTGAGAATCTATTTTATTGAAACATTGTTGCTAATCCTGTTTACTTAAGAGATGATTTATTTTCAATTTGCGACAAATGATTCTATTGTGCATGACATTTCATTATACTGTGTGTGTACAGTACTGTGTGGCCTGGCAGTAAATGAATATAATTATAAACTCTCAACAAAGAAATACTGTGAAAGCTACATGATCCTTATGGGAAACCAGATATAACAAGATATCATAAGAACAATCTTGTAAACTGCGATGGGAGGACATGTGGCACGAATGGGGAATAAAAGAAACGCATGGGTGCTTCCTGTGGGGAAAACCAGAAGGAAAATGCTCACTTGAAAGACCAAGAATGAGTTGGGAGAATAAGATTAATCATGATTTGAGCGAAGTAGATTGTACAGGGGATGATTGGAAAACATTAGCCAAGGATAGGGTTGTATGGAGAGTTTATGTCTACGCGGTCATGAACCTGTGGGGTTCAGTAGAGACAGTGAGTTAGTTAGAACAATGAACTGCTAATGTTAATACCACTACTCCATATTTCTAATTCTGGATTGAAACTTAATCTCATTTCATTCTGCAGAGAGACTTTATCAACCATTGAATGTATTTGAATATGAGAATACAAAGAAAAAATTGGACATGCCAGGATAGCGTAAATTAAGCAAATGGTAATGCAAGCATGCAACTGTCATCGACATTTCAAAGAAGTGGTTTCTTTTTGCCTTTGTGTGGGGTTTCATTTGAAATTCTTTCTTTTGCAAACAGTTCGATATCTCAAAAAATTAACTACGTAGTGGCTTTACATCAAAGTGATGGCTAAACAAATAGCAAAATTCTTTCCTTCAGAAGACATTAATGTTGACGTTCACGTAATGACATTGTGAAAACAACGTCACGCAGGCTCTTGTATTGATATTGCAATTTTGCACACAGACGAAAATTTGTTTTTTAGCGGCTGTGACCTCATAATAGTATTAGCGATAGAACATATTTGTATTTGTTTTCTTTGTTTTAGGAGTAAAAAAATAAACCGGTTTGAACATGATGCGGTTTAAGTTAAAGAAATGAACTGTGCGCAATGAGTACATTTATGATCTACTTCTTTATATTTTTATAATGATATTTTTATCATGAATACTTACTCACTCGCACTATCGAACCCGTAGGTTCAAGGCCACGCGGTCACGCTAATGCTTTCCAATAATTCCCTTATAATCTACTTCCCTCAAATCATAGTTAATGTTATTCTCCCACCTCATTCTTGACCTGCCAACTGGACGTTTTCCCTCTGGTTTTCCTACAAGAAGCGTCCATGCACGTCTATCATTCCCCATTCGTGCTACATGTCCTGCCCACGCAATCTACGAGACTTAACTGTTCTCATTATATCTGGTTTCCCAGAAGGAGCATGTAGTTCACTATTATGTAAGTCTTCTCCATTCACCCGTCTGTTTATCTCTCTTTGGTCCAAAAATGTTCCTAAGAACTTTATTCTCAAATACTCGTAATCTCCTTTCCTCCCTTAAAGTAAGAGTCCCTATT
The DNA here is from genome assembly GCA_030220185.1 of Diploptera punctata. Classification (NCBI taxonomy): domain Eukaryota; kingdom Metazoa; phylum Arthropoda; class Insecta; order Blattodea; family Blaberidae; genus Diploptera; species Diploptera punctata. The sequence goes on from JASPKZ010008023.1 coordinate 214,601, forward strand.
TCGCATCCATATAATATAACTGGTAGAATAATAATTTTATAATTATATTTTCAGTTTAACGTTTTTTGAAAGGAGTTGGGAAGTAAAGAGTCTCTGTAATTCATAATAGCATGCATTTCCAGAATTGAGCCTATGAATAATTTCTTTGTGCATCTCATTCCTATTTGTGATTATTGTTCCTAGGTATTTGAATTCAGCCACTTCCTCAAAATTTTCATTTGTCATTAGCTGTCCATTTCCATTATAGGCTATAATGTATTTCTATGTGTGACCATATATTTACTTGTATTGATATTTACTTCCAGTCCCAATTTCTTAGTGTTACTCTATAGTGTGTGCGTATTGCCCTTTAGTATCTCTTCGCTATTTTTATCACGAATACTCAATGAAATAATTGGATAATTAAATAAAGAAAACAGAATAATAGTCAATTTATTGAGAACGCATTCCATTCAGTCTGGTTATTTCTTTTGTTTGCTAGCACACTGGGTATAATAACTCAGTAGCAAGACAGGCCTAAAGAACTCTCCCCTTATACCGGCATCTGGTCCCACATCCACATGTATCAATTAAAGCTCATCCAGCCAGTATAGGGGTGACATGTAGTCAGTATGTCAGGTCCCCCTGCGGTTACATTTGGTTTCTCAATATTGAGCCGCTACTTATGATAGGTATCCAAATTTCTTAGATGCTGGGTGAGCAACGGTCCCAAATTGGACGAAATTCCAAGATAAAATATTTTTATCCCTGGGAGATTCGAACCATTGCTTGTCACGTAGCTCTGCGCCAAAGCATGACACATTAGATCGTTCGGCTATGGTGCGGAATTATCATATAAGATGAATTAGTATGTAAATCTGTATATATGGTATCAATCACTAGGGACTAGCTGTATAAATATTTTTATAAAGTCAAGAATACCCGAGTTCGCGCCTTGATCCCACAATGTGGTATTCGTGGAGGACGAATCGTAGCAAAGGCAGGTTTTTCTAGGGGTTTATCGCATTTTCCCAATCAGAAACCTCATTTAACCTCTTCTCCATACCCATGCCATTGACTTCAATTCACCTGCTCATGATGGTGCGACAGATCTGTTCAGCCGGCATTCTCGTCTATCACAGTAATTACAGTTATGCACACCATTCAAGACCTCTAATAATACCGTACGCCGGACACCAGTAAAGGGTTTTCATTTGCTTCACTAGTAAAAAGAAATTACTGATACGTATCACTTATGTGGTAGGCCTACCATTCTGCTATATCTTATAAACAAAAAAAAATGTTATACTCTTTTGCCCTCGTCTACAGCTCTAACCCCTATCCATCCATAGTAATTCTGCCCGCAGGCAGGTCCTTCACTGCAATCATAGCATTTTCATGCTATGCTTGCAGCTTTACTAGGGAATTGTGTAGGTATGGTAGCTTCCCGTTGCTTTCCACACCGGTGAAGAATGATGGTGATGATGGTGTTAATGATAAGGATGATAATGATGTCCATCTGATTTCGGGGACCGTTTGGGCCTTAAAGTTTTCCTGACATTTGTCTTACAGGTGAGGAAAAACCCCGATAAAAACCTCACCCAGAAAAACTGCCCCGACCGGGGATCGAACACGGGCCCGCTGCGTGACAAGGCAGCACGCTACCTCGAGACCACAGCGGTGGACCTAACCTCTATAAGGGTGATTTTTTATTATATAAACTTTTCTCAATAGAGGATTGCCACAAGGACAAAGTAATACACACAATTTATTTTCGAAATTGATGAAATATATTTTGTAAATACATTAAAAATGTTCAAATTTTAATTGAAGAATGCATACTATAAAGTAGAACTTTTGTAAAAATGGTTTCTTAAAAATGAAATTGTTCCTCTAATGGCAGCGATGGCAATATTAGAAAGATACACTCAGTCGAAATCTAAGAAATTCAAAAATGTAACTAAGAATCCTGGTATAGTATCTCTTGCCCCGATCATCAATCCTGTGACAGTTATACTATCTAATTGGTATTTATCTTTGTAATAGTCAACTGTTGGCTCATATATGGCTTTCTTTTCAGAGTCAACTTCCTCAGGTTGGCCACTATGAATCTCAAAACGGATTGTGGGATCTAATATCATACCAACTTTAGAAGATGGTAAATGCAATAATATCTATTCGTGTATTACTCCCATTAGTAGTGGCCACACCATGAAATTCCTCATGAACTGTGTATCCATAATCTCGCAAGGCTTCTGCCATCATGTTTCGAATAGTGTGGTGCCGAATGTTTCTCGGTGATTCTCCAGACGGACAAGCCCTAAGGACGTGTGCAAGAGTTTCGGGCTCTCTGCGACGTCTACAGAGGGTATCGTCCCTAGACGTGCCCGGCAAAGAACGCATCGCCGATAAAGTGGCTTGCATTTTAATTGCTTCTCTCCCTCTGCGGCTTATTTTGATAGTCGGTTCTGATGAACTAATAGTTACCACGCTTGCCTCAGTTCGCGATTTTAAACCAGACCGGGGTCCATGATTTTTCAAAGACGTAAAAATATGGAACAAGACTTATTTTCGAAAGAAAGCAAAGCCGTGGTTCCATGTTGTAGATTCACAACATGAAAAAAAACTCAAGCCTGTAATAAGAGGCCTAAGAGCAAAATTTATCACCAGCCAGTTCAGGCCCAAATGTAGGGAAGGAAAACAGTAAATCAAGGGCAGAATGCGCGCGCGCGCGCAGCGAGCGCGCGCCGCGCGAGCGCGCGCGCGCGGAGCGCGCGCGAGCGCGAGCGCGCGCGAGCGCGCGCGCGCGCGAGCGCGCGCGCGCGACCGCGAGAGCGCGCGCCAGCGCGCGCGAGCGCGCGCGAGCGCGAAGCGCGCGAGAGCGCGCGCGAGCGCGCGCGAGAGCGAGCGCGCGCGAGCGCGCGAGAGCGCGAGCGCGCGCGAGAGCGCGAGCGCGCGGGAGAGCGCGAGCGCGCGGGAGAGCGCGAGCGCGCGAGAGCGCGAGAGCGCGCGAGAGGCGCGAGAGCGCGCGAGAGCGCGAGCGCGCGCGAGAGCGCGCGAGCGCGCGCGAGAGCGCGCGAGCGCGCGCGCGAGAGCGCGCGAGAGCGCGCGAGAGCGCGCGCGCGAGAGCGCGCGAGAGCGCGCGAGAGCGCGAGCGCGCGCGAGCGAGCGCGCGAGCGAGCGCGCGAGCGAGCGCGCGAGCGAGCGCGCGCGCGAGCGCGGGCGCGCGCGCGCCCGCGAGCGCGCGCGCGCGCGAGCGCGCGCGAGCGCGCGAGCGAGCGCGCGCGAGCGCGCGCGCGAGCGCGCGCGCGAGAGCGCGCGCGAGCGCGCGCGAGCGCGAGCGCGAGCGCGCGCGAGCGCGAGCGCGCGAGCGCGAGCGGAGCGAGCGAGCGCGCGCGCGAGCGCGCCAGAGCGCGCGCGAGAGCGCGCGCGAGAGCGCGCGCGAGAGCGCGCGCGCGAGCGCGACGCGCGAGCGCGAGCGCGCGCGCGCGAGAGCGCGCGGAGAGAGCGCGAGCGCGCGCGCGAGAGCGCGCGCGAGAGCGCGCGAGAGCGCGCGCGAGAGAGCGCGAGCGCGAGGGCGAGAGCCGAGCGCGAGACGCGCGAGGGAGAGGCGAGCGCGAGCGCGGGCGCGAGCGCGAGCGAGAGCGAGCGCGTAGCGCGAGATCTCTATCTCTATCTCTATCTCATCTCTATTTATCTATCTCTATCTCTATCCCTATCTCTCTCTCTATCCCTATCTCTCTCTCTATCTCTCTCTATCTATCTCTCTATCTCTCTCTATCTCTCTCTATCTCTCTCTATCTCTCTATCTATCTATCTATCTCTCTATTCCTCTCCCTCTCTCTCTCTCTCTCTCTCTTTTTTTTTTTTTTTGGTGTAACTGCTCCCTTTGCAGATATTTAAAAAAAACTTTTCCCACGCTATCCGAACTTACGGAGTCACGGGCTTTCAGAAGAGGATTTTAACTCCTATTACATATACTGCATAGGATACTTTTTTAAACCTACAATGAGATTGATATCTTCCCCAGAAGAATGACCAATTAAATACGTGGCCAACTCCGAGAAACACAAATATTCATAATAATCAAGGCGAATGTGATTTGGATAATTAAGATGACCACACTGAATTTTTGGGCACGAACGTGTCCGACAACTATTTTAACAGGTGTAAAAAAATCTCGTAAGTAACTCATCCAGAAAACTTTTCCCGACCGAAAATCGACAAGTGGGCGCGCTCCATCTCAGATAATGACTTTACTCCTACATCAGCTTGATAATTACTCACATTTAAAATGTTATTTTAATAAATGTCTACTATTATAAATTGCCTGTGTAAAAAGAGGAGAGTAATTCACAGCTTAAATTTATGTTTTATGATTAAAATGATTATAAATTGTTATAATACTCCTTTGCTCGATATTAAATGGAACTTCTGCAGTCATACCATTTTTATATTTTGTTTCTGATTTGATGAAGGTAAATATATTTTAGATTTCCCACTGAATCAATGTCGACCAGAACAACAGCTAGGCCTATAGCAAGCAATATCGATAACAACGGGAAAACAATCAAATAATTCGAGAACCAAAACCCGTCTTTTTGGCACTTTATTATTATTTTATTAAATCTGAATTTTTCTTAAAAATAGTTTTTATTCTATATTATTTTGAGATTTTAATTTTAATTTACTTACAAATAAACACATTTTGAATGTATTGAATTTTATTGATATTCATGACTATATAATGCTCAAGTCTGTAAGAGCATGCTATTATGTATTACAGGGACTCTTCTCGTACCAAATCCTTTCAAAAAACCTTAAACTGAAGATATAGGCCTATAAAACTGTTATTCTACCAGTTATGTTATATGGATGTGAAACATGGACTCTTATTTTAAGGGAGGAAAGGAGTTTACGAGTATTTGAGAATAAAGTTCTTATAAAAATGTTTCGATCAAACAGAGATGGACAGACTACATAACAGTAAGGTACATGGTCTTTATAAAGAAGCTATATATAACATTTAAGTCTCGTAGACTGTGATGGGCAGGACATGTGATACGAATGGAAAATGAAAGAGCTGCATAGAAGCTTCCTGTAGGAAAACCAGAGGGAAAATGGCCAGTTGATAGACCAATAATGAGGTGGGAGAATAACATTAACCATGATTTGATGGAATTAGATTATACAGGGGAAGATTGGAAAACATTAGTTCAGGATAGGGTTGTATGGAGCGCTCATTTACGCTCGGCCATGAAACTACGGGATCGATAATGCTAGTGAGTTAATTATTTTTTTAGTCACCTTTTAAATTCAAGCGGTTCTTTCTGGAAAAGAAATTGGGTTTTATAATGCAGATTTGATTTACGTATTCGCAAGAAGAATTAAAGTTATTTTATAATTGATCTTTGAAATGAAAATTGGAATTTTATTACAGTACCTATTTACAACAAATTAGAGAGTATATTAAAAGGCTTCTTCGTTTCAATAGTTTATAATTTTATTTTTTAAACGTTAATTTACTGTTTCGTTTCACATAATAATACAGTAGCCTACATGTTTCTTAAAACAAAAGCGCCAAATTTAATATAAAGTTTATCCTAAACCAAATGAAGCCAAGCTAAGCATTGTAAAACAAATTTTCCAATCAAACTTATGAGGATAGAAACTTTTCTGTAAATCCAATAAAAGTTAGATGCTAACCGATTTTATTTTTTAACGTAGGCAACTATACAACAGAATCAATTTCATCTCCTCTCTAAACAACACAGCAATAAGTAAACTTTTATTAAGCAATACATACTGTTAACTTCATAATAAAATTCTAATTTATTTACAAAAGTAAAATGTAAAAAAGGTTTCCTAGAGACAGGAATTTATAATTTCAAACACTTCAATATTTTCTACATTCGTAATTACACAATATTCGAACATTCGGACTAACCTAGAAAGTAAGAAATGACGATTTTCTGCTATATTTCGCCTGTAAAGCATCCCTCTTGATTGTCCAACAATAATCGGCCAGCATATTAGGATTCCATTTGCCTTGATATCTCTTTTCCATAGCTGAAATCTCCTGAGTTAGCTCATTTGGTTATATTTTACAATGTACTAATGGACGAAAAAAACTTGATTAAAAAAATAATTATTTAAATCCATTAATTGAAACAGAAATAAAAAAAACTGTGGGTGATGGAGAAATTCCGAATACATATTTGAAAACACGATAAAAAAAGTGTATTAAGTACAACTATTGGTACTCATGAGACAAAAATAAGCATCCCTAGTGGTAATTAAGGTCAAACGTGAAACCACAAAAATATTAGCACAAAAATTATTCGTATCATCCTCTGTATAATCAGTCAAACTTTGTAGACGATTTTTCAAACACTCTTAATGTGATTAGTACAACATAGTGCCTCCATAATGAGGCAACATTAACTTATTGAATATGAAGGAAATATGAGTACAACTCTACTAGTGTCGCTAGAGATGTCCATGTGGTCTCAGGTTATTGTTGTTGCCTCGGACGCGACGTTCCTGGGTTCGATCCCTGTTAGAGGCAAGTTTCCTTTGTGAGTTTCACTAGATCTCAGGTCTACCAAATATTAAACACACTGTATCAAAGAACATCAAATTATTCGACTTATTTTAGTGTATCACTTTCCCGTCACTGAAATTCGTCACTGATAGATATCAGAAATGCCGGATAGTAGCCATTTTCAACCAAAAATTAAAATCATATCTGATAGGGCCTATCTCTGCAGTTTTGTAACTTTTTATGGTAATATAACAAAATCCTTGAAAATTTCACAAATGATTTATAATTCTATATACTTATAAGTATTGCAATATATAACATAATTTTATTTATTTTAAGTGCATAGGCCTATTGATGTTAATAGTATTTAACATTAGTCCAAATTTTAATTATAGTGTATACATGCATTTTGTATATCTTACATTATTGGTTGAATGGAAGGTAAGACCCCATGGCCTTAATTCTGCCAATTTAAGTAAAACTTATATTATTTTCATTATTATTATTATTATTATTATTATTATTATTATTATTATTATTATTATTATTATTATTATTATTATTATTATTATTATTATTATTTTGTGATTTTTCTTCACCGTAAGTCCCAAATAGAACCCAAGCTTCATTTGATCATTTTTATCACCCCTTGATTTTCGATTTGTTTACACTGAATGTTCGAGTGAATGTTATATCTTGTCTCAAATACTGTAGTTGTCTCAAATATTGTAGGTGTATCCGGCACTGAGTTATCACTCATCCGAGAAGGCCATCAAAGTTCTTGTATGGTGACAAGCATATTGAATGATATTGAGTTAAAGCCTCTCCTGGCTGGTTGGGTCTCTGTAATACCAGGGGAGGCGTAGGTCACATAAAAGTGACTATAAAGGGAGATGTTAAATTAAGAAAGAGAAGGAAATATATGCTCGTAATATTATAACCATACCTGATCGTAAAGAACAAAAGGAAAATATCAGTGAATTTGAAATTAACTGTAGCATCCAAGAGTTCGGCTGAAGTAATACGATCTGGATACTACAAATAGCAGATTGTTTATAGTCCGCGCTAGTCGGCCGCGGTAGTCTAGTGGTTATATTCCTTGCATACGGTCTCGAAGGACTCGGATTCAAATTCGGCCGGTGTCGATGGATTTTAGGATGGAAACATTCAAGGGATACATCTTCCAGGAGGGAATTTATGCTGTGTTTCCCGAGTTTGAAGATTGTTAGGTTCGTAAAAGAAACTCAAGCCTGAATAAAAAGGGCTCTGAAAAATTTAATCGACCTTGGATAAGTAATGCATTCGTTGCCTACTACACGTCTCATTGAGGCGATGTGCTAACCATGTCCGGCAGGGTTGAACATTTTAATTGTACATTTTTAATTCAGTAGCTTGAATGTGTGAGATATCTTGTTTGTAAGTACCCAAGATTCAGATCCATATAAAAAGAAAAGGAACAGCCATAATTTTATAAAACCTGAGCTGAGTTTCTCTTCGCGTCTTTCGGAGGGTTCTTCTTATGGTGCCACACATCATTTGATATCGGTTTAATTTATTGTGTATATCCCAATCATAGCTATATGTTATATCTGAACCAAGATAGTTAAAGTGTGCAAACTGATCTATTATTTCATTATTATTGATTACTATTTACTCTGACTGGCACTTTGTCCTGAAAAGCCATAATTTTAGTTTTTGAAGTTGAGACTTTGAGATTATAATAGAGTCCTAATTAATTCAACATGTAAATGGCTCTTTGTAGATCATCCTCTGACTTCTGTATAATTACCAGATCGTCTGCATACATTAAAATATGTATATACATTTCCTTATTAATTTGTATTCCTATGGGACTTGATTTTTTTTCCATTTTCGTATAACCTCGTCAAAATATATATTAAACAATGTAGGTGATAATGTACACCCCTGTCGAACCCCTTGATTTATTACAATTTCTGCATTGGAATAATTATCTAAATGAAGGATAATTTCATGCCATTATAAAGACTTTTTATTCCTTCTATAAGTTGAGCCGGATACCCTCTTGCCTTCCCACAATTTTCTTCTTATCACCTTATCAAAGGCTTTTTTCAAGATCTACGAAACCACATGGAAAAAGATCTTTGGGACGGCCAAGGAAACGATGGATTTGAGACCGGAACAGGTCGCATTGACCTAATCCTGGAAAGGAAGAAGAAAAAGAAGAAGACAATTTTTAACTCGGGACTAGGAGGGTAGAAGTATAGGCCTACCAGCTTCGATCGTTAGATTGTGCACAAGACGCCTGGATTAAATTCCAAATCACGCCGCACTGCATACATTGATAAGACATGTAGTTATGTTGATAGCGATACATCGTCGAATGGGGATTTTAAGCCTGACGGTCAATTTGTGTTTTTCGATAGGAGTAACCTTTGTGCCGGCACTGGGTTTCACCTTCACCCAAATCATCATCCCTTACACAACACACCTTCACTACACAAACATTTATACTCTCCGTCACCACTTCTCTCTGTACAAAACACAAGAAACATCACATGGGCAACGCAGTCTGCCGAAATGATGGCCACAACTCCACTTATCCGCGTAGCGCAGAGAAACCGAACCACGAAAAGTGTAATGGGTGGTGTTACCAGTAAGTAGGCTAAGAACGAGGAGGGAGAATAATATTAACCATGAATTGAGGGAGGTAAGTGAAATAAATGATTGGAAAACATTAACTCAGGATAGAGATGCATGGTGAGCTTATGTCCGCACGATCAATAACCTCCGTGTAAGAGAGTGCCAGTTAGATAGATCTATTTTCCATCTTCAATGCTTCTGTAAATGTAATCCATTATAATTTCTGAAACGAAGTCTATAAGCGGAGAGCAGAGGGTGAGACATTAACAATTTATTAAAAACGTCCAATACGTTTCGTCTTCAAATTAATTATTGTGAAATCTACTCAATTTGAGAAAATCTGATCATTTGTATGTGGTAGATATTAGTTCGAATTTCGCAAAAATTATTACAGTTCGATCTCTAGATTATTACACCATTTTTTGTGCACAAAAAGTTCCTCTTTACCTTATATATCATACCTCAAACTTTGAAGGCCTACACGGCCATTTAAAATAACTTGTACTAATTCTAGCTTTCCTAGGACTATATTAGGATTTTTTAATTTCTTTATACGTCCATTTCTATGCCTGTCCGTTATATTAAAATCATTGATTTTTTTTAGTTTAGTTGGTGCGTTAAATTGGTTGAAAAAATATAATATACACATACTTCCTGCTATAAGTATAGCTTGTAACATTTTAATCAAATATGCTATTGACAATTATATAATCATTCATATGACAAATATTATGAATTTTTTTATTCTCGTCATGCTGAGGAGCACGTAAATCTAGTTCTAACTCTTGAGTTCTTAATACACTATCCTACACTCCTCTCTAAACACCTACAAATACACATAATTTTCATAAAGTAGTTCTAAATTATTTTTAAGTATCTTTTTATATCCATCTTCCTCATTTACAATGGATTTTTGTTTAAAAAATTTCGTTAATTATTAAAATCACGAAAATGAAACATGATTTTAATAATTGACGAAATTTTTTGAACAACTATTCATTCTAACTGAGGAAGACGGATATGAAAGATTTTTATATTATTATTTAAAAAAATTAATACATAACCTCAATTGTAATAACAATGAATATTAAACATATTGAAAAAGTGGTTCTACCAAAGTGGTGCGTAAATTAAAAATATACCACATAATTCCATCAATCCATCTAGGGCGGGACCCGAAGCATGAAAAGTGCATGGGGCTGACATTAAAAATATAATTCAATAGAATTTATTTATTTAGAGAGCTTTTTCGAAGATAGATAACTTCTGAAATTCTATAGATGTAAGGAATGCAGCAGCTATCCATCCATTCATAGTAATTCTGCCCAAGGGCAGGTTTTTCACTGCAATTATAGCATTTACATGCTATGCTTTGCAACTTTACTAGGGAATTATAGGTGTGGTAGCTTCCCATTGTTTTCCACACCCGTGAAGATGATAATAATAAAGATTATGATGATGATGATGATGATGATGATGGCCAGATGATTTTCGGGGACCGTTTGGTCCTAAGCTTCTTGACATTTGTCTTATAGGTGAGGAAAAACTTCGAAAAAAAACCTCACCCAAGAGCCTGTCCCGACCGGGAAACGAACCAGGGCCCGCTGCGAGACAAGGCAGCACGCTACCTCGACATCACAGCGGTGGACGCAACAGCTGTAGGGACATAATTTTCATTCCGTCATACAATAGGCCTACTATATTTTATTACTTTTCGGCTTTCCTAGTGTAGACTAAGCGGGTATAAAGCTATAGTTATGATTGAAATGTAATAAGCTTATAATATTTAATTCGACTCCACTTATTTGAATCTTAATTGTAGTTTTAATGGGATTTTCGTAAGACTGAATGAGGACATTATACCGTTTAATGGATGAACATTCAAAGTGAAATATGATGTCTTGAAATTCTCACTATCCGTTACTGTCAAGAAATTATGAATAAAACTATATTGTAAGGAAATTATCTCTGATAATATTACGACAAAGTATTCAAGTGTTCACACGCTTCAAATGGTGATCATATTACGACAAAGTATTCAAGTGTTCACACGCTTCAAATGGTGGTATATGCGTATCGACAATTTTTCCACACAAGTATTTTAAAACGACCCAAATAAAAATGATAGTATGACGAAACAACTACCTGTATATCAAATACGAATACTTCGCTTTTTTCTAATGAATTTATTAAATAAAAATAATGCAGGGCCATTGTGCTTAGGTATAAAGAGGAATCAGAAGATGTTTTTTAATTTATCATCATCAACAACAACAATCACGGATTGAGCCCATGTGGCTTGTACCGCTCTCATAGATTCTCGTTCGAAAAGTCGAATCCATCTCTTTTTTCGTCTACCAACATTCCTGTCTCCTTTTGGTTTGTAATTAAGTATAATTTTTGTTATGCGTTCATCTTTCATTCTTTGAACATATTCTTTCCTGTTTTTTCTAGATATTTTTATTTTATCTAAATGTGTAAAAATATTGAGCTCAATTCTAATATCTTCACTTCTTCCTTTATCTAAAGTTTGCAGCCAGCTGTATTTCTCAGATATCTCATTTCAGCTGCTTCTATAACATTATCTTTTATTTAAAACCCAAACTTCACAACCATACAACAGTAAGGGGATTGCCACAGCTTTATAAAATGTTTAGTTTTGTTTCCTTTCTTGTATGTTTAAATATTCTCTTAATTATAACACATATATAATTAAATGTATTAAGTTTGTTAAAGAGATCTTCATTTTTAAAATATGAGATTTCATAACCTAGGTTTTTTAAAATGGTTCACTTGTTCAACGGGTTTCCCATCCAGAATTGTTTTAGCTCTTACGATATCTGATCCTTTAAAAGCTAAGATTTTCGTTTTACTTATTAGTATTTTGAAATTATAATTCTGTATAGTGTTATTTAATTGAAAGAGAGATTTCTGTAGACGATCTTCTGCACTAGATATTAAAACTTGGTTATCTGCAAAAAATAAGGTGTCTAACATCTTATTTTGAAATGTGAGTCCAAATTTGTCTGCAAATTATAAATGATAATTTTAAATTTATCAAGTCATAAATCATATAAATGGACAGTCAACAAATATATTATTTTGCATTGCATTATTTTGCAGAAGATGCATTTTCTCAATATAAAATTACATTTTAAACCCGTATATTTATTATTTTAAAATAAATTTGACTTCATAGTCAACCACGGAGGCAGGAGAACAATAGAAAATAGTTAAATTCCATAAATGGAAAATTAAATTGCAATGTAAATTTTTATATGTAGATGTTCTAATTCGATAATATAATCTAATATATGAAAATGAATGTTTGTTTGTTTGTTCGTACTTTATGCGCGGCCATACCGTTGATCCGATTGTCATGGGGTTTTTGCAAAATGTTCAGGAGATTTCCGGGATGAACATAGGCTATAAGAGAGTTGTGATACTCAGCTCCTACACCCATAAAAATCGCCCTTTGTAGTGGAAAACGTGAGAAAAGCAGCTCTTTGGACGCTTAAATGGGTTACGCTGCCTAAACCATAACAAATGTACATTAATGTTGTGTATGCACAACATTAATGTACACAGCATTGAATATATCAAAAAGCTCTACTAAAAAGTCCGCGACAGCATATGTTTATCTCTTACGGATAACTCACAATAACCATTTTGTTCATAGATGCCAAGAAGATCGAGACAAGTACGGAGATTCCTGTGCAAGCATAGCAGCAGATAGAGGGTATTCTTTTACGGATAACTCACAATAACGAATTTTGTCTTTTACCTCATTTATACCAAGAAAATCGAGATAAGTAGATTTCCGGGAAACACCGGGTAATCAGCAGGGGGAATCTTAAATTAATTACGATATACATTTATAATTATTTTTCATTTTACTTATTCAACTAATCATAAGGAGTAAATTAAATTTTTCTTTCAGCTCATTTATGCCAAGAAGATCGGGATGAATAGATTCCCGGACAACGCCGGGTAAACAGCACGGGGTATCTAAAAATAATTACGATATACATTTTTCCTTGCATTTATTTAACTAAAAATAAAATACATTATTTTTCGTATTTCAGCTCATTTATGTCAAGAAGATCGGAATAAGTAAATTCTCGGGCAACGCCGGGTAATCTGTAAGGGGTATCTAAAAAATATAAATTTATAATTATTTTTCCTCCTACTTATTCAACTGAACATAAAAGCACATTAATTTTCATTTATTTAGGCTTAGCAGCGCACACCGGGTATCAGCTAGTTTTTTTTTTTTTATTATTCCGGCTTTTACAATGAATATACATTTTTCCGGTACCCATGTTCACAGTTAACTACACATTTGTTTCAACACATTTTTCCATTCTTGTCTGTTCATCCATATATCTTCTTCTATTTCCCATTCCCTCTTAGTTTCATTGATTCCCTGAATCCACGTAATATTTGGTCTACCCTTCTTTTTCCTTCCCTGTGGTTCCCAATCCATGATTATCTTAGGTAGTCTTCTTTCTTCCATCCTTCTAATGTGTCCGTATCAATTTAATTGTTATCAGCTAGTAATGGTATATAATTTTAGGTAGTAATGGTATATAATTTTATGATTTTGTGACTATAAATAGTTTCCAATTAGATCCTATATGGAATCAAGTAAATCTATTATTGGTCAAATATCAGATCTATTATAAAAAGATTCTTTGAGACAACGTAATATTTCTATGCTAATATTAAATCCCGAGTTAGATTTTGCAAGAAATTACATCTCTATATTCTGGATTAAGGTTCGTACAGGTCTATAACAAAATTGGGGAGATGTTCCTTATAAATGTAGGAATATTCTTCTATATGAAGACCTGGAAGCGGATGTTCAGGGTCGTTAGTATTTTTCTACTACTAAAGCAACGGGAAGCTACCAGACCTATAAATCCCTAGTAAAACTTGCAAAGCATAACATGAAAATGCTGTGATTGAAGTGAAAGACCTGCCCTAGGGTAGAACACTATAGAATAGAAGATCATTAATGCCGCAATTCAAATAGAGGCATGAAATGATCGACAAAATTTGCTCAGAGGCTTCTTTTTTTCGGACTTGAGATTCTATTGCATACCATAAATCCACGACATGCACCCGAAGACTTTAATTCCGAAGAAACATAGCCTACATTCAGTATTTTTACGCCCTAAATACATTCAGTATTTTTACGCCCTAAATCAACCATCATCATCGATCGGTTTTGAACGCGAGAACTACGATACAAAAGGCGAGCATAGTAATCATTTTTCTATAGTTATTTCGAACAATAAGTGAAAGGAGAAAACAATGATTTCAACAAGTAAAAAAATGTGAAAAATAAATCAGGAATCAAAAATATTTTAGTTTTTTTTTTCTTTTTGACAATGATTGATATTTTTGAGGTTCCAAAGATATTTTTTTTAATTATTCTAACATGCTATATTAGGTTAGATTACCCATGCAAAACATTTTTTTGCGCGATATTACGTTTTGTCGTACTTACCAGCAATGGCGACCATGATTGAAAGTTCAACTTCCTACATTTCAGGGTTGCCAACCTAAATAACTACACTGTAATATTACATATTACAACCCTCGTGCGGAAAGTAAAACCACAACTCTTTATTTATATACAAAAATATATCCAAGAAGTCGTGTTAATATAGTCCGTCGCCGCGGCGTAGTCGGTAGAGTCCCTACCTTCCACTCCGGCGACCCGGGTTCGATTCCCTGCGGGGTAGGGGATTTTAAATCTCTACCTTGGGTCTGGGTGTGTGTCCTGTCTTGTGTTAGTATGTGTGAATGCGATAAAAAGGTTAACAAAGGTCAAAAAGAAAGGAAGAACAGTGTAAACGAAAGAAAACGACAATGAAAGAAATTAAATATATATATATATATTATATTATATGAAAGAAATCACTGTATTTTTAAATGAACTGAACTTTATTTGAAACCATATTGAAATATTGTTTAGTTGTTTCTTATTGAAAGTTGACTTAACAAAATTCTACTGAAAACTTTTATACTTTTTAGCTTTACGTCCAATATTCTTCTTTTTGAGAAAGCTAACTAGTGTAACAAAATCTGCAATATTGATACCGTCTTTTAAATTTATCATCGTCATCAGCATTGCATATTCTGGCCACAAACTCGCTGGAGACTTTAATGTTTCACTCCTAAGCACGAGATAAGCAACCACAATCTTTTCACTTACACTAGAATTATCCTCTATCTTTCTAAATAAAATGTATGTTTTTTCATATCTTAATTTAGATTTATCTGGCACTAAAGAAGTACACCCAACTTCCCATGCTTCTTCAATTTCGTCGTTTAATTACAATTATTCATACTTGCATCCATTTTATGCGAAACTGATTTCAAGGCCTGCTGTAATCGCAACAAATTATTTTCAGCATTTAGCGTATATACATTGGCCAGATGCTAACGTCAGCCAGTTGTTTACAATGAATGCAAATTTTTCCAAAAATATGTTATTATTTTACTATTATTTATTATTTTAAAACACCATCGTGCAAAAAAAAAAATGTACAACGCACGTTTGTGAAGTGTTTTACAGAATCTCGAAAATTAAAAACCTCGCTACCGCTCGATTTTTAAACATTTTCCTCGATTCTGTAAATACCACTTCCCAAACTCGTATTGTAATTTTTTCATTTGGTTACACTTATTAGACTTATTTTGTCACAAGTTTGCACATTATCCCCATTCATTTACAGCTCTTTAAATGAAATTTTCAATATATTACAGTGTCATAATTTAGAAAATATATAGGCCTACATTTTTTTAAATAAGTTAAATTATACTGTCCATTCGTTTGGTTTAAATATTGGACAACCCTACAACAAGATAATGCGTGTAGAGAGAACAAAAACAATTGAGTAAAAAAGTTATCTCTTTTACTTATTTCATTTGTCCTTGATTTGGTCACGTTGAATTAAAATCCCATTACAACAAAGTAGAGTGTTAAACTTTTCAAGATCATCTATTTTTTTTTTCTTCAAACTTTTTAAATCAACCTGACATTACCTGGACATAAGACAACAATTTAATACAATTAGTATTATTTCTATCTCATCTATCTCTCTTGTAAGTAGTCTCAACTCTCTTACATTATTAGAAACCTGTATCTTATATAAAATAATGGAAGGAGAATGGTGTTTAATGATATTTTTATCTAATGTGAATTCCATCCTAGTACCATTAATTCAATAGTGTTTTTTTATCTGTCCACATGATATATTAAAGTAAATAGGTAACAATTCTCTTACATTTTCCTTTTACTGTTATATTACATTTTTAATGCCCTCCAATACAAGAGTCCGCTATTATAATACTGTCATCAAAGATAGTTCTGAAAGTCACTCAATGACAGAATATTTTACCACAAGCTTATGATGCATTGTTTTTCTCCAGACATTTTCGGAAGAATTTAAGTCTTCAATAATTACAAAAAATCCACTCTTGTACCAACGAATGCTCGACTTAATAAATCTTCTTACAAAAAATAAAAAAAAATGTTTATTGTTATTATGTTTATCGTTATTTTATATTCTTACCAGACTATGCTCTGGGGGTAAAGCACATCGTAACGCAGGGCTGACAATGCGGCAGACAACTCATACCGATTATCTAAAAAGATTGGAATCTTCACCTCCATTACCGCAAGGCCTTTCTAAGGTGTGTGGTGTGATTTCCTTGCTTTACATGTTTACATTATATTTTTAAATTAATTCTATATTAACTAACAGGTGGAGACACGAAAAGTCCAGTGGGTGCTACTGGAACACATACTTCAGTAACTCATACATTATAATAACTAACTTACAGGCACTATCGAACCCGTAGGTTCATGGTCGCGCAGACATAAGTAGTAGCAGTAGACTTGGTCACTCCACTGGGACATAGGGCCTTGATAAAAGCTCACCAACGCACTCAGTTGTTTGCCAATACCTTAATTTTCATTCCAACTTATCCCTGCCTGTTCAGCATCATCCCTGAAGATATTACGTACTCCATGTTGTCCCAGGTCTTCCTCTTCGCCTTCTCAATCCTTAGGGGCCAATCAAATGCCATTTTTATTATGCTATCATTCTGTCTCCTTAACACATGTCCAACCCATTTCCATTTTCTAAATTTTATTTCTTTACCAATTTCATTTTGATTCGTTCTTTTCCAAAGTTCTTTATTTGTTATACGCATGGACATAAGCTCTCCATAAATCCCTATCTTGAGCTAATGTTTTCCACTCATTCCCTGTATATTCTAATTCCCTCAAATCATAATTAATGTTATTCTCCTATCTCGTTCTATGCCTAGCTAATAAACGCTTTACTTGCAGGAAAACTAGAGGGAAAGCACCCAGTATGTAAACAAAGAATGAGGTGGGGAATAACTTTAACTATGATTTGAGGGAAATAGATTATATAGCGAATGATTGGAAAACATTAGCTAAGGATAGAGTTTTATGGAGAGCTTAGGTCCCCGCAGCCATGAACCTACTCTTTCGTTAGTGCCAAATTGTTAGTTAATATGATCTAAGAGTTATTGAAGTAGGTTATGTGTTTCAGTAACACCCACTGGGCTTTTCGTGTGTCCAGATCGACTGTAGGTGGATAGAAGGCGTTCGTCTTCTTCTTCTTCACTTCAAGGTTTAGGCGATTCGCCTGTTCCGAATTCACAACGACTCCTTCCATCTCTTCCTAGGTTTTCTACATTTCTTGATCCTTCTGGTTTATAATGATATACTATCTTGGGCAATCTTGTTTCTTCCTTCTCTGAACATGCTGTTTCCAGCCGACGCGTTGATGATGAATTCCATTATTTATTGAATACATTTGTAACTCACTTCTTATTTCTTCATTTCTTATGTGGTCCAATTTTGTGCATCCTTTGGACCTTCTTAGAAAGGTAATTTCTGCACTTTGTATTCTACTCGAACTCTTTTTATTTGATACCCAGGACTCACTCCCGTATAAAAGTACTAGTACCGCCATTGTTTTGTAGAACTTCAATATTGTATCCTTGTTTTATGTTTTGGTGTTCTATGAATGGTGCCACATATAATTTGAAAGTTTGATAATTTATTGTCTATATAATTTCTTGTTCTATATCCAGAAGACAGTTCACAACCTAGATAATTAAAATTTAACACTTGTGATAAGGGTTTATTTTCTATTATTATTTTCGGCGACTTTCCTAAAAAGGCCATTATTTTTGTCTTCTCTATAGATATTTTAAAATCGTACTCTTTACGTATTTCATTTAAACAATACAGAGATAATTGTAAATCGTTTTCGGTTCAAGGAATGTAGGAAGGCCAGTGAAAAGACGGACAGAACAACTGTGAGGCGGAACAAGCATTTTGCCTAGCCCGTGAAGTGAAGAAGAAGAAGAAGAAGAAGAATCATTTTCTGTATTTTGCATTAAAACAACATCGTCAGCATATAACGTGGTATATTTTCAATTTACACGTCATTTCGTTAAGGCACGTTATGTAGATAATCTGAATTTGTGCTCTGAGAGTAGTGTAGAATGGGTTTATAGTTAAGTGTCTGTGTGTAGTGTAAGGGTGTTGTAGAAGAAATGGTAATGAGAAAGCAGAAGATGAAACCCGATGCCGGCTTAAAGCCTACTCTTGTCCGAAAAAACGAAAGAGGATTGCAGGTTAACATCCCTATACGATGGACTAATCGTTGTCAATTATACATGCTTTCTCAGCATATTTATGAGGAAAAGTTCGAAATAGAAACCAGAGTTTGGTGCATAATCCAGCGATTAAAAATTGTACACTGCCACCCGTTCAAGTCCCGTGATTGAAGATATTAAAATATTACAATTTTAAACCCATACGAATATCGAACTAGAACTCGCCAAGCAGGAAGCAGACGTGTACTACCGCCTAAGCTAACGCGGCGGATAGATTTTAGTCACTCAGAGCGCAGCCCGAGGAATGTCTTTTAAAAAGTAAGTGGTGATCTGGAATGTTGTGTTTTTTAATTAAAATATTCCTGTAAATTTACCTGGTGAAATGAAAACGAAGATTTTTTTAGACCTTATAAATGTGAAGTAATTTTGTTATGAGTATTACTATTTATTATTATTATTATTATTATTATTATTATTATTATTATTATTATTATTATTAATCAGGTTTCACAATATCTTCCTGCGCCTAATAAATCTGTCATTCCAATCTCCAACGTCAAATCATTTTTCCCTTATGCTATTTAAAACGCCGTTAATCCATATTTTTGGACATCCTCTTCTTTTTCTACCAGGTAGCAACCATTCTGGCATTTTTCTTCGGAATCACTTCTATCATTCTTTTTTCATTACCTTACCTATAATTTTAATTGCTCATATTTTATGATACCTCCAATTGAAGTTTGAACATTCATTCTGTTTAATTACGCTGTTTTTTTTATTTTATTACTTGCACAAATCCCAGGTGAACGCCTCCAGAAATCCATTTTTGCATAATTTAATTATACTTATTGTTCTTGAGTTTTAATCTTAATGCCTATTTTTCATCAACACGTATTGTTCTCTTTATTATTGTATTAACAATTTTATATTACTCGTAATTTTATAACATAGGCCTATATTCTGATCCCACAAAGACCATTTAAATTTGATAACACTCTTATTTACCCTCTCATTCATTTCAGCATCATGACTTCCATCTGCATTAAATTTTGTCCCCAAATACATTCATATTCGACACATGTTTTTATTTTTCCTAGACCGTCTTCTAAAAATAGATGTTTTATTTAGGAATATTCCACAATACAGTGTTTCTCTTTCAACCCAAAGTGATTTGTCGCCAGAGGTTCCTGTCTAAAGTATCTTCTTCCCTCAAATATCTAGCTTCCACACTTCTCTTCACTCCATCCATCCATCATTCCCTAGGCCTACCTCTTCCACTTCTTCCATTAGCTTTCCAATTATGGATCTTCTTTGGCATTCTCTCTTCTTCCATTCTTATGGGGTATCCATACCATTTCAAACGTTTTTCTTTTATTTTTCCTAATATGATTTTTTCAACTTGCATAATTTCCCTTATTCTGCTGTTTCTGACCTTATCCCTTCTTCAAATTCTTATCGATCGCCTCCAAAACTCCATTTCTACTGCTAACAGCTTGTTGGCTTGTTTTCTACTTACTGTCCAGGTTTCGGACCCATATAATAAAATACTTGTAACAAAACTTGAAATATAGTAGGCCTATTCTTCGTTCTGTGTATTATATTTATATTGCAAAGCACTATTATTATTATTATTATTATTATTATTATTATTATTATTATTATTATTATTATTACATAAATTACTTTATTTTTTGAAGCGTCATCAGCTAATTTTCAAACAAAAAGCTACTTCTAAGGACACTAATAACAAATTCGCTTATGTCATATTTGTAAGTTGTATTTTCATTTTCGTACAAAGTTTTTTATTTGCAAACAAGAAGAATCCTATTATTTACTGAAATTAACCAACAACCTGTGTGAAATTGAATAACAACAGAGTTGCAATTTTTACGTTTTAAGTAATGTAAGGCAGGTGGTTTGTACGCTCTTCAGTGAAATGCAAATTAACAATTCCTTTTCTGTTGGAGATTGTCCGTAAAAGTGCATGCATTTATCTTTGCTCGTATAAGGAGAAGATATTCATTACACTTACATACCGGAACTCATGTAGGGAGAAGAAACTGCCTCTACACTGTTTTACTACAATAGCAAAATTGTATAGAAAACATGCGCCTTCCTCTCTTCTATTGTTTACAGATATCACTGGCGAGCAACAGTGCAACAAGGCTACTTTGCACCACAATATCTCTACTGTTCAATCAATATGTTTAATTATATTATCTTTTAATAATAATATAAATAGAGTGTTTGATCCTGTGTAAAACATTCTCTCCCGACAGATCGGGTCCTATAAGACCTGGGTGTCGTTGGGCATGTAAAAGTACCTAACAAAGGAAGATGTAAAATTAAGGAAAATAATTAATAATAGCCTAATAATAATAATAATAATAATAATTTTTTTTGATTGCGGATGAGCCCATGTAGGACTATGCAAAGTACTTAGAGGTGTTTCCTTTGAGCCCAAATTCCTTTCATTCTTTTCCTATGAGCTTGTTTTCTATCATCTGTCCAAGTTGTTCCAGTTTTTTTCTTCGGATTGTCCTCTTGGTCAACTTGCCACTTATTCACCTTAATTCTAAATATATCTCTGTTTGGGATATCTTCTTTAGTAATTCCTGCCAATTTTAAGTCCTTTTTGTCTTCATCAATCCACTTCATAGTATCCACTGGAGCTTTATTTCTGTTTTCGTAGAATTCCATTATCTGTTTTGTAAGCCTATTTGAGTTCATTCGTTTAATATGGCCATAAAATTTTAACCTTCGTTTTCTAATATCACTATGAATGTCTGTATATACTTTTATTTCCTTTTTACTTCTGAGTCTAAATGCTTCACCTATGACTTGTGGACCTAAAACTTGTCTTATAATTTTGCATTCTTTTTTTCACTATATTTTCGATATCTTAATGTTTCGCTCCATAGAGGTACTCTGGTTTAATTACAGTGTTATAGTGTCGTAATTTTGTATATAAAGATATGCATTTTTTATTGTAAGTGTCGTGAGAAAGCCGAAATGCTGTTTCCATTTTTGGCATATACTTTTATTGGCTTTAGTTTCAATTCCATTTTCCTTAATTATTTCACCAAGGTATTTAAATTGTGAAACTCGTTTAATTTTTCCATATTTGGTTTCCAAGTATTTCGGTGCTTGTTTATTGCACGAAATTCTGTTTTTTCAAAAGAAATCTGCAGACCAACTTTCTCTGCAATGTCATTTAATAATTCAATCTGTTTTTGTACTGTTATAACGTCACGGGTTAAGATTGCTAGATCATCAGCATATGCTAGGCAATCAATCTTCAATTTTCCTTTTCCTAATATGATTGGTTGATTACATTTAAAAATTGTTTTCTGCTTACGCTATTCTTGTATTACTTTATCAAGAACCCAATTGAAGAGTAGTGGAGAAAGTCCATCTCCTTGTCTTACTCCTGTCTTAATTTCAAAGGATTCAGAAATTTCCCCCATGAATTTAACTTTAGCCCTTGTATCTGTTAGTGTCTGTCTAATAAGTGCTAGAGTTTTACGGTCTAAACCTTGTTCTTTCAATATTTCAAATAGTGATTCTCGGTCAACCGATTCGTAAGCTTTTTTAAAGTCAACGAATATACACACAAAATAATAATAATAATAATAATAATTATTATTATTATTATTATTATTATTATAAATAAAGTTTAAATTTTCCTCACAAAATATGAGAGTGAGTAGAATCATAAATAATAATGTACACCGTGTCCCATTCAAACCTCCCATATTTTAATTAATCATAACTCTCAACGTATGCGAAATTATGAAATGAGGTTGGTATTAAAAGAAAGACAAACTCAAAGAATTGTTGTTTTCATTGTTGCGGTTAATTCATCTTTCGCATGTTGGACAATAATGGCATAAAACAAAATAGCGATTCCTCTGCAACGAGCACAAACTGTTTTTGGTATGTAAAAGACCGTGTGTTTGCGACTCCAGTACAAGATCTTCATGATTTACGAAACCGTATCCTTGATACAATTGCAACAGTACCAATGGACATGTTGGACAGAACGTGGTACGAAATCGAATACAGACTTGATATTGTTCATGCTACTAATGGTGCACATATAGAGGTGTTTTAGTGTTTGGCAACGTATGACAATGAAAATTCTTTGAGTTTCTGTCTCGTTTAATACCGCCCTCATTTCATAATTCCGCATACTTTGTTAGTTATAATGATTAATTAAAATGTGGGAGGTTTGAATGGAATATCCTGTATATCGATGATTTAATGTACATCTTTGTCTTGTTATTATTTTACTTAATAACGCTCTCTGACAGTTCACTTCATTATCGTTGCAATTCAAATTTGGGCTCTCAACACATTGTGGTAAAGTAATGTTGTGGATTTAAAGTTGGTTAATGATTTAAGTATGTTACAATTTTACTTTATAGGATATGATTTTTTTATTTAAAAGTTTACTATAACTTTTTTTAGGATCGAGATTCGTTTATACGCCCCAAATATACTATAGGCCTATAGAACCTATGACTTTGGGTCCTATTCGATGGAGCCTTTCGTCAGGTTTTTTACATTCTGAAAATTAATCTATCCTGGCCCTGTTTAAATCTGCGAATCTTGGAAACAGATGTGAGCATGATAACCACAGTCCATGAGGATCGACCCTAGGTTATGTCCTATGCTTGTGTGAAAAAGGAAAAAAAAATAAAAAAAATATGCAGAAACAAAAGACTCTCTCAAGAGCTGCGTGAACTGTGAATTTCTCACGAAATTGAATTTATGAAGTTTATTACAGAAGTCGAGAGCAGAGAAATTACATATTAAGTTTCACAGACTTTATTTTGACTATTTAACTCATGCTCCAAATGGGAGTCAATGACCAATCACGTTTCAATGATTTCTGTTTTACAACCAATCAGAGTCGTGTTTCACGAAATATTTATCAGTGTTATAATTACCATATTAAACAAAGCTCCTCCTTTTTAATATTCTGAACAGGTCTGCCCGTTATTTTGCAGTGACTGAGCCTATAAGAAATACGGCTACCAGATTGTATATTTAGTGCATACATGTCAACATTTGTAGCAATTGATTATACCACCAAAAAAAGAAACCACTGTTTGCACTTTCTTAAATGTATTTTTTCCCAGGTAATAATCCAGAAAAATATAATTGTCATATTTACATCATACGACATCACAAATGAATTAATATACAGTTTGATGTGTTTCATTTTTTCTCCACTAGAGAGCATTCTTACAATATTGCGTTCCTTTGGCAATAAATAGTATGATCTGGTTGCAGTGATAAACAAAAGAAGCAGATGAAGCGCACCTATCGTTTCTCATTTGTTTTCAAACATCGCCGTTTACATTAAACATATAAATATTTTAAAATAACTATAGTTAAATAATGATTTGTGAGTAAACAGCATAATTTTATTCGTTAAATAGTCCTAACAAATGCCACTCTTGATTTCCAAATTCTCTAGATATATTCACTCCTCACTTCCTGAGTCGTGAATTTATCGATAATTTGGAAATCACTCGTGGCATTACTTATGATAATTAAATCGTAGATACAAATTTTAGTTGCGTAAAACAAAACGTTGTAAGTTTTTTCCAGTAAAATTTCATGTTAACCCCCACTCGCTTTTATTGATTAAAGAACTGGATCTTACTTTCTTATTCAAATGTTACATGTTAAATATCGTTCCGAAAAATAAAAATGTGGCCGATAGAGCGAATTATAAGTCAATGCTAACTAATTGCAACTATCGAACTCTCCATAGTCCCTATTATTAACTAATGTTTTCAAATCATCACCTCTGTATTTTACCTCCCTCGAATTATTGTTAATGTTATTCTCCCACTTCACTCTTGGCCTACCTATTAGGCGTTTATTTTCTAATTTTATTACAATAATTTTCCATATATTTCCATCATTCCCCACTAGTGTCACATATCCTCCCACTTAATTGTTCCTATTCATCTGGTTTCCTATGAAAATCATATGGTTCACTATCATGCAGTAATCTTCATTTACCTCCCTGTTTGTTTTTATTTAATTAAATAATGTTCCAAAGAACTTTATTTTCAATATTTTCTCCTCCCTTAAAGTAAGAGTCCAAGTTTCAGATTACTTTTATCTACTAATACGTGTTCTATCAGGCTTACCTTGTCACAATTAGGAGACGCCCAGGTGTATTTATAAATATCTTTATGCTGGAATGTTGAGCTCTTAAGTACAAGATTATTTGATGTTGCAAAAGTGACCCTCTGTCGTTACTATTTTCATGAAGTCTGGATTTGCCTATTGATAGCCTGAATATCTTCCCGTTCCGCTTTTGCATTAAAATCTCCTAAGGCAATTTTCATATATCCTAAATACGCTTTCTATTTCTTCCTAGGACTCTTCCTTGACTTTTTATTCCCTACTTTCTGTGGAATAATGTACATTTACGATTAAAAATTCATGTCGTTTACTCTCTGCAATCATGTGTGATATCCTATCGCTAGCAAACTTAACATATCGGGGAGCTAAGAGGATCCTCCTTTGGTCTAAAACGCGTTTCGAATTCAGGTTCCGCTACACTCTTATAGTATAATATAAATCTTCGTGACTGCGTTCTCCTGGCCATCTATCCTCCTACAAAGCGACTAATCCATAGGAGATTTATCTAATTCCCGAGTTAATATTTTTAGTGTCCCACAATTATATAATGTGATAACTAGATTCCTCAGATCATTAGTTGGGATTACGAGACGTAATCAATCAACAAGAGCAGGCCTTCAAGTTAAGAATATAGTACAAGATATCTGATAATACAGGGAACAGTAGAGGAGTCACGTAGGCTATGCCAAATACCATTTAAAAGGTTTCCTAGAACTGCACTGAAATATGGACCAGATGGAAGGAAGGAAATGGTGAGACCATTAAAAAAAAGATGACGATTTTTAACACTACGTACCTGTTAGTAAGCAAAGCTAGGAATAGGAACGGTGATATTAAGAACTATAAGGCGCCACTACGTTAGCACTGGTACAACAACGCCGTCCCTTCGTCCTGGTCCGACTTTGTTGACTAATATCAAAACGTTCTATTGTATAGTCTGGAACTGAATAAAGATCGCGTCGTTTTGAATTATCTCCCATTCCTCTCTCATTTCCACATAGGCTATATAAATAATATATTTACTCGTATCCTCACTGAAATGTACCTTACTTTGCGCTACTGTAGGCTATGCTAAATTAATACCTGAATATTATTCTAAAAAAAAGGTAACTTTTAAAATCAGTAAATTATGACAAAACGTGTCAGGACTATTAAGGTTACCCAAACTTTGTACATTTTTTTCATTTTTCCTTATTGTTCTTCTTTCCTATTAGGCCTAAAGAGTCTTAGCATCTTTAAAAGTAATTTAACCCTTAAATTGGCAAAATATTTATTTCTCGTATCACTTATTTAAGTGTGGCGGACCGCAGTGAAAACGAAATGGTGCGTAACTGTTATTATTAGGTAAATTGTGTAATTCTAAAAAAAAGTAAGTAATCTCTTGTCGTTAGTTTTCATCTCTTTTTATTAAAATTATGAAACAAATGAAACCAATTGATGTATCTTATAGGATACATTTTGAATTTATGGGTTAATAAAGGTAAAGTGGTCCCGCTACAGGCCTCAGGAGGCCCTTGGGGTAGTAGGTGGTTAAGGCTCCCAATTTTTCTGGATAATCGACACTTGATGTCAGCCGGGTTGTCAGCCCTGCGTGACTGCCGCCTTTACCCCTAGAACAAGCGTCTGGTACTCTTTTCAGTTAGAGGCTGAGTCGACCCCAGGGTCATAGTGCCGCCAGAAGGTTTGCATCAGTTTAAAAATCCTTACCCCACCGGGACTCGAACCCTCTATCTTCCGGCTTGTAGCGCAGTGCCTTAACCACTATGCTAAGGCGTGCCCCAAAAGTAATTTAATATTAAGAGTTATTTATCAGTCAGTTTCCTATAGCCTATATAATGATAGAAGTAGGTAGCCTACTGTAGACTCATATAGGTTCAAGATAAATGAAGAAATGGCAACAGACATAGGATAGGACTAATGATCATATTTTTTGCTTCTGGTTTCAAGATTAGACGGACTTTAAAAGGTAAACAACCATGAGTATGGCTTACTTTGGAAGGGAGGTAAAGCCGTGAGTTCCGACCGTAAATTTACGATAAGGAAAAAACCTCAAACCAGAAATAAGAGGGATCTGAAAAAAAATTGCCGACTCTATCGTGTTTACACTTGAATTTCCATGCAAAAGATCCGAGCTGTTAATAGCGTCGTTAAATAAAAAAAATTATAAAAAACAGAAGTCCCGCGCCGTAGCCGAGCGGTTAAGGTAGGAAGCCTAAGCGCAGAGCTACGGGACTTGCGCTGGTTCGAGTCTCCATGGGGGAAGAAATTTTCTCATGGTATTTCGGCCAGTATGGGACCGGTGCCCACCCAGCATCGTGAGGCAATTGGGTAGCTACAATAAGTAGCGGCTCCAGGTTGAGGAACCAGCTATAACGGCTGGGGGACTCGACATGCCAACCACATGTCACCCCTACACTGGCTGTTGATCATCTACCTCTGTTATTGACACATGTGGATGTGAAGGGCCAGCAGCCGGCTGGTAAAAGGGCAACCGCTGAAAAGTGGAAAGACCCTCAATCGGATAAAAAACAGACAAAGATTAGATAATAATTAGACTAATGAATGGAATAATTGATGGATAGGTAGATAGGTAGGTAGGCAGACATGTGGATAGAAAGACGGAAATACAGATACAAATAAATATATGCCTATGGATGGCTGTTTAGGTAGATGAATGGATGAACAGGAGGAGATATATAGATTGGCAATTTAAAAAATAGGAATGCATATAACCTTGATAGTATGTGAATGAACAGATAATACTTACGGCAAAAATAACACTTTGTTTTTAGGCATCCTGAATATAACATATAGCCTATAGCCTATAAACTCTAAAAAAAGAGACGAATTGTTTTACGTGAAATACAAACCAAAGCACTATCATGTAATCATAGAAGATGAAAATATTCATTTTTTCCATTCCATTAACGTAATTTAATTTCTCACCTTATAGGCCTAGGCACTTTTTATATGCCACACGCCACTCGAGCCCTACAGTACTACGGCCTGTCGGGTGAGGGATTTTATACTATGGATCTCACACAAATAAATAATAAACATGACGAAAGTGATAGTAATGATTATGATGGCCAGATGATGTTCGAAAACCGTTTGGGCCTTATAGTTTTCTGATATTTGTCTTATAGGCAACAAAAAAACTGATAAAAACATCACATATGAAACTTGTCCCGACCGAGGATCGAACCTTAAGATCGAGTGGTGGACAGTATCAATTTTTAACTATCTAATTTCCAACTAAAGGCAGAATTTCTTAACTTTGGGTTCAATGAGTTTTGACGTTATTACTGAGATAGACTAATTGTAGTAGGAGTCTAATGTTTACAGTCACTCTTCAGCATGTCCCTAGAGCGAAGTAAGTTTTATTTTTTTTAAATTAACGAGATTAAGAACTTGCTCGTGGAAAATATTTTTCCTCTTCTATTGTCTAATTGGTATAAACAAAAGAGAGAGAGAGAGAGAGAGAGAGAGAGAGGGGGAGAGAGAAGAACACGCCTGAACTGAGGATTCCTAGTGCTTTGCTATGGTTATTTTCCTACTTGAGGGACGGGAGTTGTGGGTGGGAGGGGAAGGAAGTCTCCGCGGAAAGATTTCCGGGTGTCTAATCACTGTTATCCACCTTTCCTCTACCCCAATCTCTCACCCTCACGTATAATACAACACTCAAATATAGTGTAAACTCCGTTTACTGAAAGCAGACACTTTTATATTGTGACTTATGTGTCAAATCCGTTCACAAATCATTCACCACCTACAGTAAACGTTGTGATTTTCTTTAATTTAATTAATTACACTATTACAGCTTCTCTTGTGTAACGGTAAGAAACTCTGACTAATATCTCAGGGATCCCAAGTTCAATACTCGGATATACCATACAATTCTTCATTCGATTCTGTCTTCTGTCGACTGGAATACCTACTTAACACGAGAAATATTGAAGCCCATTTAAAAACAATAAAATGAAGATTCAGGGACTGAGTTACACTTAAAACCCTTTGATTCCCTGTACTGTATTTTGTTTTCCAGTGACAGGAATTAATCCAATCCTCTTAGCTTCGCGTAACTGTCATACCACGCGTTTACTTATTCTTTTAATTGTATTATCACAACATAAGATTTATTTATTTATTTTAAGATTTATTTAGCCTGGTGGAGTTAAGGCCATGTGGCCTTCTCTTCCACTCACCAGGACAAACATATATTACATAAGAATATAACAATCTTAATTAACTCTAATATTAAACACTAAGTAAAAAATTTGATCAAAAGATAATATCTAATATACATATTACGATCTATAATACAACCAGTTAATATTAGTTAAAATTAAGACTAAAACTAATAATAAAATGTATACAAGCAAGACATATTAAATTGTCCCTGTCTAGTGTATATAAAAAAACAGGAAAATAATGAGATATAGAAAACTAATTTTACGATTATACAATATTTAAAACAAAACAAATAAAAATATTTGTTATTCTTAATATTATTTACATAAATAATTAAATATATTAATATTGCTAAAAGAATACTATCAGTGAGGTGTATAAGTCAGTTTGTTATTAAATAATTCTTTAGTTTGTTTTTGAAGGATGTTATAGTTTGACAGTCTCTGACATAGGGTGGAAGGGAATTCCATGTTTTGGTAAGTGACGCCGTAAAAGATAATGAAAAATATACAGTGTGATGAGGCGGGATATAAAGGACAATGTGCTGATGGGATCGAGTGTCAAGATTATGTGTGTCGGATAGTCTGATGAAGCGGCGTGATAAATAATTAGGCGATGATGTGTGAAGTATTTTATAGAGAAGGGATAGGGAATGGACAGTTCTACGATCTCTTAGACGAAACCACGATAATTGTTCCAGGGACGGTGTAACATGGTCAAATTTGCGAATACCACAATAAAACGTGCGCAAGAATTATGAACACGTTGAAGTCTTTGAGTGGAAATAATATTTAAGTCTGTAAAAAGAGTGTCACAATAATCAAAATGGGGCATTGCAAGTGTTTCTACTAACATTTTCCTAAGGGCGAATGGCAAACAATTTCGTACACGATTTAATGAATGTATTATTGAGAAGACTGTTTTGCATGTATGGTTTATTTGTGTATTCCAATTTAAGTTTTTGTCAATAAATACTCCTAGAATTTTTACTGTCTCACTATAAGGGATTTGAACTCCGTTTAGTGACACATGCGAAACTGTGTTTAGGTTAATTGTAGATAATAGTCTCTGATGACCCATAATGATTGATTGTGACTTTGTAGGATTTAATTGCAGTCCATATTTAACTGTCCAAGTCATTAGTGAGTCAAGATCCTCGTTAATTTTGGCAACAGCGTCATTTAGTGAATATTTGTCTGTGTGGATGTAGATTTGCATGTCGTCTGCAAATAAATTATGTTTGCAATGCTTTAGGGAGTTAGATATGTCATTTATGTAGATTGAAAAAAGCAAAGGTCCAAGTACCGAACCCTGTGGAACCCCAGCTTTACGGAAGGACCAAGAAGAACATAATGTATGATTTCCTATAACAGACTGCTGGCGCTCATGAAGGTAGGAATTGAACCATTTCGTGGCACTATCAGAGAGTAAGAGGTTTTTAAGTTTATGCAACAATAAGTCCAAGTCTACCGTGTCGAATGCTTTACTAAAGTCCAGTAATGTAAGAATGGTAAGTTTTCGATTATCAGCAGCTTCGCGTATGTCTTCGCAAATATTTAGTAGAGCAGTATTTGTATTGTGTCCTGTCCTGAAGCCTGACTGAAATTGATCTAGAAGGTTGTAATCATTTAGGTATTCAGTCATTGTTTTTATGGACTAATCGTTCCAGAGCTTTTGAAAGAGTAGGTAAAATGCTAATGGGTCGAAAGTCGTTCGGGGTTGAGGGCGTTTTAACTTTAGGCAGTGGACGTACGAGGGCTTGTTTCCACAATGAGGGATATGTAGAAGTTTGTAGTGAGGAGTTAAAAATATGAGTTATAGTAGGTAGTATAGCTTCGATTATTTTATTCAGTAAAGTAATATTTATACGGTCAGTTCCTTCTGCTTTGGTTTTTATTCGCATGATGGCTTTCTTTACGTCGTAGTCTGTAACATATGAGAAGTGGAAATGTTCTCTGTCGGGTTGATTTGTCAGTGATAATTCATTTATTGTTTGTTCTTTATCCTTTGGAGTAGTAGTTATACCTGTGAAGTGATTATTGAGTGTGTCCAGGGAAACAGGTAATTTGTCTACCTGTGGGTCTTTTCTCCCAATTCCCATTCTATTCAAGTTTTTCCAGATTTCTGAAGTATTGGTATTTGTTAGGTTGTATAAATGTCTAAGTTTGGCGTTTCTTATAGCTTGATTTGTCTTGTTACGTAACTGTTTATATTGAGTGAGACTTGTGTCTGTTTTGTTGAGTCTATATTTCTTATGTGCTGCGTCTCTATCAGTCATCAAGTTACGAATTGAAAGAGTCATCCAGGGTGCAGGGCGTCGTTTCACGAGTTTAGTTTTTGGTGGGGCATGTCTGTTGTATAATTGTAGTATAAAGTCATTTAGTGTCTCAACTTTTTCATCTACAGAATGCAGCGTCCATATTGAATGCCACGGCATCTGCATAGCTTCTTCAATTAGGGTTGCATTGTCTATATGTTTTAAGTCTCTATACGTAATAGTCTTTCGAGTCGGTTTAGGGCACTGCAGTGAATATGCTAAGAATATAATATCATGTGCTGATATTCCCGGGGCTGGCAGTTGCCCGTGAGTAAGTACTCTGTCTGGATTATTAGTTGCAATTAAGTCAAGTAACGTCTCATTAAGTCAAGTAACGCTCTAAATGAAGCAAAATGACACGGAAAATTCTAAGAGTTTAGGCATATTTAATTGCATTGGATAATTATATAGCTATATTGATGACAAAATAAATAAAGTTAATCTAATGTGTGGCACTATTAAAAAAACCTTAAAAACACAAGAAAAGAAATAAAA
Organism: Diploptera punctata; assembly: GCA_030220185.1. NCBI lineage: Eukaryota > Metazoa > Arthropoda > Insecta > Blattodea > Blaberidae > Diploptera > Diploptera punctata. Next base: position 246,592 of record JASPKZ010008023.1, read on the forward strand.
ATTAAATTTATAAAGTAATAGCTGTTCCTGTTTTGATGTACGGATCAGAATGTTGGACGATCACTAAAAGACAAGAACAAAGATTGGAAGCACCTGAGATGAGATTTTTAAGAAATATAGCAGGATATACTCTGCTGGATAAGAAAATAAATGAATATATGAGAAAGGAACTAAATATTTTCAAACTTACAGACCGAATAATTAAATATAGGAACGCCTGGTAAGAACATGTTGATAGAATTCCAGAAGAAAGATTTCCAAAATTATTGCTAAATTATAAATTATAAAGGAGAAAAGTTGGACGCCCACACAGAAGATGGTCTGAACAATTTTAACAATTCTAGCTTTCATGAAAGATTCTGTAGTTCTTCACATTTCTGCTTCATCCATTATTCCCCTGCTTTGTCAGTTTCTCTTCTAAGTTCGTTGTTTAGTTTCCTGTAATTTCTTTTGGCTTCTTCTGTATTGCTATTTTTCCATTTTCTTCTTTCTTCCATCTTCTCTAATATTTTTTCTGTGGCCCAAGGTTTCTTAATATTCTTGCTCTCTTTGTATCCTATTGTTTCATCTGCAGCTATCTGTATAGAGGTTTTCAAATGGTATTGCCATATGAGATTTTCATGGTAGAGGCTTTCTCCTGAAAATTTTGTTGGAATTTTCTCCTTTCCTCTTCAGTTTTAAGTTTCTCCAAGTCAAACTTCTTTGTTGCCTATCTTTCTCTTATCTTCTTCAGGTAAATATCTAGTTCGCCTATTAGTAAGACATGGTCTGAATTGATATCTGTTCCTGATAGGGTCTTCGCATTTTTCAAGCAATTTCGGACTCTTTCCTGTATCAGTATGTAGTCGATGTGGTATCGTTTGTTGTTCATAGGGCTAATTCATGTGTATCTTCTTCTTTTATGCTGTTTAAACATTGTATTTCCAATTATCATTGAATTCCTTTTACAGAAACTCACCAGTGATCCGCCTCTCTCATTCTTTTTCCTAATCCATATCTTCCAACTGTACTTCCATCCTGACCTTCTCCAACTACAGCATTCCAGTCACCCATTAGGATAACACATGCCCCCTTCTTCTCTCTCTCAACAATCTCTTCAATCTTGTCATATCTTTCCTCCACTTCTTCATCTGCTAACCCACTATGGGGCATGTAAATTTACACTATCACCAAGTCCACTAATAGTTTAAAAAAACTAAAACAACACGCCTTATTAGAAAACCGAACTAAAAATGAAAAATAATTTTAATTTCCAACACGCTTTGGATAAAATTAAAGTGGTCAACAAAAAAATCATCTCCAATACATCTAAAATATAAGTAGGGTTATCTACGAAAAAATATAATTCTACCATCAAAAGCGTGGGGTGCTTTTTATGGTTTTTACGTTTTCTTCTAGAGACTTTACTTTTACCAATATCGGTTTACTATCAAATATATTAATATGATATAGAGCACCCCACGCTTTTAATGGCAAAATTATTTTTTGTAAATAATTCTAGTTTTATTCTAGATATGTTGGAGATGATTTTCTTGTTGACCACTTGAATTTTATCTCAAGCATGTTGGAAATTAAAATCATTTTTCATTTTTTCGTTCGGTTTTCTAATAAAGCGTGATGTTTTAGTTTTTTTTAACTATTATTTATTTTACTTCAAAACAATTCTTAAATCTAGGATATATGGCTTCTCTTTCAGAACAAAATGTAAATTATAAGCAGTTACTTATGCCTATTTGGTAACATTTAAGGGATGGAGTTGTGTTCGAACTAAAGCAGGAAAGAGAAAATAGAGATTCTATGGTACACGTATGTGCATAAAAAATGGATTTCAGATCACAGTAATGTCTTATTGAAAATGGACTGAAATAGATGAACAGGCAACTCTTGCCTAAACCAGGAAGTGAAGAAGAAGAAGATAGATGTGAAAATGTATGGAAAACGTGTAGAGGAGTCTTCACAATCTCCTTTAGATATATAAAAAAAATGTTGAATAATGTGTTCTATTCTTATTTTCTGTAGCATTACATTGTCATTTTACAATCATAGTACATATTATTAGTAGATTATTTTAGAGTTCAAAATCGCCGATGTGATTTGAATAAAAAATTATGAAATTTACTGGCAAGTACTTTACCGACAATTACTAGGCATACATTAAATGGAATATTTAAACAAAAAGGAAAATTTAAAAAAAGAAATAGGAAAATGTAGTCAATTTTTAAAAATATAATTTTAACATACTTGAATAGTTGTAACTTAAGCGTAAAAAATTGTCGCAATTGAATGAACACAACATAATGTTGTGATCAAATTGGGAATTGAGACTGTTCCCGGAAAAAAATGTATGTATAAGCATGTATAGGCTTTTCGATGAGAAAATTTTGATTCGATTCATGACTTAACTTACTTATTTCATGTTCTATTTTCAAAATCTTACGTGCGTAATAAAGGACTAGATATAGAATTCAAGACCTGCGATTAAATTATTTTTTACTATAGATAAATAATATCCTCATCTCATGTTCAACTCAATGTCTGGTTGAGGGATGGGACGAGATGAAGCTCCTATATTTAAAGAGGTCTGTAAACGACAATAGTGCCGGCCGATCATGTCGGACTCGCCGTCACGGGGGGGGGGATGAATGAAATGAAACGAAATGATTGAGATGAGTGTGGGGAAATTATGTAATGAAATTTGTGGCAGGAGAAAACTGTAGAAACCCAGAGAAGAACCTGCCCAAGTTCCGTTTCGTCCATCATGAAACCACATGGAATAACCGAGACTCGATCTGGAGACCGCAGCGGTGAGAGGCGAGCGTCTAAACCGCTTGCGCCACGGACCCGCCTATATTTATTAATTATAAACATACTTGTGATTAAATGTATTTTGTTTTATGTCTCACGCTGTAGCCGAGTGGTTTAGGGCATTGTGCCTTGGTGCAGAGCTATGAGACCTGCGCTCGTTACAGTCCCCATGGGGGAATAAATTTTCTCAGGTAATTTCGGTCAGTATGGGATTGGTGACTAACCATCATCGTGAGGATTTGGATAGGTACAATAAGTAGCAGATCGAGGTTGAGAAAACCAGCTATAACGGCTGGAGGAGCTGACATGTTGACCATATGTCACCCCTACACTGCTGAATGATCGTCTGCCTAGCAGCCGGCGGTAGGCCAATGACGTTTAATGCTTATCGCCATAGACTGAATAATTTGTTTTGTATAATAAATGTTCATAACGTTTTCGGATACAATTTAAAAATAATCCTGTTAACTTTGTCGTGTTATAGAGAAAGTGTATTTTAGAATCATTACACAAATTACAGGGCTATTAATAAAGTCAAGGATAATTCGGAATCGGCAAAGTCCAAATAACTCAACAGACATCGAGTCTATTTGCTCTTTGATATATTTTGCATCTATATTTTTTATCATGCATATAGAGTAGGCAAACAATTAAAAATAAACTGTCAGCCTAGTCATTTTCTTCAGGTCACATGACTTTCAGTTATTTTTCATTTTATTGGTATTGTTTATAAAAATACCATAATGTAAATAATAAATTTTACAAAAATAAAAATACAAAACCTGTGTGAGTAATTTGGCATTAACATTCTTATTTCGTAGTAAACGAGCACGCAAATAGCTCTTAAAAATTAATCTACATCAGTTTTCAATTTTGTAATGTAAAACTTGGGGAAAAGAATGTCTTTTCAAGTTACACAATTTAATTGAGCTATTATAATTAATTGCTAATACAAATGGCTCAAAATAATACTTTCAAATATTGTTTAACAAACTTATACATATTTTTACAGTAACCGTTTCATTGTTGTGAATGAGATTACCGTATTTAAATTATATAACTGGAAATAACTGGACCTCTGATATTTACGCAAATGTCTCTCTAGTTCCGATGAAGGTAAATAAAACATAATTGTAGTTATGGAGGACTGTACGATTCGTGAAAAATTCTTATTATATCTAAAAATGTATTTGACATGCATATTTACAACTTCCTCTTAATTAAAAAAATATGTTTTCATTCTTTGAATCATAAATCAAATTACTACTATGAATTTTATCATGCTCTTATATCACTTTCGTATAATTTTATTTCCACTAAGGGTCAACACGCACTTTCTATTGAGTAATACTAAGAAACTGGGGCTGGAAGTAAATATCAATAAAAATGAGCATACGGCCATATATAAGAATTAATTATACAATGGAAGTGGAAAGTTAGCAGCAAATGAGGGAAATTTTGAAGAAGTGGCTGAATTCAAATACATAGGAACAATAATTACAATTAGGAATGACGAGCAAAAAAATTGAAGATAGACTTAATTCTGAAAATAAATGCTAATGTATTTCAGAGACTCTTGTCATCGCAACTTCTCTAAAAAAGTTAAATTCAAAATATACAAAATTGTTATTCTCTCAGTTATATTATGTGGATGTGAAACATGGACTGTTACTTTAAGGGAGGAGAAAAGATTAGAAGAATTTGAAAATGAATTGCTTCAGAAAATTTTTGGGCGAACAGACAGGTAAATGGAGAATACTATACAACAGTGAGATACATGACCTTTATGGGAAGTCATATGTAATAAGAACAGTCAAGTATGGTATACAGCGCTAGAGAGGTCATGCGATTCGAATGGGGGGAAAAAGAGTGGCATGGAAACTCCCTGTAGGAAAGACCGAGGAAAAGCACTCAGTAGGTGGATCAAGAATGAGGTGGGAGAATAATATTAACCATGATTTGGGAGAAGTAAACTATACAGGAGGTGATTAGAATATATTAGCTACGAAAAGGTTGTATGTAGAGCTTATGTGCACGCGGCCCTGAACGTACGGGTTCGATAGTGTCAATGAGTTATTTAGTTTTTTAAAAACAATATGCTTTAATTTTTGGAATATTTAAGCAGTACGCATTACAAAAAATATTCTGGTTCAATTTTACTAGAATTTGCAACATCGTATACATCCAAGAAATGTTTAAAGGATTATTTTAATTCAATAGAGTGGTGAAACTTTGGATGAACAACAATTTTAAAGCTGATTTTTCTCCTAACATCTGATTCCCATGTAAATAAACATATGCGTAAGTGTACAACATTCGGAAAAGTATTGTGAATGAAATTCTATTATGCAATAAGTAAAAATAAATTTTAATTGAAAAGTATTTAAAACTCTTTTTTTTTAATTTAATGCTTCGTTTGATACTTTTATTATGTAGTATTGTAGGTGCCTAAAGCCTTGTTTTCTTTATTCCTATACTTGTGAAGACTAGAAATACACAGAATTCTATGCTTTAGAAGCTGACTTGCCCTGTAATTATTCCTAGACCATTCAGTTGCACACTTCCACTTTTAAAAAGTCGTGCGTCTGACAACTTAAATAACAAACTTTCAATTAACACTGCGCTGTCTTAAAACAAATCGGACTACCAAGATGAGACGGCACTCATTACGAAAATACAAAATGTTTTCATTAAAGAGGACAAACTTTTTATAATCTCACTCTTATTATGTCCTATTAATTTCATTAAAGCAATTACACATTTCAGAACAATTTAGAAGTAATCTACACAATCAAAATAATTACAATTGCCACCAATTTCGCGCTGCGTAGCTGTAAAATGGACGCCTAACATGATGGAAAATTCAAATGAACTCACTGAATATCGCATCAAAATCCTTAATACTTGCTCATTCTAGGTAGACCTTTATTCTGTATTATGCGATGAAACTAATTTCAAAATTATTTTTAGCATGAAGTTATTGTAACTGTGATTCCAATCGCATGTTAACATGTTTTCTCCTATGCTTCTAAAGCATTCCCCGCAACTTATTTGCTTCCATATTTGTTAGAATTAGCTCAGTTCAAAGTCAACAATATATATGTATTTTTTTATAATTTCTTATTGATTGTATGTTAAAATCTTTAGTGAATAAAATTAATTTTCTCACCTTGTGAAAAAGTGTATATTAGATTAGATTAGTACAGAGGGTGCGGGTTTTAAAACCCCAACCATCGCAATCATATTTTTGGTTAATTATATTACCCAAGTTTACTTTAATGGAAAGAACGAGATGAAATCTACTATGTGATATGTAGTCTGTTATGGTGCTCCTAGTTTGACAAGCGCTAAGCATTAATACACATGACTCATACCTCCATTTATTTGGGCTGGGCCAAGACCTCGAGGAGGGGCTACAACACTCCCATTGGCCATTTTCTTCCCTAAGTTGAAAACCAGGCTCGGAGTTATGAGTAGGCTAAATACATGAGTGGGTTACTATTACATCACTACAACACACATCTGAAACACCTGTAATTTGCTAAAACAGATAATGTTTTTACTAAACAAGAGATGAATTGAAAAATGATATAAATGAATGGAAATGAAATTACGTAAATTAATGAGTCATTTTTTAACATATTGCCTCATATTTTATGTTTCTTCAAACACGGGAACTAGTTTTCGAGAGAAGAATCTCTCTCATTTTCAACCGACATTATGAGTGGATGGAGTCATGTCGGTTGAAAATGAGAGAGATCCTTCTCTCGAAAACTAGTTCCCGTGTTTGAAGAAACATAAAATATGAGGTAAGATGTTAAAAAATGACTCATTAATTTACAAATTAAGAGCATCATAATGTTATTTGTCATATTTAACTATGAATGAAATTACGTGATGGAGGTGGGAAAAAGAGTGGAGAGTTTTGATGGGATGAAATTCGGGAAACGCTAGATTTTGCACCTACATTAATAATAACTTTGTTTTAGAAAAGGTCCGTACATGTGCTGATCACATTTATTTCATTGTTTATATAACTCTAATTAAGAATTTTCTACCATCATAATGGCTTGTAAATGTCATAAGAGGACAGTGTTCAATTGGATAGATATACAGAAAAAAACAACAAAATACATAAGCAAATAAATAAATAAATTTCAATATTTCACAAAAAATTGTGATATATGTATTTGCACTTCATATAGAAGTTAGGATATTAGGGCCTCATTTATTTAATATCGTTAAATTGCAGTTTTATTTTCTCGATATAAATACAAAACAAAGAATATTTCTATTTATGGGGACAATGATACATCTCTCATTTGCGTGAGGTTCTCTTATTCATGAATTAAAGAAAATTCTTTCAAGCCATATGTCACTCGATTTAATTAAGAACAAGGTACTGTTTGATGATATTTATCTACGGGTTATCTTTTATAAATTTAAACATAAAAAAATGTTAATGCACAAACCTGAAAACCCATAAACCACGGATAGGATATTAAATATCCATTAAGATAAAGGCATTCGTTTCAAACCTGTTTCTGTAACAAAATATTTATTTTATTTCATAATCGGTTATAAAGATTTTAATATCAATAATATGTCGCATCTAGAAGGTTTACTTAATCCATCAAGATATGTTGGGCCTATTTACTTGTTTATCTGATCACGAAGAAATTCAAAAATTTAATTTTAACGAAACTTTATTAATGGTGAAATAGCTCCGAGTTATTAAATTACATATTTATATTTGAGTAAATTCATTAGAAATATATTATTGTTTAACCATTGTACCCGTGACGTCCCGAATATGAGTATAGAACATTAGCTCCATATGATTATAACGACCTATACCTGAAGATGTTTTGTGTATTGTTATCATTATCAGATGTTGATAACAGAACTACGTTCAGTGGTCGTAAGTAGATACCGTTTCACACAATATACTCAATTGAATTTATATTCCGGGACTTATGAGGCATGTTAACAAGTATATTACACAGATTTATTTTATTTGTTTTTCGCGAACTTCGCTTTGAAGACGAGATAGTTTACAAAAAAGCCAAGAATTGAGACTTATACTAAATGAGCAAAATCTTAGAAGTAAGTAAGTTGATCTAAGTTTAAAAACAGTGAACGAAAAAGGTGTCCTCCGAGTACGTAAGACAAGTAATAATCGACGGCATAACAATAGAACAAATTGAGGAATACATAAAATACCGTACTTAAGTCAGTTGGTAACAGTGAAGAAGAACGGAAAAAGAGTGATAGATGGATAGATTGCCCAGGCATGGTGCAAATTCTACCATAACAAATTCATTCGGTCAGTCAAAGTTTAAAATTCGAAATATTAATAAGCTGTGCTAATCCTGTTTTATTTTATGGATTCCACATCTAGGCCTGTAATCAAAGTGGCGTGAAAAGACCAAGAATGTGCCAGCGAGAATGGAAAATAATAAATCTTACCTAAGTTCATTAACCCTCCTTCTTTAATCTTGGATCTAGCTCTTAGTTCTGAGTTAGTGAGCCTGTCGATTTGAGGCTAGGGATGCAAACGATACATTGATGTATCGTTCATAAACATCGATGTTTTAACATCGACGATACATCGCTCTTTATGAACGATATTTTGTAATTCCTAGCGCCATCTAATGTATTATTTTTCACTGTTCGTTCGCTTCCTCAGTCACAAGCTGTCTACGGGGTATGTCAGAACAAATTCCACCAACATTTAAAAGCACAGTTTCATTAAAAACACAAATTGAAAAGGTGTCAAATGGCTTCGATAAACTTTGATCATCCTTGGCTATCGCAACCGTTCTAGATCCACGCATCAATCTAATTCATTTCAAAGATGCAACTGTTAAGGATAAAGTCATCAATCATATAAAATACTTTACCAGTATGCAAGCAGCAGTTTTACTGAGTCTTCTGAGGAATCTGAAAGGGATACAAATAATGAATCCGAACGTGACATATGGAGTTACCAGAAACAATTAACGCATAACAACATAAAAAATAAAACTTCAGATAAAACAAAAGCAGAAACAGAATTTCATATGTTCATGTCGTCTCCACTAATTCCTATAAAAGCATAGTCTTTAAAATGCGGGATGACATGAAAGGTTTATTTCCTGGGCTGTATAAACTGGTGATGATATATTTGCCTATTGTAGCAACGTACTATTTTCAGAGGCTGGGGCTACGATTACCCAAGAAAGAAACCGCTTACTAAGCACAAGATTGTCAAAATTGTTTTTAAATCCTATTTTGCAAAATAAATAATTAAAGACCTTTGATAAAGTAAATAGATCTAAACTATGGGAAATAATGAAAGAACCAGGATATCCACATCATCTAATAAAATCAGTTCAAGGCTTATATAAAGAAACTAAAGTAGTGATAAAAACTGATGGAAAAAAGTCAGAAGAAATTTTAATAAATCAAGGAGTTAGACAAGGGTGTAGCCTATCGCACACTCGTTTTAATATATATATATATGCACGCCGTAGCGTAGTGGTTAAGGCACTGAGCTACAAGCCGGAGGGTTGAGGGTTCAAGTCCCGTTGGAGTCAGGATTTTTAAACTGACCCAAACCCTCTGGCGGCACTATGGCCCTGGGATGGACTCAGCCTCTAACGGAAATGAGTACCAGACGCTTGTTCTGGGAGTAAAGGCGGCCGTCACGCAGGGCTGACAACCCGGCTGACATAAAGTGCCGATTGTCTAGAAAAAAGTGGGAGCCTTAACCTCCTACTACCCCAAGGGCCTCCGGGCCTATTGTGGGATCAAAAAAAAATATATATGTATATATATTGATGACATTATGAAACAATGGAAAAGTATAACAGACAAAGGCCTTTGATTGAACAATAACACAAGTATTAATCTGTTACGATTGGCTGCTTACAAACTAAATGCATAGGCTATGTAGCGATTATAATTTCAAAATTTCAATAAGTAAAACACGAGTAATGGCATTTTGTGGAAGAAGCACGCTGTGTGCAAAAATAATAATTGGAGACGAAATTATTGAACAAGTATCCCACTTTAAATCTTTACGATGTGATATCAGCAATGGATATGAAAAAGATATTGAACATAAAATTCATCGGTGTCAAGCTATTTGTGGCACATTAAATAGAACATTGAATAATAAAGCCCATAAACAAACACAATTAAAATGTTATAAAACAATGGCAGTCCCTGTCTTTTTGTATGGGAGTGAATCTTGGATTATCACTACCAAACAAGAAAGTAAAATCCAAGCAGCCGAGATGAAATTTTTAAGAAGAGTAAAAGGATGCACTAGAATGGACCAGATAAGAAACGAAGATATCCGTGAAGAACTGCAGATCTACTCCATAAAAGAAAATATATTTAACAACAAGATTCAGTGGAAAGAACATGTAGAAAGAATGGAAGAAAGTAGATTACAGAATAAAATTTACATTATTTTCCGAGAGGAAGAAGAGATGTCGGACGTCCTCGGAAGAGATGGTCTTAGATCTATTAGTGAAGAAGGAACAGGCAACTAATGCCTAAACCAAGAAGTGAAGTAGAAGAAGAAGTGAAGTAGTGGAAGAAGAAGAAAAAATTTAATAAACATTTTCAAAATTTTTTGTATTTTTATTTTTTTTTAAATATCGGAAAAATATCGATATATTGTTCATGAACATCGATGTTTTTGACATCGATATTTACTTTTAAAAACATTGACTTTTTTATGAGCGATGTTGACAATCAAGAACTCGAGTGGAAATATAAAGGTCATGCTACTATATATATATATATATATATAATGAAAGAAGAAAGATGGGTCTCCCCTCGACGAATATGGTACGTATGAACTGAGAAATTAAGGAAAGACTGATCTAAGTGTAAATTGACCCATACCCTCTGGCGGCACTATGGCCCTGGGGTCGACTCAGCCTCTAACTGAAATGAGTACCAGACACTTGTTCTGGGGGTAAAGGCGGCCGTCACGCAGGGCTGACAACCCGGCTGACATAAAGTGCCGATTGTCTACAATAAGCGGGAGCCTTAACATCCTACTACCCCAAGGGCCTTCGGGTCTGCTGTGGGATCACTTTACTTTACTTCATACCTGATCTAAGTGTAGAAGGGTGGACAACTTCCATATCGTAGCCGGGGAAACTGGATAAGGATCGTCAGGAACAAAATGAAGTGGAAAATACTAACGAGGGAGATATCAAAGTGTAATATTGTATAGAAAAGTAACTCAGAACCAAGGTGGCAACATGAAACAAAGGAAATCTAGATTAGGGTGCAAAATGTATCCTAATAACCAAGATGGACCTCACATGACTAACTCCCCATGTGAGTAATAACCGTGATATTCATAAGGAAGTAGAAAGCCCTTTCCTGAAGGGATCGGATGGGCTTATCTTTAAATTTTATTAATGTTTACAAAATCTTGGTGAAAGGGATTCGGATTCCATTTCCATCAAATATAATGTTTCTGTTGAACTTTTGAAATACTTGTGCTGTTAAATCCATAACTCTGCCAATGGATACCAGGACTCTGAAGTTTTTATGGAAACAAGCAGACAGATAGCCTGCCCAAGAAAGAGATTATGTTACCCGTGATTTGGAACGGAAGTATCTGACTAGTCTGTAAAGACTTTCATCTATGATATAGTAAGTCATCACTACCAGAAATAGAAGTGAGAGCAAAACATGCAAAAATAAAAAATAAAAAATTGGAAGCATGGTATTAGGAATATCCCAGAGGGCCGATAAGGATACGAGCTGTACGATTTTATATGTTCACTGGTTAGATCACTTTGGAAAACACTACAGCTTTGTGAAATTTTACCAACCAAAACATTCGTTTCTACCACCATCGAATGATTTTAATTAATTATATTCAAATCTTAAAGGAAAAAATAACTCCAAACATTGAAATATAAGGTATATTTCATATTGATCCCAAGAAACTTGTTACATTGATGTAACTTAAAGATTTAATTATATTGTCAAATCCTAACTTAGATAGTTCTTAGATGTATCAGCATACTCTGTGTCAAGAACGTACAGACGTGGACAGATTCCATCACCAACATGCCGGGAACAGTGAGGTTTCACGATTACTAGGAAGTTAGATACTTCATATTTAATTATGTTTATCATTATTAATTAAAACTTGCCATTATATTAAATAAACAAGTGAATGTTTGTGCTATACAGAGGGTATTTGGGTTGTCGTTGCTAGTAGCCAGTCTATCAATGCCGTATCTAAAATTGCAGAGTGAAGTGAAATAAGGTAATGAAAAAACCAAGGAATTGAGCATGTTATTTGTAGTTTTAATGGTTTTGAAGAGTTAATAAGATCAGTAGCTATTTATTCTATTAGTATTATTAAGTTATATTAAAACACTTATTACCGTTTCATTCTGTCATAATAATCGTCCATTATCTGCCTCTGCACAATAATTTTAAGTGGATGTTATTATTTTACGAGCTTGTGAAAAATGACCTAAGTTATAGCCCTGAAGGGACAATTTAATAGCCCAGTTTTCTTTTCTTTCTTAGCCGCATCCCTTGAGGCTCACTCATAAGTCAAATAAGAGTCCTATAATCACTAGACTAATACCAAGGCCAAACTTACTACCCCTTCTAGCCTCCGGATACTACTTGTCTTTCAACGATTTAATGAATCAATGCCTCATGATTTTTTTCCCTTACAAAGGTTAATATATTCTGCAAATCTCATACTTCTCTCTCTTTTTTCCTTATTTTAACCTCTTCATTGTCCACCGCTGTGTCTCATGGTAGTGTGCTGCTTTATCACGCAACGGGCCCGGTTCGATTCCCGGTCGGGACAAGCTTCCTGGATGAGGTTTCTTTCCGGTTTTCTTTCACCTGTAAGCAAATGCCAGGTAACTTTGAGGCCCAAAAGGTCATCATTATCATTATCATTCCTCGGTGTGGAAAGTAACGGGAAGCTACCACACCTATAATTTCCTAGTAAAGCTGCAAAGGAAAGAAGCTTAACATGAAAATGCTATGATTGTAGTGAAAGATCTGCCTTAGGGCAGAATACTGTAATAGAAACTTCTTCATTGTAGGTACTTTGATATACCCCACGTCACAAGGGTTTACCACCTGATACCCATAACACAGAATATTAAGTTAAAGACAAATGGTCAGCAAGTACTCTTTATTTCATGTTGTCTCATTTCAACACATGTCCGATAATAATATTGCAGTGTGTGTATAGTAACATCAAATTAAAAAGAAAAAACTCAACTTTATGATATATGAATAGGCAAGGACGAAATTAGTAATGTTCAACAAGTAAAAAGAGGAATGGTACTTGATTGAAAATGTTGTAAATAATAAGTTCATAATATCAGTAAGCTCCAACATATTCCATTATATGGCTAAAAATAGGTGTCTAAATGATTTATCCTACAAATAAGTATTTTTAAGTTGGATACATTTTGAATTCAATTTTGTTAATTGGCAGAAGTTATACAATAAGTTTTCAATTGTTTAATTGTAATATTGCAAATACCTGACTCCACATTCATACCTGTGCTTTTTGTTACCAAACATATTTGATACTTGTCCTGTTTTATCTCAAAAAGTGCTAAGTACATGGATTACGTAATCTGTAATTTCATTTTCGCTTTTATTAAGGCCCAATTCTCAGCCGACTGAATCGATTCCTTATTACCGATATCCAACTAACCTGACTTTTCCTGAAGGATTTCATAATGAAAACAAATAAAGTACTCTACTGTCACTCGAATGAGCTACTTATATGACCTGCCAGTCTTAATTCCTAGATTTAGTAACCAATGTAATATTAGGATAATATATCATAACGTAGCCCATTGTTGAGTCATAGCCACTCCTACGTATTGAGTTACTAGACCAAGTTAATTTTTAGTTGCCTTATTTGCTCATAGATGACATGCGGTCAACACACTTAACCAATGAGACATCTAACAGGCAACTAAGGTATTACTAGAACGTTGAGGTCGGTAAATTTTTCTTAGAGGCATTTTTATTCAGGCTTAAGGATCTTTTACGAGTCTGAAAAATTTCAGACTCGGGACCCACAGCTTAAAGTCCCTCCCGCAGCAGCGTAGTTGATTAAGGCATTGCAATCTAAGCCGGAGGGTAGGGGATTCGAGTACCGGTAGAGTCGAGATTTTTAAACTTGCCTTAACCTTCTGGCGATACCATGTCCATGGGGTAGACCCAGCCTCTAACGTAAATGAGTACCAGATTTTGTTCTGTTCACATGTCTGACAATCGGGCTTACATCTCGTGCTAATTGTCTAGAAAGTTGAGAGTCTTAGTCTCGTACTACTCAAGAGTCTCCTAAGACCTACAGCAGGACCACTTCACTTTACCTAGATATTTGAAGCTTTGATAACAATAGTCTTAGATATTTGAAGATTTACAAACTTTTCTTGAGAAATAATGTCATATCATAATCAACTAGGCCTATATTTAGATTAAGGCGCACTTCAGTATACTTAGTTTTACTCTATTTACATGAAATAGTTTAATTAACTTCGATATTACATCAGGGATATGCTTAATTCATTTTTAAAATAGGGAGTATTTTTTCTATCAGTCGTTGAATACGTGCTTGTTAACATTATTTATTAAAAATAAATAAATTGCAAATAATATGAAGTAGAATGTTGTACATTTTAAGAATTCAAAATGTATGAAAATAGAACTAATTTCGAAATTCCGATCTCATCACGTAAAACCCCATGTTAAATTCTTTTAAAGAAAATACATAATACCCTGCGACTTTGGAAGCAATTTCATTAACTATATAATATAAATACTTTCTACGTGGCTATTTCTATAAACTTCGTTGTTAATTTTAAAAAATAAAACATCGTGGCCTGGCCTTCTTTAAAGCTTATGAGAGGCCAACTGGTGTGCGTTTTATTAGTTTATAATCATAACAATGGAAAAAGAGGAATTATTTACAAAAAAGTGTTCTAATTGAAGAGGAAATATTTATATCACTGTTATACTGTCCTATTATGCATTATGGATTACAGAGATTCTTGACGTCCCAACTCCTTTCAAAAAACGTTAAACTGATAATATATAAAATTATTATTCTACCAGTTATATTAAGCCTATATGGATGCGAAACATGGACTCTTACTTTAAGGGAGGAAAGGAGATTACGAGTATTTGAGAATAAAGTTCTTAGGAAAATTTTTGGACCAATGACAGATGTACAGACAGGTGAATGGAGAAGACTTCATAACAGTGAACTACATGGTCTTTATAGGAAGCCACCCATATAATAAAAATAGTTAAGTCTCGTAGATTGCGATGGGCAGGACATGTGGCACGTATGTGGGATGAAAGAGGTGCATGGAAGCTTCAGTTGGTAGACCAAGAATGAGGTGGGAAAATAACATTATCCATGATTTGAGAGAAGTAGATTTTACAGAGGATGATTGGAAAATATTAGCACAGGATAGGGATGAATGGAGAGTTTACAGTATGTCCGCGCGACCATGAACCTATGGGTTCGATAGTGCCAGTGAGTTAGTTAGTTAGTTAGTTATACTGTCCTAATAAGTTTGTTTCTTAGGAAACGCCAATAACATTTTCACTTCATCCCTTGGTTCTTTTGTTATATTTGGTATCTGTTAAATTGCATTCAGTATTGGAAATCATATTACCATTTATTTTAACTCTTCATACAGCATGATACTTCTCGCAAACAATTTTATACTAAGAATATATAAAACGCACATTCTTCATCTTATAGGCCTACTATATGGATAGGAAACATG
The DNA here is from genome assembly GCA_030220185.1 of Diploptera punctata. NCBI lineage: Eukaryota > Metazoa > Arthropoda > Insecta > Blattodea > Blaberidae > Diploptera > Diploptera punctata. The sequence continues at coordinate 262,212 of JASPKZ010008023.1, forward strand.
GGCTTTTGATTCAAGAGAGGAGATGGAAATATTACGAGTATTTGGGAATATAGTAGGCCCTACTTAGGAAAATGTTTGACCCAAAGAGAGTCCAACGGAGAGCTGAATGGAGAAAACTACATAGCACTAAGGTAAACTACTTGGAATAACAATTTTTTTCTCTCTATTTATTTAAATTTATACTATGTCAATACTTTTTTCTCGTTTTTTTTATATATCTTGTACATATTAGCCTATATTTAATTCGTTAAATCTAGAGCAAATCAAAATACATTATAAATAATAATTGTATTGTGTTTATAACATTTAATCGTTTATGTTTATTGTAATTTAGATGTAAGACTATTGTTTTTGTTTTTTTTAAACCTGGTTGAGTGGCAGACAAAGCCTTAAGGCCTTAACTCTGTCAGGTAAAATAAAGTTATTATTATTATTATTATTATTATTATTATTATTATAAACAATTTTTATGAGAAACCAGATGTAATATAAACAGTTAAGTCTCTTGAATGCGATGACAAGACACATGGCACGAATGAGGAATAAATGAGGGACATGAAAACGTCTTATAGGAAAATGTCCAATAAATGGACCAATAAGTAGGTGGGAGAGTAACATTAACCTTAATTTGAGGAAGTTAGGCTCGATTATACAGGGGATTATTTGGAAAATATTAGCTCAGCATAGGCATGTTTGGAGAGCCTATATCCAAGGGGCCATGAACCTCCGGGTGTGTTAGTGCAAGTGAGCGAGTTTGATCAAATTAGGCCTATGTTTGAAAAAGACTACTCCAGATAATTACATTTTTAGCTAAACTAATTAGAAGTTGTTATATCTTACTAACGATTTTGGAATCCGTGGTTTGTTGTGTTTACTGAAAGCATAAGTCAACTTAAATATTAGGCCCTATCTATTTATCATATGCTGTTAATATAAAAAAAGTCAATGAAGAACATTTGATGGGATATATAAGACTATTTAACTCATGCCCCAAATGGGAGTCAATGCCTAATCACATTTCAATGATTTTTTATTTACAACCAATCACAGTCGTGTTTCGTTTACAATTTACCAACTAAGGTTTGTCATAATAAAGAAATCACCTGCTTTTTAACATTCTGAATAGGTCATAGCATTATTTTTCAGTGACTGACCCTCCAAGAAATGCGGCTACCAGATTGTATATATAGTGCATGAATGTCAGCAGAAAGCGCATGCCATAGATAATATAAAAATATTTGTAACAATTGATTATACCACAAAAAAAACACTGTTTTCACTTTCATAAACGAATTATTTTCCAGGAAATGAAGTTGCAGAAAAATATAATTGACATATTTACCTCATAGGATATCAGAAACCTATAACGTTGGTTATAAATGTCTCCACTAGGGTGCATTCTTACAATATTGCGATCCTTTGGCAATAAATAATATTATGATCTGGTTGCAGTGATGAACAAAGGAAGGAAATGAAGCGTACCAATCGTTTCTCATTTTTTTCAAACATCGTCGTTTACATTAAATATATAAATATTTTAAAATAAGTCCACCGCTGTGGTCTTGGGGTAGCGTGCTGCCTTGTCACGCAGCGGGCCCGGGTTCGATCCCCGGTCAGGACAGTTTTTCTGGGTGAGGTTTTTATCGGTGTTTTTCCTCACCTGTAAGACAAATGTCAGGAAAACTTTAAGGCCCAATGGCCATCGCAATCATCATCATTCATATTCATCTTAGGTTAAGCTTAGGATTAGGGACTCTCCTGGCGCACCATTATCATTACCCATCATATCATCGGGGCAACGTAACCCCGCCTTCCAGGCGCCCCAACCTCAGAAGTGGGTTACAAGTACGCTATGCCAGGAGAGAAACCAGGAATGTCTAAAGACAAACCAGGGGCATTTAAAAAAAAATTAATAACTATATTTAAATAATGATTTGTGAGTAAACACCTTAATTTTATTCGTTAAATAGTCCTAACAAATGCCACTCTTGATTTCCAAATTCTCTAGATAAATTGGAAATCACTCGTGGTATTACTTATAATAATTTTAATTTATCGTTTAGCTTTATTGTTGGGTGAGGTAGGTAGGCTACTTCTGTCTTCACTTTTCTTCAAATAAAGGTAGCAGAGGTAAATACGGTCGGTAAGAATTATTTTACTGAAACTCATCAAATAACTATAGGCTAATAGATGATTCTTCTTCCAAAAAAAAGGGACCATTATAACATATATAACTAAAATACTATAAACTGATAATATATAGGCCTATATAACTCATTGCCTTCTTTTATTCTTAGATTCTTGATGTAATCATATATATTCTTGAAATTATTTTCCATTTATATTAGCTTCGCAGCAAATTAATGTCAAAAGTCTAAAGGGTTAGCAAATAAGAAATTATTTTCGGAATACCAGCCACGTGAAAATTTTAATATAGGCCTACAAACATTTAGCCTCTCTTTCTCAAGCCATCTTCTTGGGGAAAAGTCTTTATTTCAGTCATTTCAAAAGAAAACAGCCTCTAGAGAAGCATGCGACCATTAGAGCACCAAACTTATTTAAATTCATGTAGGCCTACCTTATTCCTACAATTGTGGGTTTTTTAGTTTTTAATTTTACTGATATTCATTTAAGAAGTAACTATTTGGAATAACAACAGTCTATTAGTGGTATATTTTTATTCGATTTTTTAAATTAACTAACTCACGGACACTATTCAACCCGTAGGTTCATGACCGCGCGGACATAAGCTCTCCATATATCCCTATCCTGAGCCAAAGGTTTTCCAATCATCCCCTGTATTATCTACTTCTCTCAAATCATGGTTAATCTTATTTTCGCACCTCATTCTTGGTCTACCAACTGAGCGTTTTCCGTCAGGTTTTCTAAATGAAGCTTCCATGCCCTCTTTCATTCCCCATTCGTGCCACATAATCTTCCCATTGTAGTCTATAAGACTTAACAGTTTTTATTATATCTGATTTCGTATAAAGATCGTGTATCTTACTGTTACGACATATTCTCCACTCACATGACTGTTCATCTCTCTTTGGTACAAAAATTGTCCTAAGAACTTTATTGTCAAATTCTCTACTTCCTTAAAGTAAGAGTCCATGTCAAAACAAATGTACAAGGACTATTTGAAGAAAAATTGTCAAGTGACTATTTAAAAATTATTCTAGATCAGAGCTGTTAAACAGTGCGCTCTCGGTGTGACAAGACGCCCCCCCCCCCTTTCCTATTCAAATCTACTTCGGACAAGCTGACAAGCTACATTTAATCAGCTGTGTTGCTTCGATGCGAGTGCAAGTACATGTGGGTGTGTTGGATAAACAACTAGTTATGGCTTCAGCTTCACTGAATCGACAAAACCGATCTTCAACAGTAAATGGGAATATAAATATTGTAAGACCTTTAAAAAAAATCCCATTCACTGTCGGAGACATGTTTTATGGATTCAGTGAAGTCGAGCCATCACTGGTTGTTTACCCATCAATCCGCATGCAAGTGCACTTTCAACGAAGCAACACAACTGAGTAGCAGTGTCAGCTTGACCTACGTAGGGTTGGACAGGGGCAACTTGTCGCATGTAGTAAGTGACATATTTTTACCGATTTGCTTTATAATTACATAAAAAACTAAAACAAATTGCATTACATTTTGAAAAGCAATTGGTTAATTCGGTCCGAGGCCATAACCATGCTGTGGTTTAAGGCATCATGCCATGATGCAAAGCTAAGGTCAGAGTCCTCATGGAGGAAGAAATTTTCTCAAAACATTTTGGCCAGTATGGAACCAGTGCTAACCCAGCATCATGAATAATTTGAATAGCAACAAGAATAGTATGGCTCCAGGTTGAGAAAATCAGCTATACCGACTAGAGCAGTGGTGTCTAGGCTTAATTATAATGACTTTGGGGGCCAGATATGTGTTTTATAATCAGATGGAGGGATGTACGTTGAAAATAATTCATGAAATAAATATATATAATATGTAGGCCCTACTTATATTTCAAGTGATTATTATTCAATATGACTATACACTGAAAATGAACAGAGAAAGGGGAAGTCATTTCGTTAACCTTATCCTTGATCACAGATCATGGTGCCATAAATAAACTTTCTCTCCCTACTAGAGGTTGTTCAGTGGATGCACACTTTTTCATAGTGCAGAATCGATAAACACAGAATTAATTTCAAATATACAACGAATAATAAAATGTTTAACAATTTCATATATTATGCTATACAATAAAAAAAAATTATCCTGTCATAAAAAGGAATGATAGCTCTTAAAATATTTTTTAAAAAAGTGTTTATGAAAAAATAACATTACAATAAGCAAGGACATGGCGCGCCATTTGAAATGCCGTGGAGAACCTTGGGCTAGGTGAATCGACATGTCGATCACATGTCATCCTGTACTGAATGGATGATAGTCCATCTCTGTACTTCTAGACCTGTAGCGCCATACTGTTGTATAGGTTAATTCGAATTAAGAAACAGATCATGAAGTTTTAAGAATAACATGTATGTATGCACAAGAGTAAATATTAAAAAGGTTGAACAGGATGTGTCATATATAGGCCTACATATATATACATAGTGTTCTGCCCAAGAGCAGGTCTTTCACTGCAAACTCAGCATTCTCCATTCTTTCCTTAACTCAGCTTTCCTTTTTATATACGCATACAAACCATTTATTTTAAGTAATCAATTAAATTGGCGTTTACTTGATGAAAATCCATAACTTATTTAATTAAATAAAAATAAAACTTAAATTTTTATGCGATTTTTCATATTTAATACAACATAAATTAGTTAGAGCTGTTTCGGTACTTTGTACCTTCTTCAGACATGATAATATAATAATAATTTGTTATCATGTCTAAAGAAGGTACAAAGTACCGAAACAGCTGTAACTAATTTATATTTTAATAAATACGAAAATCACATAAAACTTTAAGTTTCATTTTTATTTAATTAAATACATTTATTTTAATATTGTCCATCATCTCATGTCTTGTTTTGCCTCTAACCTTCTTTCCGTTGATCATTCTTTATAGGGCATCCGTCAGAAGGCAATTTCTTCTCAGCCAGTGACCAATCCAATTTCTTTTCCTCTTCTTTATGAGTTCCAGCATTGTTCTTCCTTCGCCCATTTTGTCTAGCACATCTTTATTTTTTTATTTTGTTTGTCCATTTTATACACTCTCTCCTTCTCCCTATCCACATCTCAAAAGCTATCAGTCGCTTTTTCACATTCCGTCTTAATGCCCAAGTCTCTGCACTATACAATACTACACTCCACACAAAGCACTTAACTTTTGTCAAAAGTTCGCAGAAAATTCTTCTCTTATTGTAACAAACAGAAATATACTTACGCATGAAAATTATACCTTTACAAATTTTAGATTTTTATTTTTATCATAGGCCTATATGTAGGGCCTACGTATCAAAACAATAACAAAGTATTTTTCCTTCAGAATACTTACCGTTCAGTTCGGTTTATTTTTAGGCCTAATTCTGCTAGTATTACTGTATTGGTTACGGTATGGGCGTAATTTTAAAAGTTCTCAAATTATTTTAGTCCGTGTAATTATATGGATTATTTAGCACTTTATTTAGCAAACGTTCTTTCACATCTTAAGGCATTTGCGTCGTCGCAATTCAAATATAGGCGTGGAAGGGCCAACAAATTTTACTGAGAGGCCTCTTTTTTCATGCTTGCTGTTCTTTTACTTCCCGAAAGAATCATGGCTTTAATTCTCTTTTTCACTTTCTTAAAAATTAATCGAAGCACTCCTTTCAAAAAACGTTAAGCTGAAAATATATAAAACTATTATTCTACCAGTTATATTATATGGGTGCGAAACATGGACTCTTACTTTAAGGGAGGAAAGGAGATTATGAGTATTTGAGAATAAAGTTCTTAGGAAAATTTTTGGACCAAAGAGAGATGAACAGACAGGTGAATGGAGAAGACTACATAACAATGAACTACATGGTCTTTATAGGAAGCCAGATATAATAAGAACAGTTAAGTCTCATAGACTGCGATGGGCAGGACATGTTGCACGTATGGGGAATGAAAGACGTGCATGGAATCTTCTTGTAGGAAAGCCAGAGGGAAAACGCCCAGTTGGTAGACCAATAATGAGGTGGGAGAACAACATTAACTATGATTTGAGGGAAGTAGATTATACAGGGAATGATTGGAAAGCATTAGCTCAGGATAGGGATGTATGGAGAGCTTATGTCCGCGCGGCCATGAACCTTCGGGTTCGATAGTGCCAGTGGGTAAGTAAGTAAGTAAGTCCAGATTTGAACCCGTGAACCAAGAGGAAAAAGAGATAGCATGTTTATCATTAGACCACCATAGAACTGGCTAATTCTATAAGTCTATAATATATTTGCTAAAAAGCATTGGGTTGATAATGAAAGAAAGCATGCCATTTTCCTTTTCATCACTTTTTTTTTGTCTAAAACCATTCAAGAGCTTCCAGTGTTCAGAATTCAGGTAAAAACAGCTTATTTTTCACACCTAATTTTTCAATAAGAGGGTTTAACAAAGGAGGGTATAAAAAAGGGTCTTCGCTACTGTAGAGGCTACTCCTCCCAAATTAAACACCTTTCTTTATTTTCTTTTTACTGTCAAAGTGCCTCAAGGTACATAGAAAACTCTCATCTTCAAACTGACGCCTCAGCAACACCCATGGGGCACTGAGGGAAGTGGGGGAAGGGGATTAGCGTAGCACACGTCACATCAGAATGCATAGTTGAGAAGAGGATTCTCTCAGAAAAGGTAAGAATTCTAGTAAGCATACCTACTGTCAAAATTGTATGAGGGGAGAGCCAGGGTCGTGGTCACTATGGTAATTCATTTTAAACGCTCCTTTCGCATGTTTTATACAAACATGTCAGGTTTAGCATTCAGCATAAGGGAGGGAAGATGAACACTAAGGAAGGGTGGAGTAATTAGTCTAAATAACTAAGAAAAAATAGAAACATTATTAAAAACAGTATGAACACCTTGAATATCCTCGTATCTTTGTGTAAAAACTTACATTCCTTATTTAAATAAATACTTCGAACAAATATCTCAACAATAAAAAGTGATTTGAGTAATAGAATCAGCAAATTAATTATTAGGCTATAATTTAAAATTATACCAATGGAAATGATTGTAAATAATTCAAAATTAAGTATGATGCAGGCCTAAAAAGAATAAATTAGTTTTAAACGTGGATAACAGAAATTATTTCCTGACGAGATCTCTTAAAGACTCAATTCTCTGCATTTAATAATTGGATTTATTTTTAGAGTAGAGTTAGGCGTAGTATTCCACTTAAAAAAATACTATTCCTTTTATTTCTCAGATAGCACATGGGTCAAACATAGGCAAATTTAAAGAAGAAAAACAATATTTCATTAACAATAGTAACAACAACAATGTATAATAATAATAATAATAATATTAATAATAACAGTGGTATTAATAACGATAATAATAATAATAATAATAATAATAATAATAATAATAATAATAATAATAATAATATGAGTAATTATATTGTCAGCAGTGATAGGGCATATAATTAATAATAAAAGTGTGTTTACTTAGATATGCGCGAATGAATTAGCACTTCAATTCTGAGGCAGGCCAGCGATTTTTTTCCACAAACAAAATTAAAATAATATAGGCCTATAGCCTGTAGGCCTATATATAATAACAAGATAAGGCCGGATGCAAAGAATTAGGCTACATTATAATAACTTCTATTATATTTTAAGCAGCTTTAACATTATTTTTATTGACACAAATTAAATTAGAATATTTTAAAATAATATGACCCGACACTTAATGTTTGATTATACTAATAAGTTATTTCTAGGTATTTATCAGATTAGTTTAATATAAAGACATAATCTTAATTGTATACTTATTTATAGACGTTTAAACATTTTACGTCTTAGGATAATAGTGTATGGGATCTTTGGGTATATACAATGGCTGTTCAATGCAGAATGATCACACTGGTGAACATGATTTTTGTCTCATGAGTACCAATAGTTGTAATGAATGTAGTTTTTTATCGTGTTTTCAAATATGTATTCGGAATTTCTCCATCACCCGCAGTTTTTTTTATTTCAACTTTAATTAATGGATTTAAATAGGCCCTACTTATTTTTTAATAAACGTTTTTTCGTCCGTTTGTCCATTGTAAAATAAAACCAAATCAGCTAACTTAGGAGATATCAGCATTGGAAAAGAGATATCAAGGCAAATGGAATCCTAATATGCTGGCCGATTATTGTTGGACCATCAAGAGGGATGCTCCACAGGCGAAATATACCACAAAATGGTCATTTCTTACTTTTTAGGTGAGTCCGAATGTTCGAATATTGTGTAGTTACGAATGTAGAAAATATTAAAATGTTTGAAATTATAAATTCCTGTCTCTCGGAAACCTTGCGTGATGGAGAAAAACCGATATCATACTTGAATTCAGGAGAAAAAGTATTATCAGAATCACATATTTTTCTTTCTGAGACAAAAAAAAAAGTTTCTTTTTTGTTGCTCAGTGTCATTATTCTTTTTTTTTGTAACGTCTGGATTTTGATGACCTCTTCAGTATAACCTCCTTTGGATGCAATGCACTTGTGTCAGAGTTTCTGTCCATCTACAAACACATGTTGAAAACCATTATTATTTGACAGGTATTTCAAAAACGCCTCCGCAGCCTTCCCTACTGCTTCTGAAAATGGAAAACGTCTCCCGCGAAGGCATTTGTTCAGGTTAGAGAATAGAAAAGAGACAGAAGCACTAAATCCGTACAATAGGGAGGGCGAGGGACGCACTTCATTTGATATTTGCAAGATACTCCGCAACAACATTTGCGATCTGTACCCTCTCATTATTATGGTGCAGCATCCAACTTGTGTTCTGTCATCAACTGTGGATGGCAAACAGCGAAATTTTCAAGATTTAAGAAAGTGATCTTAAGATTTATTCGTTGATCTTCTCAGGATAAATGCGGTGTAGATGTTTTCTTTGTTAAGTTCAGTAATTGGAGCGCCAGGTTCATCTTGTTCTCAATCTTCTCATACGCTTTAAACCACCTAGCGGTGCTGTAGGAAAGAACAAATTCTCCACAAGCCTCAACTGAATATTTGTTGAGATGAAAGTAGAATTCCAAACTGTATATTGTTTATTTCCACTGTATTCTTAGATGGTATTGAACATGTCTCAACTTACACATCACTCACAGGAAGGAGTCGGAAGGGATGACTTTGTACTATATACACATGAGGCACTAAACTAACAAATCTCGTAAATAAGAAAATGTTTTATAAAATATCTCGTGTTGTATAACAATGAACCTAACATTTTAATTGTTGTATGCAGTCACGAATTTCTACAGAAGGCTACTGATAATGAATTCAATCAAGTATAAAATTATTATTTTTACTTAAATATACAATTTCAAATAAAATCGCACCCAGTATTATCAAGTGAAGATAGGCCACGAAAAAATCACCGTTTTCATTTCTTCGCTGGCAATGAATGTAGGCCTATATTGGTTGATACATATTGGTAGCGTGTGGAAAAGAAAAATGTATTATGGAAATATTAGATGTATATCCTGGGTTAAGTCAATTTAACTTAATCTCACATAACCCTTAATCCAACTATTTAAAAATCACACGATTTATTTTTTTATTAAAAAGTCACACAGAGTCGTCAACATCTTCATGATGAACTAGGTCTTCTATTTTACTAAAAATTCACACAGAGTCGTCATATACGTGATTCGTCTTCTAGGACATGTTCTGTTGTGGATCACTTAGGTATTCTCACATGCCAGCTTTTCCAAGTCTTACTTGCCTGTAGGTTTGTATTTTAAATCTAATTTTGGAATGTATATATATATATTTAATTATGGATATATAGGGTTTCCAGTATAAAACCGGACACACTGCGGCTGGCAGAGTGAAATGCGGACGAGGAGAGAGCGCAGCCTGACGGGTGAAACCCCGTGAGGCGTGTCCGGTTTTATATTGGAAGCCCTGTATATTATTATAATGATATTGTGAAAAGAAAAATTAATGTCTGAACCATGAATCGGACCGTGGACCTCTAGTTCTCCGTACTAGTGTGAGCCCACTACACCATTCTAGACTTGGCACAAATATTAACAATGTAGTGGGCTGCACACTAGTACGGAGAACTAGACGTACACGGTTCGATTCCAGGTTCAGACATTAATTTTTCTTTTCACAATATCATTATAATATTATCCATTATTGGAACTGTGTTAAAATAACAGTATTGGAAAATGTTAAATATGGGTATATATGTTACAGTGATTTTTCGTGATACAATTTTAAGCCATCAATTGCATTGCCTATCTATAGTTTCTCTCTAAATTATGAATTTCGTTGTTGGTCAAATATGGTACAGCCTAGTAATGATCTTGGAAATCTCATCTGTGCACATTTTATTTTCTGTGAAATATTTTTGTTCAAGATGCAGATATGGTACCACAGAGAAACGTAAGTTTCGATATAATAGTACGTAGCTAAACATAATTTGGTTTCTGTTAACATTTGTTTGCCAAGATAACATAAATACGGCTGTTACTAATCAAGAGAAGAAGCTATTGAGGTGTTTATCATAAACATATATTTTTAATGCAGATCTTCACCGGTCGTATCCAGTAAACACCGAAAATGACCTATGACAAAAATGTATATATGTATTTGTGTCTGTGTGTTTTAACGCTTTAGCGGCCGTAATTTTTTTCGGAACCAGATTCGGCATACACCATTCAATTAAAATAAAATAAGGTCAAGTTGGTTTACCAGAATAACAGAAGAAGTTCACCTGAAAAGAAAATTTAAAAATAGCTTTTAGCGGTCGCAATTTTTTATTTTTCGCAACGAAGCTCAGTATAACATAAAATGAGAAAAGTGTTCATCAAAATCAATGAAATTCAATCATTAAAAAGTAAAAAATCACATTTTATCTGTACACCATACAAATTATGTTTAATTTTTAAATTGGCTATGTATTCTACAATTTATATTGGATTAATTTATTTAATATTTTTAATGAAGCAATGGAAAAATGGATTAGTAGAAATTGTTTAAATTTGTGTCAAATTATACAACAGAATGAAATAGTGATACATTACGGTTATGCATGGTTTGTTTTCATAAGTAATGCCACGAGTGATTTCCAAATTATATTTCGTGACTCGTGAATTTATTTAGAGGATTTGAAAATCAAGAGTGGCATTTGTTAGGAAATTTAACGAATAAAATTAAGCTCTTTACTCAAAAACCATTATTTAAATATATTTACTGGTAGGCCTACTTTTAAATATCTATATAATATATTTAATATAAACGGCGATGTCTGAAAACAAATCAGAAGTGTGTTATGTTTAATCACTGCAATTTGATCATATTATTTATTGCCAAATATGATCGCAATCAGCTATAACCCACTAAGATCACAATATTGTAAGAATGCACCCTAGTGCAGAAAAAATGAAACACATCAAACCGTATATTATAACCAACATTATAGGTTATTAATTTATTTTTTAAGAAACAACTCAGTAAAATCATTATTTAAAAACACAATTATTGAACGCACAATTATCAAATGAATAGTTCGAAGGAATCTATTCATTATTTGCTATGTTCAACGTATTTGTTGGAGAGTCAGTCACTTCAAAATAATGCTCTGACCTGTTCAGAATATTAAAAAGGAGGGGAATCCTTTATTTTGGTAAACAGAATTCGATAAATAGTGAGGTGAAACACGACTGTGATTGGTTGTAAAACAAAATTCATTGAAACGTGATTGGTCATTGACTGCCATTTGGGGCATGAATTAAATAGTCACTGCAATACGACACATTTAAACAAGTTGACATAAGAAATTAAGTTTCTCCAATTGAATGGTTAACAAAAGAAAAATTTATTCCGTAAACCAGCAAAATTGGACATTAACTTACTGAGGAATTCCATTAGTTTACCCAGTTCATTCGTGACTTCTATTATTATTACTGTAATTTTATGTTTACATATCTTCCATTATTTGATTTCGATTTTTTATCGCTTCATTTTTTGCAGGAGTGTTACAAAATCCTGTATTTTTGTCACTATCGTATATCAGTTAGAATATTGAATATGTGTTACATTTTACATAATGGTTTAACTTTTGGGAAATAATTTTAACTAGGCCTATGTAAATATCTTTCAGTGTTATGAAAAGAAAAAAATGGGGGGAAAAAATATAACATCGATAATACAGATTTATCGGCTGACAGATTCGATAGTCGATAGTTTTTTATAGTTTGATGCTATAAACTGATTTCAACTATCCATTCACTGACATAAATTAATTTATGTATGTCATAAAGGAATGTAGCGTAGAGAAAACTGCGTTAGATTCACGAGAAGACCTTCGCAAATCGCAAAAAACTGTGTGTGTAGATTACAGCATAAAAGTTATCTAAGCCATAGAGCCTAAATAAAATTTAATTTATTTTGCATATATATATATATAGCCTATATATATATATATATAGTCCACCGCTGTGGTCTCGAGGTAGCGTGCTGTGCTGCCCTGTCACACAGCGGGCCCGGGTTCGATCCCCGGTCGGGGCAGTTTTTCTGGGCGAGGTTTTTATCGGGGTTTTTTCTCACCTGTAAGACAAATGTCAGGAAAACTTTAAGGCGCAAACGATCCCCGAAATCATATGGTCATCATCATCATCCTTACTATTATCATTATCATTATCATCATCATCATCATCATCCTTCACCGGTGTGGAAAGCAACGGGAAGTTACCACACCTACAATTCTGTAGTAAGCTGCAAGCATAGCATGAAAATGCTATGATTGCAGTGAAGGACCTGCCTTCGGGCAGAATTAGTATGGATATATATATATATATATATGTGTGTGTGTGTGTGTGTGTGTGTGTGTGTGTACCGAAGGCTTCCTTTTTGCTGTTTTCATGATAAATAATGTGGGAAATTATCCCAGATGCAGGTAGAGGTGTGTGTGTTAACGGTCTAGTGGTCGCAATTTTTGTCTTATCAGAATAAAACGTGGCACATAGCAGTAATTTTAAAAAGTAAGATCGTGTTCGTTAATCAGCAAAATCGTGCCTTTAGGTGTAGGAGTTCACGTGAAACGAAAATTTAAAAATTTCTGAACCGTAGCTGTCGTAATTTTCGATGATTCGCAACGAAATTCTGTATAGGAAGGTATTTTCCAAATATCAGGGAAATCCATCTATTAGAAGTATGGGATCACCTGAAACTCTAAATTAAAAATCACTATTTGTTATCATTGCGTCCGACACTTTTAAATAAGCTGGCATCTCAAATTGAGCTTCTCCAATTGAACAAAATAAATATATGTTCTGTAAACTAGCGAAATTGGACCGTAAATTGTTATTATATCCAACATGCTAGGGATATCGTAATATTATTTCCACTGTAAAAATATGGCATTATAATGCTTCATGAATTGAGTGCATTTTGCATATTTATTGGTTGTTATTGACAATGGGAAGTTAATTTACCTGACTAGGAAAGTAGTATTAATGCATCAAACTGAAAGAGTTTCCTCAGGAGGTCCTGGGTTCTACTCCTTTGCCGACTAACCTGATGTTTCTTGCTCGTTTTCTAGTCTTCAAGATAGTTGAGTAAGAATTTCATTCCTAGGAATCATTTAAACTAAATTATCATTCCATTGTTTCACGATACTTTTACAATAATGAATTAACTTATTGAAAAACACTTCAGAATTCATTATAAATACACGGCTTACTGGATATATATATATATATATATATATATATATATATATATATATATACAGATTTTATACGTGATACAAACATATAATTAGTTGAATCGATAAGTGGTTGGCCTAATTAAAGGCTGTAAGAAGAAAATATTAAAAATTAAAATAGCGTTTGTACGTTTCATTAAAGGATCCATTACCGAATGCTGTGCGTTTAACAAACTGGTATCTGTAGTTAAATACTGTAGGTCCTACGGTTACAATTCGGAAGGTCCTGGGAACAAATACCGGACCCGACTAACCTGTTTTTAGATTAAATTTGACTTTAGATGTCAGAGCGTTCATAAATAAAAATTATATTAAAATACATATTTAACTAATCAGCAAGATATAAGAATAGAACTTAATATATTTAATCTCTGTGAAAGAATAAAATATTTTCAAAATGCTTATCTTCAACAAATATTACGAATGAATGAACAGCGCATACCAAGAAGAGTGTATAATTATAAACCAAAAGGGAGAAGAATGTTGGGAAGAGATGGAAGGACCAACCAATTCTATCTCTAGTGAGATCGGAACAGGCCATTGGGCTTATTCCTTGTTGTTGATGATGATGATGAGCAAGATAAAATTCTACTAAAATATATATTGTATGGCAAAACAGTGGGAGGGAGACAGAGAGAACGACCACATAATGGATGGACGACATTGAGAAGGACATTGCAAGTTTAGAATTGAGGAACTGGAAAATGAAAACTAAGGATAGAAGACAAAGGAAGGATATTGTAACGGAATCCAAGGTTCACTTTGAACCTTAGAGATTAGAAAAGGAAGAAGAATAGAATAAAAAGGAGAAGAAAAAAATGATAACACAGAGTAACAAAAAAGAAGTTTTGTCTCAGAAAAAAAATGTGATTCTAATAGTATTTTTTCTCGTGAATTCAAATGTGATATCAGGTTTTCTCCATCGCGCAAGGTTTCCGAGAGACAGGAATATATAATTTCAAACACTTTAATATTTCTCTACATTCATAACTACACACTATTCGAACATTCGGACTCGCCTAAAAAGTAAGAAATGACGATTTTCTGCTATATTTCGCCTGTGGAGCATGCCTCTTGATGGTCCAACCATAATCGGCCAGCATATTAGGTTTCCACTTGCCTTGCTATCTTTTTTTTCCATAGCTGAAACCATTTGAGTTAGCTCATTTGGTTTTATTTTACAATAGACAAATGGACAAACAACGTTTATTAAAAAAATCATCGTCATCATAGTACATTCACGAATTTAGGCCATTTGTTGACCTGTTTCGGCCTCAAGAGAAACACCATCCAAAAGTCTTTTGAGTGGACGTCCTGGTCTTCTTCTTCCTGCAGGTTGATATCTTAACATGTGTTTGGGTATCCTGTGATCTTCCATTCGATGAACATGTTGCATCCGTCTTGACTTATAATCAGAAATTTTGTTTTCTAAAGGTTCCATGTGTAATCCTTCTAAGATGTCTTAATTTTTTTTTGTGATCTGGTAGTGTGTATCCTGCAGTCCTCCGAAGGTATCTCATAATATTTAAATCCATTAATTGAAATAGAAATAAAAAAAACTGTGGGTGATGGAGAAATTTCGAATACATATTTGGAAACACGATAAAAAAACTGCATTAAGTAGAACTATAGGTACCCACGAGACAAATATCATGTTGACTAGGGTAATTTGAGACTCCATTCCTATCCCTCGCTATTTACAAGGTTAAAAACTCACCCTCGATTTGTTATCACTACCAACTTTCCATTCAGTCCCTAGTTGGAATAACAAGGCAAATAACACATTTTTAAGACTTTTGACTGCATCAGAGGAAGCATATTCTGGATTTTTTGAGTTCAAATCCAAATCCGATTAACTATATTATAGATTTTTCTTTTTTTTTCAGTCGTAATAATAAATGCCTAGTTGGAATTTTATTACATTAATACTTTTCACAATTAATCATTCTTTCATAATCATTAATTTTATGTAATTTACATTTGCATAAAGCATGGTACTAATTTTTTCCATTCTTAGCGGTATTAGGTATGCACTTAAAGATACTAGATACAATATTACCAAAGATCTTCATCCATGCTATGACAGAGCTAAAATAAATAATAAACTCTTTATAAGATCTTTTCTAAAAACTCATTTAATGAGTATTAATCAAAATCAATTTTAAAAAATCCAAAATATATATAATAGTGTTATAACTTCTTGGACTTTTGTAAAATAAAATATTTCCTGTGCAATGAATGGGTGAACGTTTGCTTAAAACCATTGAAAAAGGACTTCAATTCACTGAGCTTCAGGGAAAGGTCGCCCCCAAATTAATATTAAATATTGATATATATATTTGGGGATGGCCGTTTCTTGAAGCTCAGTGAAATGAAGGCCTTTTCAATGGTTTTAAGTAAAAGTTCACCCATTCATTGCACAGGAAATATTTTATTTCACAAAAGTACAAAAAGTTAAAACCCTTGAGGGATATAACTAGGGAGCGGATTTTTATGTACTAAAAGTTAAGATTGCAACATAGTATAATGAGAAGTTAGGATTATGACTGTCTTTTGTTTTGGTTCCACACACAAACAGTTGAATAGTATAATGAGAAGTAAGACTTTTGACTGTCTTTTATCTTGTTTCACCACATAAACAGTTGAATAATATATACTATCTGCATTTCAATCTTATCTTTTATTACATAAAAATCCTAGCCCTAGTTATAACTTTATGGACTGTTTGTTGAAATAAAATATTTCCTGTGCAAAGAATGGGTGAACGTTTACTTTAAAATCATTGAAAAAGCCTTCATTTCACTGAGCTTGAAGAAAAGGTCACCCCCAAATATATTTATATATCAATATTTAATATTAAATTCATCCATTGCACAGGAAATATTTTATTTCTCAAAAGTCCAAAAAGTTATAACCCTAATATATAAACTGTGGCTATTGGAAATCATAGGAGTATTCCATTGTCACTCACTGCACTCTTTCTGCTTCGAGTTTCGCGCTAGACGGATACATACGTGAATGTGAACTATTTTGAATTTACATTTCGAAGACCTCGTTACGTAGGTGATGTATATAGAGAGGAGTGTTCAATGCCACAATCACTAAAAGATAGGGCTTAAGACTTAAAAGACTTTCTCTATTTATAACTCTGAAGGTTATTAGTTTAATTTAACTTAAAATCTTCCGAGTTCGATTTTCCACTTCTCAGTCAACTAACTCCAATTCATAGCTATGATATCCAGTTCCCTAAGCTCCCATATGTGCTTAGGCCTTCCTAAAGGTCTTTTCCCCAACGGTTTCCCATTGAAAAATTTAAAAGCATTTCTACTCTCACTCATTCGAACTATGTACACTGCACACATTGTAAAATTTTAACGTAAACTCTATTTTCACAATTTACAATCATCAATATTTACAAATTTTATAAACCTCTATTATAATATTTAACATTATTCATTTTTAAAATTATTATATAAAGTTTGTATAACCCAAATTTATTATGAAAAATGAAGGCACATTTAAATAACTATATCCTGAAATGATTTGGAATAGATTCCAGAAAGCATTACTGATTATTATAAACAGTTTAGGTTAACTACTTTGTAAGATTAAATAAAACATGGTTATGATAATATATTTAATATTAAATTTTCTTTTCGTCTTTCTTATTAAAGATTATAGCATTATGCACGGGAATGAAATTATCTTATAACACGAACTTCTAACAGGTTACAATTTCTTGTAGGATGTCTTCAAGTATTTCAATTTCAGACGAAGAAAAGGTTAAGAACCTTAAGTCACAAAATTATCTAAATTATGAATCCATTATACACTAATTTGATGCGTGAGTTGAGCATTTCTAAGGAATATCTTGAATTTCAGGCTTACGACCGCGATGCAAGGAGCACGTGTGGCGGACGTCGGGAGGGGGATCGCCGGGACGCTACAAGACGCTGGTTCGGAGTGTGCTCCAGATAGCTCCGCCCCTAAGCATGGCGACGCCCGGCCCCAAACGACGTAGATTCGGTCAGCGGTGGAGACGGCGTCACGGTGGTAAATATGTATTACGTGCCATCATAATGTACACTGTGTTTATTTGATTACTATGAGAGAAAACAATTTGACTGCTGATATTCCTGTTTATCTACGAACAGTTTATTTATTTAAACGTAAACAAATTCATAAACACTTGTATATTTAGCTCTATTATTCTATCTAGTAATAAAGTTTTATTTGAAAGGGATATTTTAATATTCTTTCTATTTTACGCTCTATAAAATACTCTTTTTTTATTATGTAGTATCTTTTATTTGTTGCTTGTATAATTTACAGATATTTAACAAATTCTTATTTATCCACATTATACGTGTTTACTTATTTATAGCATTTTTTTTTTGTTTTTATTAACGAAAAATAAATTATTTTTCTGCGTGGATTAAAAAATTCAAATCAATGTAGCTACTTATTAGCGAATTCTGAAAGAAAGAATATATTGAGATCGTTCTCATAAAAATACTTCTGAAACATTTTTAAAAATCTTCACCGATGCTATCTAGTAGATGCCGACAATGATCGTGACTGATATATGTGTGTGTCTATCTTTTAACATTCCAGAAACCGCAAGTTTTGTTTTATCAGACTCAAATTTGGCATATAGCAATCAATTAAAAATAAGTAAGGACGAGTTCAGTCATCAGGAAAATCGGATCATTAGGTGTTGATGTTAAACTGAAAAAAAAACTCTAGCTCGTACAGTAGTTTTCGATGTTTCGCAACGATACTCAGTAGGCCTATAATTTGTTACAATAAAAAGATGATCATATTATGCAATAACCAGCGAAATTCGACCATTGGGAATGAGGAACCCGAAATTTAAAAAAAAATATTTGTTTTCACAGTGATCTGACGCTTTCAAATAAGCTGGCATCATAAATTGATTTTCTCCAATCTAACAAAATAATGAATCCTGAAAAATTGGACCATAAACTATAATTGCTGAGGAATTTGCAGTTCCAACTTTATTGATTTCTTTAAATGTTATATTGGATTTTTATTTCTTTATAACATTAAGTCTACATGAGTTAAACAGTGAAATAAGGTGTAGGCCTATAGCAGAATCTTAATAATTTTAACTGTGGATCAACAGAAAACTGTTTACTCAAAACATGTATATCATACATCTTTATTCACTTATTCTCTATTTGTACTTACCTTATCAGCTCACATTGTATAGGGATATTGTGCGTTATTAGTTAATTAGGACTTTAGATGCAATTTTCATTATAATAGATGATACTTTTAAAAAACTAAAACAACACGCTTTATTAGAAAACCGAACTAAAAAATGAAAAATAATTTTAATTTCCAACACGCTTTGGATAAATAATTTTACCATCAAAAGCGTGGGGTGCTGTTTATAAATTAATATATTTGAAAATAAACAGATATTGGTAAAAGTAGAGTCCCTAAGAAGAAAATGTAAAAATCATAAAAAGCACCCCACGCTTTTGATGGTAAAGTTATTTATCCCAAGCGTGCTCGAAATTAAAATTATTTTTCATTTTTTTAGTTCGGTTTTCTAATAAAGTGTGTTGTTTTAGTTTTTTAAAACTATCATTTATTTTTTAGTTTTTAGTTTTAATATTTTACAGAATAAGATAAAAATGTAAATATCTTTAAATTCGATACTATTGTAGTATGAGCTAAAAGTAATACTCTTCTGAAAATGAAAACTTCCCAGCCGGATTTGAACCAGCGACCTATGGATTACTGAAATTATATACCATTAGAGTTCACCGCTCTACCATCTGAGCTGTAACAACGATTGACTAAAAAGTCGACAAGTCCGCAACCTATTATACCAGTTTTCATTTTTTTGATTTTCTGATGACTCTGGCCAGGATTTTAGAAACAAAATATGAAATTATTGTATTGTCACGGATCCTTTACAAGTACACAAAGTTTCAAGTCGATCCAATGTTTCTAAGTGGGTGAAAATCGTGTTCAAAGATTCCGTTACATAGATACAAAGACACTTTTTTTATTTTCTGACGATTCTGCCCAGGATTTTAGAAACAAATATGAAAATATTGTATTGTCACGGGTCCTTTACAAGTATACAAAGTTTCAAGTCGATCCAATGTTTCTAAGTGGGTGAAAATCGTGTTAAAAATTCCGTTACATATATACAAAGACACTTTTTTTGATTTTCTGATGATTCTGGCCAGGATTTTAGAAACAAAATATGAAATTATTGTATTGTCACGGGTCTTTTACAAGTATACAAAGTTTCAAGTCGATCCAATGGTTTTACGTGGGTGAAAATCGCGTTAAAAGATTCAGTTACATAGATAGATACAGGTCAAGTTAATATAAAGCGTGTAAAAATGGGCACGTTCTAAAATGACCCAAAAAAAGGAGAAGAGGCGTTCTTTTTTTATAGCTACCCCATAATTGTGATTTATTAAGACAATTGAAAGTGTACAAGAATAAAATGCTATAATTTGTAAAGCAAAGGAGGTTTTAGTCCACCATTGTGATGTAGTGGTAACGTCGTTGTCTCAGATGCAACGAGCCAGATTTCGGTCCTCAGTTGGGACACGATTACTTGTCAATATTTTTAATATTCATTGTTATCACAGTGGAGGTTATGTATTATTTTGTTAATAATTGGCCTAGTATAAGTACCTATCTTTATAGCCTATATCCGTCTTCCTCAATTAGAATAATGAATATAGGCTATAAATGCACTTATATTATAATTAAAAAAAATGATTACTTGGTGAGGTTTTTTCGGAGTTTTCCTCACCTACAAGAATAACGTGGAGAACATTCAAGGCCCAAATAGTCCCGGAATATATTCTACCCACCATAAGCATCCTATCATTTTTGCCTTTTTTGTATGAGTGTTGAGTGAATGGCATGTCTTTGTTTTCATTGTTCGTGTTGTCTCAGGGATTGGCATTCAGCTATTCATTCTACCAGGGAGGTCCTCCATGTCCTTATGCGGTCATAAAAAGTACGTTTTTGATCAAGATTTTAAAATCATCTTATGACAGATTATATCCGACAGATTGTATCCTCTTAGGGCTGGGTAGCTTGGGCATGTAAAAAATACCTAAAAAGGGAAATGTTAAACTAAGGTAAGAAAAGAAAGAAAGAAAGAAAGAAAATTGATTCTTAAGTGGCGATACTTCATTGTTTAATTGTGTTGTAGGAAAACAGATAGGTTTAATACTCCAGTGTACATGTTAAGTTGACGAGAGGTTAATTTAATACCAATAAATAATAACATAATATGTTGGATATTTTAAAGTAAATTAAATGACAGAATTTGCTACATAGAAATATTTAAAAAGTAACACAAAAATACCAGAAAAGTGTGAAAAGGATTATGGACATAATGGGCAAAAGGGAGGAAAATAAAGCTAAAGGTCTAAAAAATGGGAAAAAGTTTTAGAAAATTGCCACCATTCTCTATTTTAGATAGCATTTCCTCGTAGGTTTCTTTCAGAGATCTCTAATTCAACATACAAATGAGATGCGCACTTAAAAATCCTAACCCTAGTTATTTATATTCTATATGTATTTTTTTAATTACATTACTTTATTTAATTGGCCCGTTCGTTAAAAAAGTTATTGTTTTAATGCTGTTATCTAGAACACAACACTATTCTCCCAATCTGTCATTGTTACATTGGATGCTTGAACTATTATTTACATAATAACTTTTAATGATTCAAATCGGTGTCTATAGGACGTTACCAAGCGATGTCATGGACCATCTTAGCACTGAATGTTTTGGAAAATCAGAAAACCTATTGAGCTGACATGGGTTTCACATTTGGTCTATCATTAAGCGATTTATAATATTGATCGATATGGAAGAGTAAAGTTGTCATATTATTACGCCACTTCCAGCTTTTTATATAGCTTATGCTATATAATACCCTTTCCTAATTTAAAAAAAATATCTTGAGAAACATCATAATCTATTGGCTTATGCCAGTAACATTTTTGTTGTTTGTTTTCTTAATAACTAACTGATATTTATATTTTCTTGTAAGCCCTTGTTTCCCTCAACGAGATTTAGGTACTCTCCCCGTCAGGGAAAAAATTGAATCCTGCTAATTTAGTTACACTTGTTTTTGTATAGATACCATTGGAGTTGCCCGTGGTCAGCGTTCCGCCTCACACCGAAACCTAGGAATCCAAGGTAGTACTAGGACGGGAAAATTATGTAAATTTTGCTTAGAGGACTTTTTACTCAGGCTTAAGGATCTTTTACGAACCTGAAAATCTTCAGACTCGGGACCCACTTGCATCTTAGATTTTTCCATCCTAAAGAAATCTATCGACCCCGGCCGGATTTGAACCCGCGACCCTCTGGACTAGAGGCAAAGAGCATAACCACTAACCCACCGCTATTACGTCATTTATAGTGTTTTATAAAGCTTATGCTATATAATATCCTTTCCTAATTTAAAAAACAATCTTATGAAACTATAGTGCACGAATGTAACCAGATTCTGCTTGCGAGATATAATAGGAAAACATTCATAGCAATTGATTATGCCATAAAAAATAAATAGCTGTTTGCACTTTCTTAAACGTATTATTTCCCAGGAATTAACGTTGCAGAAAAATATAATTGACATATTTACATCATAGGACATCAGAAATTAATTAATAACCTGTAATGATGTGTTTCATTTTTTCTCCACTAGGGTGCATTCTTACAATATTGCGGTTCTATTTGACAATAAATATGATCTAGTTACAGTGATGAACAAATGAAGCATAACAAACGTTTCTCATTTGTTTTCAAACATTGCCGTTTACATTAAATATATAAATATTTTAAAATAACTACATTTATATAATGATTTGTGAGTGAACAGCTTAATTTTATTCGTTAAATAGTCTTAACAAATGCCATTCTTGATTTCCAAATTCTCTAGATAAATTCACTCCTCACTTCGCGAGTCGTGAAATTATCGACAATTTGGAAATCACTCGTGGCATTACTTATGATAATGTTTTTAAATTGTCTAAATTTTATAATTGAGAATCAAATTCACTGAATTGTTGAAAATATAAATATGCTTATCTCAAAAACTAATGGACTTAAATAAAGTAGGTGACTGAATTTACATCAAAACAATTTTAACTGCTTCCAGATCGGGCGTGAACCAGTAATCTGCTAAGTAACTTAACTGAGTTGTAAGTAACGTCTGATACAGATAAATTAATATGAAAATAAAACAGAAATGCAATTTATACATTTAAAGTCTTATTTTGAACTTTGGGGAACCTGACTTAATTAGTGTCGAAATTATTACAATAATTAACAGTCAAATTTGCCAGGATTACTAATAAGATTCGACATTAATCTTATACAAATCACACGAATACTTATCTTAATTTGTCACTATCCATCTTTATTTACTTAGATTCCTCATAACACAGTCATTTCACGTAACAGATCACTGCTCGACTCTTTAGGGAGTTAAAATTGTGTTTTGTTTCACATTTACACTCTGTATATCTAATATTTATTGAAAACCAAATAAATTATTCAAACAAAATACCGGTACATAATTAAAAGACAGTGTAACGAAAATGCTACTGTTTGAACAGTATTATTCATATTACAACTGCATAACCTTCTTACAAGAGACTTGGTTTCAAACAATAAGAAGAATTTTCCTGTAATTAACCTAACTCATTAAACAAAGCTTGTTTTATGTTGATGACTACAACTTCCTCCTACTTGGAGAATATAAAAAGTCAATGACAACTATGCATTCTTTACGTATCACGAAGTAATTAAATTTCCTTAATTACAATATATTATTAGCGTTAATCTCATTCTTCACTTTTCCGTGTCATATTTTGCTTCTCTTAAATGTTGAATATACTCACTCCATAAATTCACTAATTACATAGCCAATACAACAATTTTCTAGTTCTTTAAGATCATAATTATACCTTAATCTTAATGATACAGTCATATTTTGTTTGGTTTTATTTTTTGCTGATCTGATCTCTTTTCCAACTCATCTTCATTATGAAAGATTGCTGTAAAAATCAGCAGGATCATATTTCTTTGTTTGTGTGTATATTATGTAGACTTCATATAATATATATATATATATATATATTATACAAGGAACTAGTCCGGACTGATATATATATATATATATATATATATATATATATATATATAAATATATATATATCGGTCGAGACTAATTCCTTGTAAGAGGACGTTTGGAAATTTTCTGCTGCAAGACAAATAGTAAGAAACATTAATTCCCAAATAGCATCCCAAAAACTATCCAATTAACCATATAATTGTTTTGTTTATTATGAATAAATTAATGCATGGTATACTTCGTCATGTTTTCTGAGATAGGCATATGACTCCATGATTGAGTTAAACGCTCATCCGGGGAGGCCTTTCATGTCCTCATGTGGTCAGAAATTTTTGTGACATCCAGAGTTAAAAGTCTTCTCCTCGAGATCGAATTCTTCACTGGTTGAAGAGGAATCTCACTTATAAGAGGTTTGAAGGTCATAACATTCTGGGGTAACGCTTCCTCATCGTATAACGATGGTCGCAAACTAAATTCGTTATGTGAAAAATTTAAGAACACAGCTTCCTACAGAAAATGATAAAATTCCTTCGTTCAATGTCACAGATTATGTGTAATATTTTAAATAAATATTCTATATTTCTAATAAAGTACCTTAGAGTAGAGGCTCGCACCCTATCGTACTTAGACTTAGAAAAAGTAAGCAATTGTAAACTAATTAAAGAAACAAACCTCTCAACACATCAGCAATAACTGAAACCATCTAAATGTACCAAAATAGTTGGCATGAACACCTCCTTAGAGTGCCAAACAATAGACTACCACTGAGCTATTCAACTACCGACCCACAGGACAAAGAGATCCTGGAAGACCTAAGAAGCGATGGAGGGATACATTTCTATTCTAAATCGGAACAGGCCAACTGCCTAATTCATTACTGTAATTGATGATGATGATGATGATGATGAATAAACAAATAAGAAAACGTTAAACTGAAAATATATAAAACCAGTTATACTATATGGGTGCGAAACATGGACTCTTACTTTAAGGGAGGAAAGGAGATTACAAGTGTTTGAGAATAAAGTGCTTAGGAAAAATGTTGGACCAAAGAGAGATGAACAAACAGGTGAATGGAGAAGACTACTTAACAATGAACTACATGGTCTTTATAGGAAGCGAGATATAATAAGAACAGTAAGTCTGGTAGACTGCGATGGGCAGGACATGTTGCACGTATAGGGAATAAAAGACTTGCATGGAAGCTTCTTGTAGGAAAGCCAGAGGGAAATGCCAGTTGGTAGACCAAGAATGAGGTGGGAGAATAACATTAACTATGATTTGAGGGAAGTAGATTATACAGGGAATGATTTGAGAGGATTACCTCAGGATAGGGATGTATGGAGAGCTTATGTCCGCGCGGCCATGATCCTTCGGGTTCGATAGTGCCAGTGAGTAAGTAAGTAAGTAAAGACTCATGAGAAGTTTAAGTGAACCGAGTGTTTATTAATTAGTTCTGATATTGGTAATAGAATTAATTCTGCATATTGGCTTTCCAGTCAGTAGTCATAAAATATTTCACGAATGTGTGAGTAATATTTGAAGAGTCATTGAAAGAAATATTGTAACTTTACGACGGTCTATCCTGTACTTCGGCTGAGAACTGCGTGAAATATAGTATTGCTATTAAAAAGCACCAAGGAAGTATTCCATTAATTCAAGATTGGAGTTATTTTTCCTTCAACTGGGAGTATCGAACACACGTATTATCCAAACGGAAAGTTCTATACAACATTTTCACCTGACATAAATCAAGACTTTATTACGAATATTATGAATATTTGAGACAATTTTGTCAGCAATGACAGAGCAAAATAATTGTATATAGTTATTACTATTAATGAAGTTACGGTATGTTTAATTATTTGTATTGTGATCTTCATTAAGATATCCATAGTGCGCCGTAGATATTAGAAAATAAATATGTAGTGAAATGACATTTTTTTTTTCGGAAGCGCCTTGTTCGAAACAAAGAAAACTGCTAAAAAGATATAGCTCTACAGAATCTGTTCTTATATAAACATATAAATCATCTGAATTTTCGCTGAAACAAAATCTACAGCATTCTCAAAATTAGGTCGTGCTGCAAAATCGGAAAACACATGATTCAAATGGAAAAAAAGTTTCTGTCAATTTTATTAAATTTGAGCGTTATAATCTTTATTTGAATCTCAATTGGATGTTATGATAATGTTGGTTCTAACCACGTACAGTTTTCAAAATACTGATGGCGCAATTCTTGTTGGTCAATCCAGCCCTGTGGAAGATGCTCGTTGAGATTACTGCGTAAGAGGTTGCCAATGTGACAGGTTACCATTTTTCTGAGAAATTAAGTAGCAATACGCCTTTTCTATCGCTCAAACCGGCATTTTCATTAAGATCTCTTATAACGCGATTCACAGTAAATTGTTACAATGTGTGTGCTATCTTCCTCGAGTTTAAATCGGGCCGCAGCGCAGCGTAAGCATTCCTTCATGCAATACAAGAATACTTCGTTTCAGTGGAATAGTCAATAATAAGCTGACTTTGTGACGTCAGGGGCCGAGGATCGATTCTGATCAAGTAGGAATTTTCTTAAAATTTCGATAATTTCCACAGAGCCTACACATTGCCAATCTTTATTTATTTATTTTTATTTTTGGAAAAAATGATAAACTTACTTCCAGCACCTGACTCGTCGTTGAAGAATACAATAAATGCATAAATATATAAGTAAACAGTGTGAGGGTTGAACATGAATTAATTAAAAACAGGTGACATTACTTCGTTTTTAAAACACAGGTAGAGCAACATGTTTTTATTTCCACAACTAATGCAAAACACATCTAATTAATTTAAACTAAGTAAAATTAATATATGATTTCAAGATATAATTATGTTCTTGAGTATTTCATCGTATAAAACACACCCTTATTACCACGGACGGTTGTGGTCTATTGCAAGGAACGTCTGCTGCCCAGAAAAGCTGTAGGGTGTTTGATACTGCAGTCAACTATTGTTCTGTATTTTATTAATTTTGTTTGTTTTCTTTTACTTTGTTTTCTTTGCAAAATTTATTCCCATGCACGACATACATTTATTCCCTTGGGACATCACACAAGTACTGCACTACTTGACATTGTAGAGGACATAAGAGACTCAATGGATAAAAGGAAACTCACCGCAATAGTCCTACTCGACTACAGTAAAGCCTTTAACACAGTAGATATAGACTTAATGCTAGCGAGACTAAAGACACCACATCTGTCGGAAAACTGCCTTAATTGTTTTAGTTCTTATCTCACTAATCGTCAGCAATCAATTTCTGCTAAAAATCGCATTTCTTCCTGGAGTTTGATGAGGAAAAAGGTTCCTCTAGGCGGCGTCCTTGTCCCTCTTCTCTTCTCCATTTATATTAATGGCCTGACCAAGAAACTACAAAACTGCAAGCAGCATCTTTACGCCGACGACTTAAAGATTTACACACACTTTAGGCCTGACGAAACTAACGAATACATTGACAAAGTAAACACTGACTACAGACACATATCTTTATGGTCCAGACAATTTGGGCTAAAACTAAATGTAAACAAAACGCAAGCAATAATCATCGGACATCCAAGATTATTAAACTCCATAAATAATAGCAATATGCCGGCTATCATGTTAGATAACGAACAAATTCCTTTTACCGACGTCGTTAAAAACTTGGGACTTTACTTAGATTCTAGTTTAAATTGGAATACCCAAATAAAACAAACATCTAAAAAGATCTTCTCCATAATGCATTCCCTAAAGCGTCTCAAAAACTTTCTTCTTCCTACACCTCTTAAAAGAATTTTAATTGAAACCTTAGTGATGCCGCATTTTGATTATTGTGACGTTCTACTAACTGACATAAGTGACGGATTGGCGGACAAACTACAGCGTGTCCATAATATGTGTATCAGTTTGATATTTAATGCCCGAAAATACGATCACATTTCTCCATTTTTCCATGAATTGTCATGGCTACATCTAAAAGAGAG
This sequence comes from Diploptera punctata, assembly GCA_030220185.1. NCBI lineage: Eukaryota > Metazoa > Arthropoda > Insecta > Blattodea > Blaberidae > Diploptera > Diploptera punctata. The sequence goes on from JASPKZ010008023.1 coordinate 290,257, forward strand.
AAGAAAATTACATGTCTAATTCTCTTACATACCTCGACTCCCAATTATTTATCATCTCGTTTCCAGTATCTATCCTTCAACTATAACTTAAACACACGCTCACAACATAGTCTCCTGCTTAATATACCGCAACATAGGACATCACATTACTCCATGTCATATATTATTTTGACTTCTCCCGACTGGAATTCCCTACCACAAGAAATAATGGGCTGCCGGACATTGGCATCTTCTAAAAGAAACCTAAATTTATCTTTGCTCTAACTCGACTTCATCATTACCCAGTGTAAGGTACATATATTAATTGGTGTTTCTCGTATAATTTATCATATTAATATTATCATTTATTATTATTATTATTATTATCATAAGTATTATTAGGTATTATTATTATCATCGTATAAAATGTTGTTTGTGCATGAAATTTGCATTGCAGCATTTAATATATTTTTAACTCTTTGTAATTAGTATAGTGTATAATCTATATTTGTCAAATATGTATTTGTATTTGTGCTGGTTGAGTGGAAGAGAAGGCCTTATGGCCTTAACTCTACCATTGTAGTATTATTGCTATTGTAGTATTATTGGTATTGTACTATTATTGGTAAAGTATGTAGCCATAGTGAGTATCACTAATTTTCTGACAAAGTAATATTCCATTCAATTAAAGCAGTTTAACCTATCACCCTTAGATACTTTTACGTGCCACACGCCACCCGGCCCTTACAGTGACACGTCCATTCGGGATAGGGATTTTAACAATAGATCACATAAATACTTTTTTGACCACACAAAGACATGTATGTCCCTTCCTCCGAATTAGTGATCAGTTCAATATCAGGGCCTCCTCCAAGACAACACAATATTAAGATGAAACACATTATTCACTTACCGGTACACATATTCATACTAAACGTTGCAAATATGATAATGATGATTGTGATGACCAGATGATGTTCGGAGACCGTTCGGGCCTTAAAGTTTCCTGACATTTAACTTACAAATGAGGAAAACCTCTGAAAAAGCCTCACCCAGGAAACTTGTCCCGACCGGGAATCAAAACCAGGGCCCGCTGCATACGAAGCAATGACGGTACTTCGAGATCACAGCGGTGGACCAAAATTAATATATAGGCCCTAAATACATTTTAATTTTGAAATGCCTCTTGATAGTAATTTTTTACGACAGTTGTCAGCAAGAGGATTTTTTCGCCCTTCATTCAATAATTATACACATAGGGGTATTAAAACTAAAAACAGAAACTGGAAATTTGTACATCAATAGCATTATTATTTTCAGTTCTGATTACTGGCAACTCTGAACTGAATATTCTCGTATCTAGATGCTGGCCTGCAATTTATATGGAACACTTAGTGATAAAAAAAAAAGAAACAAGTGCTGACCTAAGTTGAATATGCGTAAATGGATAAATAACATTGACTATTCGCTGCATGGCAACGACATTCATATTGGATATAGAGGTGTGATATAAAGGCACACAGTCCTATCTGTATAAATGCTAACTTTATTTCATCCATGTTTTCAATTATACACAGAAGCAAGATCCAATAAGTTTTTGTATGTGTGAGTGCAAGAATTACATATCCAGACAATTTAAATGGAACTTACCTCTTTAATATTTATTAGGAAGAGTTATATTAAAAAATAAATCAATTTTATATTGTTCACTATAAACTAGGGCCTAATTGATAACATTGTATGTTAAACGAAGACGGTTAATGACAAATCAGGGAAATTTTGAGGAAGTGGCTGAATTCAAATATCTAGGAACAATAATCACAAATAGGAATGAGATGCACAAAGAAATTAAACATAGGCTCAATTCTGGAAACGCATGCTATTATGCATTGCAGAGACTTTTGATGTCCGAACTCCTTTCAACAAACGTTAAACTGAAAATATATAAAACTGTTATTCTACCAGTTATATTATATGGGTGCGAAACATGCACTCTTACTTTAAGGGAGGAAAGGAGATTGCGAGTATTTGAGAATAAAGTACTTAGGAAAATTTTTGAACCAAAGAGAGATGAACAGGCAGGTGAATGGAGAAGATTACATAACAATGAACTACATGGTCTTTATAGGAAGTCAGATATAATAAGAACAGTTAAATCTCGTAGACTGCGATGGACAGGACATGTTTCGCGTATGGGGAATGAAAGGCGTGCATGTAAGCTTCTGGTAGGAAAGTCAGAGGGAAAATGCCCAGTTGGTAGACCAAGAATAGCATTAACTATGATTTGAGGGAAGTAGATTATACAGGGAATGATTGGAAAGCATTAGCTCAGGATGGGGATGTATGGAGAGCTTATGTCCGCGCGGCCATAAACCTACGGGTTCGGTAGTACCAGTCAGTCAGTCTTAGTTAGTTAGTTAGTTAGTATGTTAAAAGAAACACGAGAATACAGTGAAGAAAATAACAAAATGGAGTTGAATTGGTGGAGAAATATTGGATATGTGGTAAAGGAAATGAACATGGCAAAGACTTTGGGGACACATAGTAGCTGTAAGTGCAATGAGAAGTGGCCGCAAAGTTTAGGTCCCGTAAGGAAAGAGCGAGGAGGAGATGGTGGTGTGGCGGTGGTGATGGCGGTGAAACGAATCGTTTAAGAGAAGACACCTCTGACATCTAGCATTAACTACATGCTTTAAGGAAATCGTACCACTACCAGTCAGTTTCTTCTCATCCCTACATATTCACAATATAACATTCATTTTTAAATTATTTATAGCATTTAGTATCAATGAAGAGACGTTCTTTTGTTTTACATATTTGTGCTGACGAAGTCAAATAGGCCTAGGTGGTGTTCTTTAATAAAAACTCTAACTCACTACACTATCGAACCCGTAGGTCCATGTCCATGCCGACATAAGCTCTTCATATATCCCTATCCTGAGCCAATGTTTTCCAGTCATTCCCTTAATCCACTTCTCTCAAATCATGATTAATGTTATTCTCCCACCTCATTCTTCGTCTTACAACCGGGTGTTTTCCCTCTGGTTTTCTACAATAAGCTTCCATGATCCTCTTTCATTCCCCATTCGATGTCCTGCCCATTGTAGTCTAATAGACTTAATTGTCCTTATTATATCTGGTTTCCTATAAATATTATGTAGCTTACTATTATATAAGTCTTCTCCATTTTTCTGTTTGTTCATATCTCTTTGGTCCAAAAATTTCCCTAAAAACTTTATTCTCAAATACTCGTAATCTTTTCTCCTCCCTTAAAGTAAGAACCCATGTTTCGCATCCAAATAATAGACCTATAACTGGAAGAATAATGGTTGTATATATTTTCAGTTTAACGCCTTCTGGCAGGCACTATGGCCCTGAGATCGACTCAGCCTCTAACGGAAATGAGTATCAGAAGCTTGTTCTGGAGTAAAGGCAGCCGTCACGCAGGGCTAAACAACCTGGCTGACATCAAGTGCCGATTGTCTAGAAAAAAGTGGGAGCCTTAACCTCCTACTACCCCAAGGGCCTCCCGAGGCCTGTAGTATGACTACTTTTCTTTACTTTAACGTTGTTTTACAGAAGTTGAGACAAGATACATAATAGCATGCATTTTCAGAAGTGAGCCTATGTTTATTTCTTTGAGCATCTTATTCTTATTTATAATTTTTCTTCCTACGTATTTGAAGAGAAACATGAGGAAATACAATATATGAAAAAATGGAAAAGCCTGTAAAGACTTGGAGAGGAATTAAGGCTACAGCAATAAATCCTGTTCGAAGGAAAGCTCTCACCCAAGTCCTGTGCTCCAGTTTAGTAGTGAAAAGACATACTATACTACCATTCATATTCCATAAAGTATTGGATGTATTCTTAAACACAATATAAACACGTACTATTTTATTTGAAATCTGTAAATTTTTTCTCCATACACAAGTAGGTATAATAATAATAATAATAATAATAATAATAATAATAATAATAATAATAATAATAGTATTAATAATAATAACAATATTTAATATGTAATATGTAATATATACTTACTTACTTACTCACTGGCACTATCGAACCCGTAGGTTCATGACCGCACGGACATAAGCTCTCCATACATCCCTATCCTGAGCTAATGCTTTCCAATCATTCCCTGTATAATCTACTTCCCTCAAATCATAGTTAATGTTGTTCTCCCGCTTCATTCTTGGTCTACCAACTGGGCGTTTTCCTTCTGGCTTTCCTACAAGAAGTTTCCATGTACGTCTTTCATTCCCCATACGCGCAACATGTCCTGCCCATCGCAGTCTATGAGACTTAACTGTTCTTATTATATCTGGCTTCCTATAAAGACCATGTAGTTCATTGTTATGTAGTCTTCTCCATTCACTTGTCTGTTCATCTCTCTTTGGTCCAAAAATTTTCCTAAGAACTTTATTCTCAAATACTCGTAATCTCCTTTCCTCCCTTAAAGTAAGAGTCCATGTTTCGCACCCATATAATATAACTGGTAGAATAATAGTTTTATATATTTTCAGCTTAACGTTTTTTGAAAGGAGTTGGGACATCAAAAGTCTCTGCAATGCATAATAGCATGCATTTCCAGAATTGAGCCTATGTTTAATTTCTTTGTGCATCTCATTCCTATTTGTGATTATTGTTCCTAGGTATTTGAATTCAGCCACTTCCTCAAAATTTCCCTCATTTGTCTTTAGCTGTCCATTTCCATTATATACTGAATTTCTACGTGTGACCATATATTTAGTTTTACTGATATTTACTTCCAGTCCCAATTTCTTAGTGTTACTCAATAGTGTGTGCGTGTTGGCCTTTAGTATCTCCTCGCTATCGGCCAGTAGTACTACATCATCAGCTTAAACTAACAGCTTATTAATACCATTGAGTTGTAAGCCTTCCTCATTCTCTAAAGAGTTAATGGCATGCTCTAGTACAATATTAAATAGTAGAGGAGATAGTGCACCTCCTTGCTTCAACCCATTCTGGATTTCAAAAGTGTCCGAAAACTGTTTGCCTACACGCACCCTACTCTTTGTGCCATTTAGACACATTCGTATAAGTCTAACTAACTTTTTAGGAATTTAGAACTCCAGCAGGATACTATATAACTTCTCCCTCTTAATTGAATCATATGCTTTTTTGAAGTCTACATATAGTTGATGTACAGTACCATTATATTCCCATTTCTTTTCGAAAATCTGTCTTATACTAAAAATCTGATCTGTTATAGACCTGTTTCTTCTAAATGCACATTGATGATCTCCTAGAATGTCATCAATATAGGGCGTAAGTCTGCTTACTAATATATTTGTTAGAATTTTGTACGAAGTTGAAAGTAATGAGATGCCCCTGTAGTTGTTGCAATCAGTTTTTATCTCCTTTCTTATAAATTGGTACGATAATTGATTCCTTCCATTCATCTGGAAGAGCTTCTTTTTCCCAAATCATACTAAGCAACCAATGTATCTTGTCCATCAATTTTTCTCCCCCTGATTTTATCAGTTCTGCTGGGATCTCATCTGAACCTGATGCTTTGTACATCTTCAATTTTTCAATCGCCATTTGAATCTCTAATGAACTTGGTTCTGCGACTAACATTTCTGCTGTCTGTAACTTATCCTCCTCAATGTCCTGTTCTGTATGTACATTTAATAGCTGATTAAAGTAACTTTTCCATCTATTTAGTATACTCCTAGAATCTGCAATCATATCCCCATTTTCATTCAGAATTATGTTTGTTCTAGCCTGAAACCCTTTCTTCTCTGTACTAATTCCCTGATATAATTCTCTAATGTTCCTATTTTTTGCATTCATTTCAAGATCATTAATCTTCTCTCTCAAATATTCCCTCTTTTTACTCTTTAGTAACTTGGTGGTTTCCCGTCTAACACTACCCAATTGCTCTAAATTTACCTCATTTGGCTCGTGTAACCATTTCATTTTTGCTAGCTTTCTTTTCTTTACAATGTCGGCACATTCCTCATCAAACCATTTCTTGTTTTGCCTCTTTTTTTAAACAACCAATGCTTTCTGATGCTGACAATTTAATAGTATCCCTTATAGCCTCCCATTCTTTATTTATATCAGTTTCTTCTTCGTTTGCCACATTGTCAATATGTAATAGGCCTATATAAGAACATATAATTATAAACATTATTTAATGCTGCGTATAATAGGCCTATATAACTTGAAATATATTATTCTTAATTTTAATTTGTGTTAAAAATGTAAACTTATGATATTTATAAGTTATAACGTATAAAATATAACATGTAGCATCTAATTAACATTAATAAGACTCATGATGAAGTTCCGTTGAGGTATTATTCAAATTTAGAACATAAAGTAATTAAATATTTACCTAAAAGGTCCGTCTCCTAACTTTATTAATTTTTTAACTGTAGCGCTTTCGGGACTAGTCCCATCATCAGCAGGATTCAAAACTGGTGTTTCACTGAAGATCTGGTAACGTACCGTGTAACCCCCTCTACCATGTTTGGGGTAGCTGAGGTTGTTAGAGCGATAAACGTACAGAGTTTAGAGAGTCGGGTTGAAATCCCGACTCAAGCATTAAATTATTTTTATTTTCATCATCATCATCATCTTCATTCATGGATTAGGTCTGTTGACCCGTTCCGACTTCAGCCCATCTCTTTCTAGGTCTGCCCACATCTCGGGTGCCTTTAGGTTTGTATTTTGTTATTTGTTTTGGATATCTATCTTCATTCATTCTGTCTATGTGTTGCTTCCATTTTTGTCTATAATTTATTGTCTTTATTTTCATATCATATATAATATATATATATATAGGCCTATATATATATATAGATATATATAGATATTATAAATATATTTTTGACATTTGGCAATGAAGGCAAATATGATATGAACAGAAAAATGAATGCTTGAGTCGGGATTTGAACTCGAGTCTCTAAAGTCTGTACCTTTAGCGCTCTAACCAACTGAGCTACATTTTTCCCTTTACTTATCTAACTAAACATAAAACACATTAATTTTCGTATTTCAGCTCATTTATGTCAGGAAGATCGGGATAAGTAGATTCCCGGGCAACGCCGGGTAATCAGCACGGGGTATCTAAAAATACAAATTTATAATTTTTTTCTTCTACTTATTCAACTAAACATAAAAGCACATTAATTTTAATTTATTAAGCGTAGCAGCGCACGCCGGGTTTTAGCTAGGGTATATATATGTCCACCGCTGTGGTCTCGAGGTAGCTGCTGCCTTGTCACGCAGAGGGACGGGGTTCGATCGCCGATCGGGACAGTTTTTCTGGGTGAGGTTTTTATCAGGGTTTTTCCTCACCTGTAAGACAAATGTCAGGAAAACTTTAAAACAAACGGTCCCCGAAATCATATGTCCATCATCATCATCATCATCATCATCATCATCATCCTTATCATCATATCCTTCACCGGCGTGAAAAGCAACGGGAAGCTATCACACCTACAATTTCATAGTATAGCTGCAAAGCTTAGCATGAAAATGCTATGATTGCAGTGAAGGACCTGCCCTCAGGCAGAATTACTATGCATGTTTATATATTTATATATAAGGCAGAAATTCTAATGTACCCGTAGAGCTTTCAGAAATTTTATCAAATTTTGCTTAAAATATATCATTGACCGTCAGCACCAGAATTCTATTGATATTGAATTCCTATAACTGGAGAGCAAAAAGGTAAAAGAAGATAAATATTAATGATATTTCGAGATAAGGTATGTTTAATATTCCATTGACCTGTGATCTAGTGTTGACAATATGATTGGAGAAATTTCTTCTGTCATTCAGCCGGAGCCAAGATAGTGATTCAATAGTTAGCGAAACACAATAAAACTTTCAAGCATTAAAAACAATGCAAGATGAACACGTTGAAACATATTTGACACTTTAGCGTTCAAGTCAATCAGTAATATATCACAGTAGTCAGAACATGGAATAATGAGTGTCTGTTTAAAGTGTAAAGGTAGAAAATATTTTATGTCGTGAAGAGAACAAAGTATAGTGAAAATTTCCTTCTATACTTGATAACTTCAGTTCAGATTATTATCCAGACAAAATCTAATATTTTTCACTACAGTGTAATATGGAAAGAGGTATAATCAGGTACAATGGCAAGAATATTTTTAGTGATCAGTGTAGAAAGTAATCTTATATGCTCAAGTATTATAGATTGTGATTTTTGTACGTTTAGACTAAGTAAAAATTTGTTTCTCCAATTCAAAATCTCTAAGATCATTATTTACACTCACAGTTAACAGACTACCTCACCACACACGACTTACTTGATGAACATCAGTCTGGTTTTAGAACAGAACATCACACAAGTACTGCACTACTTGACATTGTAGAGGACATAAGAGACTCAATGGACAAAAGCAAACTCACCGCAATAGTCCTACTCGACTACAGCAAAGCCTTTGACACAGTAGATATAGACTTAATGCTAGCGAGACTAAAGACACTACATCTGTCGGAAAACTGCCTTGATTCGTTTGCATCTTACCTCACTAATCGTCAGCAATCAGTTTCTGTTAATAATCGCATTTCTTCCTGGCGCTTGGTGAGGAAAGGGGTACCTCAAGGCGGCGTCCTCGCTCCTCTTCTCTTCTCGATTTATATTAATGACGTGACCAAGAAACTACAAAACTGCAAGCATCATCTTTACGCGCCGACGACCTACAGATTTACACACACTTTAGGCCTGACGAAATTAATGAATATATTGACAAAGTAAACACTGACCTCAGGCATATATCTTTATGGTCCAGACAATATGGGCTGAAACTAAATGTAAACAAAACGCAAGCAATAATTATCGGACATCCAAGGCTATTACACCTCATAAACAATGGCAATATGCCGGCTGTCATATTAGATAATGAACAAATTCCTTATACCGACGTCGTTAAAAACTTGGGATTATACTTAGATTCTAATTTAAAATGGCATGAGCAAGTAAAACAAACATCTAAAAGGATCTTCTCCATAATGCATTCCCTAAAGCGACTTAAACATTTTCTTCCTACAACTCTTAAAAGAATTTTAATCCAAACTTTAGTGATGCCGCATTTTGACTACTGTGACGTTCTACTAACTGACATAAGTGACGGATTGTCGGACAAACTGCAGCGTGTCTATAATATGTGTATCAGATTCATATTTAATGTTCGAAAATACGATCACATTTCTCCATTATTCCACGAATTGTCATGGCTACATCTAAAAGAGAGAAGAAAATCGCACTGTCTAATTCTCCTATTTAAGATCCTACATACCTCGATTCCCAATTATTTATCATCCCGTTTCCAGTATCTATCCTCAAACCATAACTTAAACACAAGATCACAACATAGTCTCTTACTTAATATACCGCAACATAGGACATCACATCACTCCATGTCATATACCATCTCCACTTCTCGCAACTGGAATTCCCTACCACAAGAAATAAGGGGCTGCCGGACATTGGCATCTTTTAAAAGAAATCTAAATGTATATTTGCTCTAAACTCGACTTCATTATTATCCAGTGTAAGATATATATATTAATTGGTGTTTTCCGTATAATGTATCATATTTATATTATTATTATTATTATTATTATTATTATTATCGTATCATTATTGTTATTACCCTATAAAATGTTGTTTGTACATGACATTTACATTGCTACATTTATTGTATCTTTAACTGTTTATAATTAGTATAGTGTATATCTATATTTGTCGAATATTTATTTGCATTTGTGCTGGTTGAGTGGAAAAGAGGGCCTTATGGCCTTAACTCTGCCAGAATAAATAAAGTATTATTATTATTATTATTATTATTATTATTATTATTATTCTGTTAAAGAATTCAGTAATTTCACTTGGTTTAGAATATAATTACACTTGTAAATCGTCTGCATAAACGTGATATCAGCATGTAACCAGTTCATTTGACGCACAAATTATATATGCAGCAAATAAAAGAGATCCCACAAACAGAGCCTTGTGGCATTCCTGCCTCTGTCTACTGCCAAGAAGAAAACTTTTGTCCTATAGATACACATTTCTGACGTAGGGTAGGTAGGAGTCCATCTAAGTCAGACATTGTTAAAATAGTTAAAAGCATTGCTGAAGTCAAGTAGGGTAATGCCATCAGGTCACTCCTGTCCATGGGTTCATGAATACATTCAGAAGTGTAGTTACAGTTAATCGTTGGGTTTTAAAACATGTTTGATATTCGTCAAACAGGTAGTAAGTTTTCAAGTACATAATCCGAGTTATTTTTTATGGATAATGTGTTCTAGAGATTTGAGTCTTCTGTAGTGTTTTTACTATTGCAGTTTTCCATTTGTCGGGTAGATTTCGGAAATAATAGACATTGGATGCATGTGTCACAGTTCAAAATATTTTGTCAAGTTAAGATACGTAGATATGTCATTTTGGTTATCTCCATAGGCTGTCTTTCAATACGTTTCAGTACTTTCCCTCTGTTGAAGGGAAGAAGAAGAGTTTCTTCCGATCGACATAACATCAGTCGCCAAGAAAGTGCTGAAGATAAGACCATTGTATTCTCGAAATCGCGATCTACTTAGAAAATTATATGAGGAGAGGTAAAAAACATATTTTAATTTCACCATAAATTTAAACCTCAGAGATTAATTCCTATAAAAGGTAAAAAAAAACTTACCACATATCGAAGATGTATATGAATGTAGTTGGTTAATGGTTTGATGCTTACATAGAGGCGCAGTGAGAGAAGTACAGAATGGTCATTTAAGCAGTCAAGAGGAATGTTAAGGCAGGCTGGTGGATATATGTTGCTGCTTGTACCTAGGAATTTACTGTTTTTCACATTGCTTTTGTAATGATAATTGAGATAAGAGAGTAGGCCTGAACTTTAGCATTTCTTAGAGTTCGGTTAGTCGAGTTCCGAAAGCGTTTGTAAGTTGGTTAATGTATTCGTTCTGTCAATACTTTCGATAATGTGCGTCTCTTTCTATTATAAGTGATTTTATTGTGTCAGTCATCCAAGTTGCGGGCAGTCTGGTGAACTTTTTTTGTTTTTAGAGGTGCATGTTTGTCATATAATTCTGTCACAAGGTGATTAAACACTCCACTTTTTCATCTATTCGATTTTTAGAGCACACTGTGTCCCTAAGTAGGCCTACTTCGTTTATTTTGATCAATGTGTTTTAAACCTCGGGAAGTTATCGTTTTAGGATAAAGTCTTGAACAACAGACAATATAAGTGGACAAATAGCCTATAGGTAAAATAATTTCATGAACTGATTTTCCAGGCGCAGTTTTAGTTTACTTGTTATTACCCACCCTGGAGGGCAAGAGATGGAGAAAGGAACAATAATTGAAAAATGGAACGTTTGAAACATCATACAAACAAAATTAGTAAATAATAACAATAGTCTAATATATAAAAATGAATCTTTGTTTGTTTGTTCGTATTTTATGTGCTGCCATACCGTAGATCCTATTTTGATGGGACTTTTTGCAAAAAGTTCAGGAGATTCCCAGGATGAACATAGGCTATAAGAGAGTTGTGATATTCAACTCCTACCCGCTTAAAAATCACCCTTTGTAATAAAAAAATGAAAGTCGTTTTTTGGACGTATAAATGGCTCACGCTGATTAAACCTTAACAAATACATAAAATTAATGTACACAGAATTGAATATCTAAAAAACTTCTACAAAAAAGTTATCCACAGCATAGGGGCCTATGTTTATCTTTTACGGATAACTCACAATAACCATTTTTGCTTTCTTTGATGCCAAGAAGATCGGGAAAAGTATATTCCTGGGCACGTATAGCAGCGCACGGTGGGTATTCTTTTACGGACAACTCACAATAACGAATTTTGTCTTTCAGCTTATTTATGTCAAGAAGATCGGGATAAGTAGATTCCCGGGCAACGCCGGGTAATCAGCACGAGGTGTCTTAAAATAATTACGATATAAATTTGTAATTATTTTTTCTTTTACTTATTCAACTAAACATAAAACACGTTAATTTTCGTCTTTCATCTCAATTATGCCAAGAAAATCGGGATAAATAGACTCCCGGGCAACGCCGGGTAATCAGCACGGGGTATCTAAAAATAATTACTATATAAATTTTTCGGCTCAACTGCACTTCTACTTACGCTTGATTTTTCAGTTTATGGTTGTAAATTATAGCTCTTCTTCTGTATTTACCAACATTATTTTAATATTATAAACTTTTTCAAACAATTTTTATAACTTTATTGGACAATTTTCAAGTATTTATTTAAATACACAAGTCACAATATTATGACACCGTTTGAGAATATTGTGATGCTAACTGCTATTTTCTCCACAGAGTACATTACTTAGTCTATGATTTTTTTATCGCTGTTTTGGGTTATCGCTGGTTGGATCGGCGTTAGGGAGTGATAAGTAAGTGTACACCCATTTTTATTAAACGTTTGGTAATTTTAATAGTATTAATATATTTTTTTAACATAGATTTGGGGATTTATTGCAAAGGTTGGGCATTTAAATTTCATAGAGACTTGCTGCCATCTAGCATAAGCTTTTTGAACTCTAGTACTATATCGATAATAATCGAGAATGATAATTGATATGTGGTTTGATTGTGGGTTATCGCTGGCTCTATAAACTCTGGCGCATGAGCACTGTTGTTCTATAGGACTTTGAAAATATTTCACGTAAGTTTAAGTGCAGTTTTTTTTCAATGTTTCCACTTACCTATTCAACTATACATAAAACACATTAATTTTCGTCTATCAGCTCATTTCTGCCAAGAAGACCGGGATAAGTAGATTCCCGGGCAACCACGGCTGATTATAATCAGCACGAGGTATCTAAAAATTATTACGATATAAATGTATAATTATTTTTCCTTCCACTTATTCAACTAAACATAAAAACACATTTATTTTCATTTCTTAGCCGCAGCAGCGCACACCTGGTGTTAGCTAGTGTTGAATAAAAATAATACGTGGAAGTAGAATAGGATGGAATCTATGTAAGGTTTTTTTTAAATCTCCGACCGCTGTTGGAAACTTGATCCAATGTACCTTAAGGAGAAGGTCAAACTAAGGTTAAAATAAAGAGGTTTATTAATAACATCAAGTTCCAAAGTTTAGCAATAAACTTACAAATATCGTAACACAAATCTACGAACCTTGTGCAGAATTAGAGACAACCCCAGTTCCTGCGTCCATTCCACAAACATCAAAACACGCGTAAAACATTACTAAAACACTGTACACACGCTTAAACAACTATCACAATTATTACTAACTTTGTTTATTAAGTTTTTCACCGCACCGGTTTTATGCAACGTACGCCATCTCAATACTCAACTGTGTTGCATATGAACAAAACACAAACGCTATGCGGCGAAGCTTGTGAAGCGTTCAGAAAAGACAAGATATTCCTTCATAAAAGTAACAACGATAACATTATCTCGCAATATCATTTAGTATAAACCTAAGTATATTATAAAATAATTATACAACACACTTTTTTAAAATCTTATATGTAAAAATGAGTGTCTGATTCGATCTTTCCTTTATGGACTCAAAAACTAATTCACCTATTTTATGGAACTGTTACCATAATTTAGATATATACATATTTTTTTCAATTAAGGTATATAACATATTATAGAACGTACTATGGGGCCGGGTTCACCACTGTGGTCTCGAGTAGCGTGTTGCCTTGTCATGCAGCGGGCCCGGGTTCGATCCCCGTTCGGGACAAGTTTCTTCGGTGACGTTTTTTCGGGGTTTTTCCTCGCCTGAAAGACAAAAGTCAGGAAACTTTAAGGCCCAAATGGTCTCCGAACGCCATCTGGCCAACATAATCATCATCATTCTTATTCTCCTTAAGGACTCTCCTGGCACATCGCTATCATCACCTTTCATATCATTGAGGCACCTTAACCCCACCTTCCATGTGCCACAACATAAGAAGTGAATTTCACAATTAAGGCAATGCCAGGTGAGAACACCAGACATGTCTAAATGACAACCTGGGCATTAAATAAAAAGACAAAAAAAGTTTATCAATTCACTAAAACATTCGCTTTTAGATGCTAAAATGACTTACGCTGTCTAAATCATAGCAGATACACGAAATTAATGTACCCAGAATTAAATATCTCAAAAAATTCTACAATAAAATCTGCAACAGCATATATCTCTCTTTTACGCATAACTCATAATAACCATTTTTGTCTTTCAGCTCATTGAAGCCAAGAAGATCGAAATAAAAAGATTCCCGGGCAACTCCGGGAGGGTAACTAAAAATAATTACAATGTAAATTTGCAATTATTTTTCTTTTTACTTATTCAACTGCTTTTAAGTTATTTAGGCGTAGCAGTGCACGCCGGGTATTAAGCTAGTGTATCAATAAATATAATAAATAACACAAAATATTTCTGCAGGATATGGTTCCGAATTTTCTATTTTTTTTTTATAATTAAGGCATATTATTTGAATATAGTATAATGTACGTTGAATAAAATGAAACATATTTAGTACACATACTTTTAAACTTCTTCTTCTTATTCTTCTTCTTCGGCTTTCCCCCACTTATAGGTTTGCCGTCTTCAGTTTCCATTTATCTCTATCATTCCAATCTCCCTCTTCCAAATTCCGATCATCCATTATAGTTCTGACGTAGGTTTTCCATTTCCATCTTGGTCTGCCACGTTTATTTCTTCCAGGGGGTGACCATTGGTATATATATTTTGGCCATCTTTCATTTTCCATTCTTTGTACATGGCCATACCATTTAAGTGTTTAATTTTCAATCCTCTTAACAACAGATGTGGTGACATTGATTTCTCTCCAAAGGAATTCATTTCTTATTTTATCCTGTCTTGTTTTTTGGAGGCTTCTTCTAAAATATCAAATTCAACTGTTCTAATTTTGTTTTTTTGTAATTCCGTCAAAGACCAAGTTTCACTTCCATATGACAAAATATTCTGTATTATGCTCTTATAAATTTTCATTTTAGTTTCACTTTTAAACTTAATGCATTGAAATTCGTGTTCTTCAATCTTTTTTTTTCTTTCCATTAGTTTAACCTCTCCCTTTGTAGGTAATTTACGTGCTCCATTCCATCTAGCTCTTACAAGGACATCGTCTCTCGGAAGAGGATATTAAACTCTCGGACTCGCGTATTCATTTTTTACCACACATGGTAGACCTCCGTATGAGTGCTCAACTCAATAAAATAGTCGCCTTCAAAACAACACAAATATTATATCAAGACATGCCATTCACACATAGCCTACATTCGAAGTAAACAAAACGAATATTATAGGATGTTCAGGGAATATCTGGGCCTGGAAGTTTTTAGTCATTTTTCATTTATGTGAGGAAAAACTTAAAAATCAACTTAATTGTAGAAAATTGTGCCGATCGAGAATGGAAACCGGGCCCGCTGCGTCCGAGGCAACAACGTTAATCAGTGTTAGTTTGAAGGATTTGAAGACTCATTACTCGACCAGATCTCACAGGTACGGAACCTGTGATACGTGGCATCGCAACGGAATGTGTCTGCAACATGAAGCTCCAGCTCACTTCCTTGAAAATGTGAGGTATTGTGAAAACAGAGGTGTATCTTTGATGTTTCAAAAACATATATTTTCTTGATTAAATACAGAAAATTGATACATCGCAGTGATCAAGGAGTAACTTCATTGCCTCAGACTCAGCGGGGACGAGTTCGGTACCCATACGGGACAAGTTTACTGGATGAAGAATTTTCAAGGTTTTTTCTCACCTTTAAGATAAAAGTCACGAAACCTAAATATACATATGAAGGCTCAAACAGTGTCCTAACATTATCTGGCCGACAAAATAATCCGTATCATAATCGTCTTGATTAGTATAAATGTATGGATGATTGATGTGTCTTGTCTTAAAATGTTCGTGTTGATACGGGGATGACCCTACAATAAGCTGGTCAGTCTTACGTCGTGGAAGCCTTCCATGTCCTTGTATAGTTAAAAAAATACGGTTTTATCTAGAATTTAAAATCCTCTCTTGAGAATTCGTGTTCCCATAAGTCTTGGGTGGAGTGGAGTAAGTAATTACTATAAATCACAATGAAAGAAATGCGGCCAAGATAAAGATCATATTAGAACTGGAAATTTTAAAGGAAATAAAACAAATCGATTTTAAATGAGAACAGACCCAGCTCATACAATCCTCTATATGCAATTATACAAAACGACAGTCAGTAGCGCACATGATTCTGCTGAAGATGGTTCTGAAAGGCCAACAGTTTTAAAAAATTTAATCCAGTTGAGGACGAAGGCACCTGCCAAGGTAGTTACTAATTTTAATAATTTATTTTGTTGCGTGAAAGTAGCTTACTTGCGAATGAAAACAAAGAAAATAAATGTTTTTTATTCAATGTCTCAGGTAGTCATTACGACATTTCTGGTGTTCTCTACTGGCATTGGCGTAATTGTAACCCACTCCTGTGGGGTACCTGGAAGGCGGGGTTACATGCGCCTCGATGATATGAGTGATGATGATGATGATAGTGGTGCGCCAGGAGAATCCTTAACCTAAGGCGAATATGAATGGTGATGACAATGATGGCCATAAGATGTTTGAGGATCGTTTGGGCTTTAAAAGTTTCCTGACATTTCTCTTACAGCTGAGGAAAAATCCCGAAACAAACATCACCCAGGAAACTTGTACCGACCGGAGATCGAACCCAGGACCGCTGCATGACGAAGCAGCACCCTACCTTGAGACCACAGCGGTGGCTAATAGAGTTAATGACAGTCCACCGCTGTTGTCTCGAGGTAGCGTGCTGCCTTGTCACGCAGCGGGCCCGGGTTCGATCCCCGGTCGGTACAATATTCCTGGGTGAGGTTTTTTCGGGGTTTTTCATCACCTGTAAGACTAATGTCAAGAAGCTTAGGGCCGAACGGTCCCCAAAAATCATCCGGCCATCATCATCATCCTCATAATTATCATCACCATCCTTCATCGGCGTGGAAAGCAACGGGAAGCTACCGCACCTCTATCAATAGCTGCAAAGAATAACATGAAAATGCTCTGATTGCAGTGAAAGACCTGTCTCGGGCAGAATTACTATGGATGGATGGACTATAATTTATTAGACTCTCAGAGATATTACCATGAATATAGAATTCATGGAATATGAGTTAGGTGTAAAGAAAATGTTGATTTTTATAATGTGAAAGCAGAAGGAGAAAATATGGCGAATGAAAGTTTAAAGATAATGTAAATGCGTGTAAACAAGAAGTGACGCTGTTTTCGACACCTCAGTAGTGAAGGCGGAGTTATGTTGTGACTACAAGCATCGCCGAACTTAGTCATACTATTTGCTACGGAACACCGCCTTCTCAACCTCTTACTGCCGTATTATAGTCTACATACCAAGGTAGCTTCCAAACACTCCCACCTCTATTTGTTAACACGATTTTGAAGCAAATCTCGTCCGTCTCTTTGACATATTTTTGAAGAGTATTTAAAAATATTTAATATTCTTAGTGAATTCCGTTAGAATGTAGCTATTGAGGTTGTTCTCATGAAATTCTTGAATTTCTTTACACATCTTCATCAATCCTTTCGTCCGCGGTGGTATACCGTAGTGCAGCGGTTCCCAACCTTTCTCGACTCGCGAACCCCTTCCACAACGATCTGAGTTGGGGGAACCACTGACTTTTAAATATAGGCCTATATATATATATATATATATATATATATATATATATATATATATATATATAGTAGGTATGCACAAAATTTAATTCCATGCAAAATGTTTATTAACCTTAAATTAATTTAACCCTTAACAGTTACAACCTACTCAGGTATTCGGGGTAAATAATAATTTATTGTTGAAAAGATCTGATAAATTCCCGATGTTACACATATGTAATAAGGGGCATTATATATTATAAGGTTAATTTGAAATTAAAATAATAATAATATTAATAATATTATTATTAGTATTAATATTATTATTATTAATAATAATAATATTATTATTATTATTAATATTATTATTATTATTATATTATTATTATTATTATTATTATTATTATTATTATATTATTATTATTATTATTATTATTATTATTATTGTGACAATGTCGCAGAACAGAAATGAAGGAAAAATTAATAGGCTTAATCTCGAAACTAGCCATTACGGAAAAGTTTTTGCGAACCCCCGGGGGTTCGCGAACCATAGGTTGGGAAACGATGGTCTAATGGTTATGTTTCCTTGCTTCTACCCCCGAGGTTCGCGGGTTCAAACCCGACTGGGGTCGATCGATTTTTAAGTTGGAAAATCCAAGGGAGGGACTTTAAACCATGGGTCCCAAGTCTGAAGATTTTCGGGCTCGTAAATGAACATAAAACCTGAATAAAAAGGTCTTAGAGCAAAGTTTAACGACCTTCCTCCATCCAAAAGTAACCTATGTTTCCTACTAGATGTCTCTTATAAGAGGCGACGGATTAACCACATGTCTATCGCTGACGTCTATAGGTAAATGAGAGTAACTTGATTAGTCTGGTTAAGAGAATTTCGACTAGGATAGCACCTATTTCACGAGAAGGACGAACAAGGATCAATAATTCATTCAATCATCAATCCTACTTAGTAGATACCGAAAATGACATTGAAAAATTATACGTAAAGGTATGTGATTATGGGGCGGGTTTTGAGGCTTTAGAAGCTGCAATTGTTGTTAAAAGTGGCAAAGTGAATTGATCTCACTACAGGCCTCACGAGGCTCTCTGGGAGGTTAAGGCTCTCAAATTTTTAGATATTCAGCACGAGATACCAGAAGGGTTGTCTGCTCTTGATGACGGTCGCTTTAATCCCAGAATAAAACATTTATATCAGAGGCTAATCATAACTGAATACATAGGCTATGATTTAATTAATAAAAGAAAGATAAGTTCCTTAAACCAGCAAAGTCGGCTTACTTAGGGATTTTCATAGATTACGCATTTTCTGTTTTATAAGTGTTTATATTTTTCTTTCCTGGCAATACAAGTACATTGAGACACACACATCCAGACTAAAGTGAAATATTTAAAATACCATTTCCTGCCGGGAATCGAACCCGGGGTCGCCGAGTGGAAGCTAGAGATTCCAGCGAACATGCCTTAGTGACGGACATGCATAGGCCTATTTGGTAGAATATCAACTTTGTATTCCAGGTGCGAAACCTGGCGAACTGCGGAAATTTTAAATCTCCACCATGCATCTGCGTGTGCTACTCTATAGAAATATAATGAACGGTTTAGAACTCCTCCCTATTATCCTGAGTCCCATATGAGGGGATCTAAGTTTTAATACATGTTGGAATGTAAAAAAAAGAATGGAAAGAAGTTAGGCCTACTCTCAAGACAATTTTTGCCGGTCTGGATAGTCTATTGGTAACGTGATCCCCAATGAATTAATAGGTCCCATGTTATAGTACGGTCTAGTTCTGTGGTAGTGGTAATAAAACGCCCTTACTCGTGTCAGAAGTAGCTCCAGTTCTCGGGATGACGTGAGAAGAAGCCTATATTACTGAATATTTGGAATTAATAAAGATGGCGGATATACAAGCTTGTTATAAGATCACAAGGGCAGATTAAATTATATCCATCGAAATGAATAACAAGAATTCGGGGAAAATTGTGGAATAATATTTTTGCCAAAGTAAAACAGAAGAAACTCCGAAAAAAAACCTGCCCTGGTTCAGATTTGTCCACTACAAACCCCACATGAAATGACAGAGACGTGAATTCGGTTCCCAGAGATAGATGGCGAATGTATAAGTAGGCCTACCTGCGCCATTGAGCAACGATAGTCATAATTAATAGCAGAAACAGTAACATTAGCTCAGAATAGGGATGTATGGAGAGCTTATGTCCGTGCACCATGATATAGCCAGTGAGTTAGTTAGTTAGTTAGTTTATAAGATGAAAAACATATTAAGAAAACGTTATCAGCCTAATCTTGTTTACATGTCTACGTTAAGAGACGCAAAAACAAACACATTTGAAGAGGATATAATTTCTTGCTATAGTAACAAGTACCCTGCATTTAGTATGAAATGCGCCAAATGTCGTGCTCATAAGCAGCTGGTGCATCGCAAGGATGATGCATGATGGGATACGCTTTGATTAGCTAATATTCTTCCTGTCCTCTTACGTATAAAAACTCTGTATATGCAGAAGATGGCTACAAGCAGATGTTACTTAATAAGGATACATGAGTTATGTGCTTCTCATTTCGCAAAAATACATAGGTGTATTAGCCATATTGTGGGGGAGTAGACCCCAGGTGCTCGGAGCATGACCCCTGAGTACACGTGCATCATGCCAAGGTGAATCTCCAACTTTTATTGCCAGTACATACTTCCTTTGTAATAAGTTACCTCGTATTAAAAAAAATAAGTTTCACATTCGAGTGTTATATTGCCTAACAGTATTTATAACGATTCAAAGATAGACAGAAAGATAAATGAACAAATTATATTTAGGTTTGTTATAATTTTATTTTATACTTTATCTATCACAATTAAAGGGAGGATCTCTATATACATTATCTAAACAGTAAAATATCCATTCATAGTAATTCTGCCCGAAGACAGGTCCTTCACTGCAATCATAGCATTTTCATGCTATGCTTGCAGCTTTACTAGGGAATTGTAGGTGTGGTAGCTTCCCGTTGCCTTCCACACCGGTGAAGGATGATGATGATGATGGCCATATGATTTTGATGACCGTTTGGGCCTTAAAGTTTTCCTGACATTTGTCTTACAGGTGAGGAAAACTCTGATAAAAACCTCACCCAGAAAAACTGCCCCGACCGGGGATCGAACCGGGGCCCGCTGCGTGATAAGGCAGCACGCTACCTCGAGACCACAGCGATGGACACAGTAAAATATGAATGCACGTATAACCTGAAAAGTGTTTAAATATGATCTTATAATTTAATGAATTTAATAAACATTTTTACTATTTCGGAGAAAACATTATTTGAAAGGATACACAATACAGAAATTAGAGATAAATGTCAAATTCAATACAGAACCAAAATTATTTTAGACAGACGAAAATATTGGAAATATCATAGAGAAAGAATGGAAGATAACAGACTTGCCAAAAGAGCTAAAGAAGACAGCCCAATGGACGGGAGAAGAGCAAGAGGAAGACCACCCAAGAGATGGATATACAGTGGTTGCACATCCAATACGTCTTCCTCCGAAGAGTGATTTGGGAAATAAACAGGATGAAAATCATACAAATAAAAGATGATAATAAGAGGAAGATTAAACATTTTGTACAAATTATTCATTCAAATACATTTTCAACTTTTCATTATACAGTGAAAGCGGAAGTTTCAATGGTCCACTCTTTCAAGGAATTTCCGATAATGAAAGGTGGCCTTCGAACAAGTGACCATGCAACAAGCGACTTACATAAATCATGTCGGTTATTAAACTTGATTGACGGCTTATAAAATACCCTGAAATGTGACTAAAATATGACTTAATTACATACGTTAAAACAAGTGTGACCAAACATATAAAAAATATTACCTTTAAGACAACAATAATTACTAAATTTTCTTCAGAATATAAATGTTATTTACTTACTCGAAACTCAGAATAAAAGTTAAAAAAATATGGCATGTCATAGGAATCTGGCACTCTTGTACCCATAGGTACATAGCAGCGCGTACATAAGCTCTCCATACATCTCATTCCTGAGCTAATATTGCCAATCATTCCCTGTATAATCTACTTCCCTCAAATCATAGTTAATGGTATTCTCCCACCTCTTTCTTTGTCTATCAACTGGGCGTTTTCCCTCTGGTTTTCATACAAGAAGCTTCCATGCACGTCTTTCATTCCCCTTTCGAGCCACATGTCCTGCTCATCGCAGTCTACCAGACTTAACTGTTCTTATTATATCTGACTTCCTATAAAGACCATGTAGTTCATTGTTAGTCTTCTCCATTCACCTCTCTTTGGTCCAAAATTTTTCCTAAGAACTTTATTCTCAAATACTTGTAATCTCCTTTCATCCCCTAAAGCAAGACTCCACGTTTTGCATCCATATAATATTATAACCGGTAGAATAATATTTTTATATGTTTTCAGTTTAACGTTTTTTGAAAGGAGTTAGTACGTCAAGAGTCCCTTAATGCATAATAGCACGCATTTCCCGAATTGAGCCAATGTTAAATTTCTTTGTGCACCTCATTAATATTTGTGATTATTGTTGCTAGGTATTTGAATTCAGCCATTTCCTAAAATTTCCCTCATTTGTCATCAGCTATCCATTTCTATTATATAATGCATTCCTATGTGTGACCATATATTTATTTTATTGGTATTTACTTCCAGTCCCAATTTCTTAGAGATACTCCTACTCATAGTATTACTAAAATTATATTTAGGCTTACTTATATTGTATTTTTACAATATATTTTATAAGTAAATTTATTCTATAAAATTGATTTACATGATAAGGCAATAAGAACAATTAAGTATTTTCATAATAGATCTATATTTATATACATCAGTTTCTTCTGTAAAAGTGGAATACATTTCTTCACAGGAACCAAATATAATAAGACCAATTAAGTCTCTCAGGCTGCGATGGTCAGGACATGTGCTACGAAAAGGAAATAAAATAGGGCTATGGAAATGTCTTGGAGGAATATCAGAGGGAAAACGTCCAGTAGGTAGGCCAAGAATGAGGTAAGAAAATAACATTAACTGTAGTTTAAGGGAAGTAAATTATACCTGGAATGATTAAAAAATATAGCTCAGGATAAAGATTTAGCACATAATAATAATAATAATAATAATAATAATAATAATAATAATAATAATAATAATAATAGCATTATTTTACCTGGCAGACTTAAGGCCTTAAGGCCTTGTCTACCACTCAACCAGATTTAAAAAAATACAAAAAATAGTCTTACATCTAAATTACTGGAGGGCTTATGTCCGCGCGACCATGAGCCTCCGGGTTTGTTAATGTCAGGGCGTTAATTATAATTATAAGCATCTCATAAATTTTATTAATTGTATTTAGGTGAATATCTTAATTTAAGATGTCGCTACATCTGCTCCTACTTATTTAATTATAGGCATATTCCGTAAATCTTAAAAATAGAGCCTGTGCCTCAACTACTATTTTTTCTCTATGAATAATTTAAATAAATAATAATATAAAAAACTAAAACAACACGCTTTATTAGAAAACCGAACTAAAAAATGAAAAATAATTTTAATTTACAACACGCTTGGGATAAAATTAAAGTGGTCAACAAAAAAAATCATCTCCAACACATTTAGAATAAAACTAGATTTATCTACAAAAATAATTTTACCATCAAAAGCGTGGGGTGCTCTATATCAATTAATATATTTGATAATAAACAGATATTGGTAAAAGTAAAGTCTCTAAGAAGAAAACGTAAAAACCTTAAAAGCACCCCACGCTTTTGATGGTAATTTTTTTTTTTGTAGATAACTCTAGTTTTATTCTAGATGTGTTCGAGATTATTTTTTTGTTGACCACTTTAATTTTATCCCAAGCGTGTTTGGAAATTAAAATTATTTTTCATTTTTTTAGTTCGGTTTTCCAATAAAGCGTGTTGCTTTAGTTTTTTTTAACTATTTTTTTAAATTTTTAGTTTAATTGATTGTCATAAACCGGAATCCTATGAAAATTTAATTTCTTACGATATTTTTAGTATCTAGATAGGAATATACTTATATATTTTTTAAAATTATTATTATCTAACATTATTATAATATTTTGAATATTTTAATATATATAAATAATTACAGTTAATCGTATCCTTCACATATTTTTTTTGGATAAATTACAATGTCATATGGATGGAATGAGTAAGGAGAGATATCCATTGTTAGCAAGAAATTATCAAGCAAGAGGAAGACGTGATGTTGGAAGACCTAGAAGGCTTTGGGCTGATGCATTATGAAGTCGGAACGGGCAATTGCCTAATTACTAGAGTGATGATGATGATGATGATGATAAATTACAATGTGGTATGTTCACAAAATTGTCATTAATATTTTACAGAATAAAATAAAAATGTAAATATCTTTAAATTCGATACCATTGTAGAGTGAACTAAAAGTAATACTCTTCTAAAAAAATCATCTGGGCCGGATTTGAACCAGCGATCTATGGATTACAGAAATTATATACCACTACAGTCCACCGCCTTACCAACTGAGCTACCAGAGGACATAATATTAAAGTCTTACAACGATGGACTAAAAAGTCGAGAAGTCCGCAACTTATTATGTATTATATATTCTTTATTATTTATGAAATTATTGTATTGTCATTGATCCTTTACAAGTATACAAAGTTTCAAGTTGATCTAATGTTTTTAAGTGGGTGAAAATAGTGTTGAAAGATTCCGTTTCATAGATAGATACAGGTCAAGCTAATATAAAGCGTGAAACATGCTGAGAATTCAAGCCAGACAGTTACAAAAAAAATAACTATCTCCGTAGTATATTTAATTCTTATTTTACACATTTATTAGAGCCTATGTAAGGTGATATCATGTTAATTTATTATATTTTATTTACAATGATGAATATGATAAAATGGGCCCTGGTAATAAAATTCCGACCTAGGATTTTCCTGCATGAAGCACAGGGGATTGAGGCAGGACCTCGCGAATACGAATCTCAAACGCTATCGCTTCAGCAAACTCGCTCCGTATCATAGTTTTATTACTACTGACGCTAAATATCAATGTTTTTATGGTTGTCATGGAAACAATAAAAATATGTAATCGTGGTAATGTTAATTTTGCAAATTAACTTAATTATTTACATTAATTAATTAATCAATAATATTGTATTCTATTTATATAGGCCAATGGTATTATATAACGATAAATATTCATAAATTTATGTAAAAATTGTTATATTTACTTCATCATTATTTATATACGTTTGTATGATAGATTAATCTTCCTACTGTCCGATTTAAAATTCGTCAAAATGTCAAAATTTTTACAATCATTACTTCACTATTGACTAGAAAGTTAGACAATTTCAATATACTATTAATTTCAATAACGTTGACTATTGGTCACTGATTTGTATACTTTGAACGATTAAAAAAGAAATAAAAGTATAAACAAATGTCCTCAAATGTGGATCCAGGAAATGATTAAGATTTTCTAGCTCATCGTCCTTATACTTAACATCTCGGCGATAAATATATATTTTTATGATAAGTCATCATCAAATCTATCGCCGTAATCTCGCAAAAACTTCGTTGCCTCGTATACAGCGAATGCGGGTTCGATCCCCTGTCCGGACACGTTTTCTAGGTGATGAATTTTTTCGGGGTTTTTTCTTCACCTGTAAGACTAACATGGAGAATCTTTAAGGCCCAAAGTGTCCTCGAAAATCATCTCCCCATCACTATCATCATTATCATAATCGCCATGTTTAATATGAATGTGTGTGTGTGTGAATAGTGTGTTTCGTCTTAATGTTGTGTTGTCTACGAGGAGGCTTTAGATTGAGCTCATCACTTCTTCGGAGAGACCTTCCATAGGACTTTGTGTAGTCAAAAAAGTATGAGTGTGATCTAAAGTTTAAAACCCCTCTTCAGAAAAATCGTGTCACTGTCAATACAGAGTGGCGAGGAACTCGTAAATGTAACTATAAGCCGAGAGTCATAACTTCGATGGAAAGAAAGAAGAAATCAAACCAATATCAATTTAGTCCTTATTGGAAATT
Organism: Diploptera punctata; assembly: GCA_030220185.1. NCBI lineage: Eukaryota > Metazoa > Arthropoda > Insecta > Blattodea > Blaberidae > Diploptera > Diploptera punctata. Next base: position 316,074 of record JASPKZ010008023.1, read on the forward strand.
ACTTATATCTACTAACATCTAAGTCATGTCATATTTTACAAAATATTTATAACAATTATAAGGATTTGATGCTCTTAGATATGAAATAATGAGTTAAAATTCTGATTAATTTGGAAAACTTGTATATTGTAACGTTGTACCGAAAGTGCATTTTCGGTACGTAGCTTCTATGTCATGTTATCTTTCCTCTACGGTGAGATTCTTGAACAGTGCCAAATTCCTTCTTCTTTGTGTTTTCTCCTACTTACATCCCCACCCCTTCCCTCTGTGCTGTGTATACTTGCGCAACTTCCCCTCTTCCTCGGAACACTCAAATACGTGATATAAGTTACAAACAGCATCATCATCATCTTTGTCATTGTCTGGATCGCATCGGATAGTTCGAGTGGAGCTAAGTTGTTTTGTTTTGATCCTGTAATGCCAGGGTAGGGCATTCGGGGTGTGGACCCTAACCCTCGGCTGGACTAAGGAGTGCTTGTGTGCATGTATGGGTAATTATTATTATTATTATTATTATTATTATTATTATTATTATTATTATTATTATAATTCTCATTATTTTGTTTTGTAATTCCACAAGATTGGAATCTAATTGATGACCAAGATAATTAATTTATATTGTTTATATTATTTATGCATTCATATTTTCTTTAAATTCATATTATGGTCAAAAGTGATTTATGTTTAATTAATTTTGTATTTCAAGATCAGACTAATAATTTAAACATTAAACTCAATTTTAGTAAAAATAATGTTTAATTACTGTTTAACTAGTTATGATATTGCTGCTTCATATTAATTCCTATTCTAAAGCTTTCTCAAGTCAAATTAGCTTCCCTTTTCCTTCTAGCTTTCATGATTGTAGATACTATACAGAGTTAGATACGAACTATATAAATTACTACAGAGTATTTAAGATTTCGTGGTATATGTTATACAAACAACATAAGATAGATGAATCAATATTTGCCTCTGATGGGCTCGGGCAAAGGAAAGTAAATAGTACTGATATTTATGAACTGGTGATGGCTACAAAATGTTAGCAGAATCTATGAACAGGCTACAACGTATTGTAAGTGTTCTGACATACCGAACTGATTTAAGTGGAAATATAGGTCTGTATTGCAAATAATATGCAATTATGTATTCACGTAGACTTTCACGGCCGGAGTTGCTATGATGATCTTGATGAAGGTTTTCGGGCTGTAGGCCGTGGTCGTGAGGCTTGTAGTTCCCCGACGTTTCGCCAAAGACTGTGTCTGACATCCTCAAGGGTTGTCTTGAGACTGGCAATTCTGTCCGCTGTCTGTCCTATTTATACGTTCACCGCGATGTGTTCGTAAGTTGTATCTGCCTTCTGATTGGTCAGCGGTTGGGACTTCCATTGTTCCACTGAGATTGCTGTTAGATAGGCTAGTCGGCTGTACTTGTAGAGGTTTACATTTTACGTTTTTTAGAACCGGTATCCATACTTTGTTGACTTTTAATGATTCTTCTTTTCTATTGAAACTGTTTTTATGTGTTGAATATTTCTATGGCTTCTCGTTTTACCCGTCTACAACGAGAAGCCATCGAAACATTCAAACATAAAAACAGTTTCAATAGAAAAGAAGAATCATTAAAAGTCAACAAAGTATGGATACCGGTTCTAAAAAACGTAAAATGTAAACCTCTACAAGTACAGCCGACTAGCCTATCCCTAGAGCGAAGATTAAGCTGTGTAGTGGTACCGGCCTTTTGAAGGCCTTGACCCAGTAATTAAGGTGCTTGTAGTGAAGGTCTGGCGAAAATTGAGTGCTAGCTGTTTGAAAGTTCTCCTCTCACAGCTGTTTCTTGAGGTATTCTTGAAGATGAAGATGTTGTTTTCTTCGTATGCATAAGCTTCTTGGTCTTAAAAAGGTGTCTTGAGGTAGTTTGCTGGATTTATTTAAGGACTTGGAATTAGGTTTGTAAGTATCAAACAGGAATCTCAGTGGAACAATGGAAGTCCCAACCGCTGATCAATCAGAAGGCAGATATAACGTACAGTCGACTAGACCATCAAACAGCAACCTCATTGGAGCAATGGAAGTCCCTAACGCTGACCAATCAGAAGGCAGATACAACTTACGAACACATCGCGGTGAACGTATAAATAGGACAGACAGCGGACAGAATTGCCGCTCCAAGCGCATAGCTTTCTCCCAGAACATGACGCAAGTTCGGAAACAGATTCAGAGCAACAAGTAAAACCCTAAAAGAATGGGCCAATTTGACATACCCACACCTCAATTTTTTCTGAAAACTGAATCTGAGCCTAGAGAAACAACAACTCCTAAAAAGAGGAGGAATAAAAGTAAAAGTAAAGGTATAAAAGTATAAAAAACAACTGAAAATAATTCTGAAAAGAAAACCCAAGATCTATCCAGACAAGTCAAAGTGAAGTCTCCCACTGTAGTATCAGGGGTTGAGACTTCTAATAAATTTGCAGCACTAGCTGATACAAATATGGAAGCATCAACCTCTGGAACTTCCTCTTCAGTGGTTCCACCTGTTATTGCTGGTCCATCGACCGATACGACAAATACTACACCTTCTCAAATTGTTGACTCTGCGAAACAGAGACCCCCACCAATCACTGTCACTGGTCATGGGGATCTGTTTCGCATGAATAAAGAGATAAAGGCACTCATAAGTGGACCACTTAAAGTTGTTAACATAAGAGAAGGTTTGCGTTATTACGCAACTACAATGGAGGACTTTTTAGTCCTTAGACAGTATTTTAAATCCATTCACAAGGAATACTATACTCATTTGACTAAAAAGGAACTTCCATTGAAGGTAGTGCTAAAACGGCTGCCTTCAAACACTCCCATTGACGAAATAGAAGAGGAAATTAGGTCCTTGGGATTTCCTCTGAAAAGTACCAGGCAAATGTTTGCTAAAAAAGATAACGTAGAGAAACCTCTCCCCATTTTCATTCTTGAACTCGAGCGGACAGCTGAGGCTCTAAAAATGTATGACCTGAAGCGGCTGGTTTACTGTGTCGTATCGGTGGAATCTTATAGACCAAGGACTGGCCTTAAACAATGTTTTAGGTGTCAGTCATTTAATCATACCTTTTCCGCATGCTGCCGGAAGCCACGTTGCGTAATCTGTGCTGAGGCCCATGGACATAAGGACTGTCCAATTAAGGCCTCAGCACAGAGAGATGCTAATTTGCTTAAGTGCGCAAATTGCGGGGCTAACGGACACCCAGCATCCTATCGTGGCTGCCCTGTTTTCCAGGCGGCGCTTGTGAGTTATAATAGGGCAGCTCAACCCAAACAACCTATATCTCAACCTAGGACTTTCACTTCGGTGAAAGTCCAACCTAATGTTTCCTTTTCTCAATCCCTAAAGAAGGGCACCTCTTCACTAAACCAAAAGGTGAACAGCAATGTTCAAGGCCAGGGCCAGCAATTGCCTAAATTACAACTAGGGCAGCAGGTTGAGGAATATCTCCAGGGTCTTCAGCCATTATTGGCTGAACTACCCTCTCCTATGGAGAGATTCCTTTTCCTACACAGGATCTTTAACCTATGTAATATAGGTTAAAGTTAAAGTGAACCAAAAACTATATAGATTGTGCGAGTTGCTCGCATAGAATGCGATATCAAGTTGCACTACTCAGCGCGACTTGATATCTATATACTGTGTGGACATATCCACAATCTATCATCCAGATACGTAGACTAAAAGAAACCATCTTGTCACAATGGCTAGGATTAAACGAACCACAATCCTAAAACGATAGCCACTACGGAATTAACTGCCAAGACGCACTGTGTGCATCAGAATGCAGAGCCTAGGACGGTGCCAAGTCACCGTCACTCAATCGTCGTCGTCAGAATTGCCAGTCTCAAGGCAACCCTTGAGGATGTCAGACACAGTCTCTGGCGAAACGTCGGGGAACTACAAGCCTCACGACCACGGCCTTACAGCCCGAAAATCTTCATCAAGATCATCATAATATGCAATTATATTTTTATAGATTCGGAGATTTAATAACATTTATAGAATCCAAGGGGCTATTTTATAAAAGTACTACTGTTAACAGCTACTTATTAGAAGTGTAAAATTTACCAGTTAGCAGTCTGGTGAAATCTGTTTCATAAACAGAAACTTACATTGCTAAATTTGCTGCGCTACTTTGAGTAGTTAGTGGCGTGACTTCATGAAAGAGTATACGGCTTAAAAAATATATCTGCTGGATTCCATGGCCTTCTTTACGCATTGTATTTGCATATGAATACGAAATATATAAGCTCGGTTGCACTGTTTTCTGTTGTATCAATCTTTAGCAAAATTATAAAAATGTCAAAATCATATAGAAAAAATGCTCAACTGCACTTTTACTAGCGCTTGATTTTTCAGTTATATTATTGTAAACTATAGCTCTTCTTTTGTATTTACTAACATTATTTAATATTTTAAACTTTTTCAAACAATTTTTATAACATTATTAGACAGTTTTGAAGTATTTATTTAAATATGCAAATCACAATATTATGACACTGTTAGAAATATTGTAATGCTAACTGCTATTTTCTCCACAGAGTATATTACTTAGTCTATGATTTTTCTAACGCTGTTTTGGGTTATCGCTGGTTGGATCAGCGTTCGGGAGCGATAAGTAAGTGTACACCCATTTTTAATAAACGTTTGGTAATATTAATATTATTAATATATCTTTTTAACATAGATTTGGGGATTTATTGCAAATATTGGCCGTTTAAATTTCTTAGCGACAGATAGTAATCGAGGATGATAATCAATATGTGGTTCGATTGTGGGTTGGCGGTGGCTCTACAATCTCTGGCGCACGCGCACTGTTATTCTATAGGACATTGAAAATATTTCACGCTAGTTTAAGTGCAGTCTTTCCGAAAAAAGTATCCAACAAGCAAGAAACACTTAAAGAAAATTTCATAAAATTATTTTAAAGATACATTTGTTGTGTTCCTTTTAAATTATGTACACTACTAACTACTTTTATTAATATCCCTTAACTTATATCATAGACTGCTTTTTAGGAATGCAAATTAGTATAGTTCAAATTATATGAAGCAGCATTGTAATTATACTGCTAAATAATACGAATCTTACACTGCTAATTACTATTTTACACTGCCATATTTTTAAACTTATTTCAAGTTTTAGTAGTCTAAATTACACTGGTCAACATGATTTTTCTCTCATGAGTACCAATAGTTTTACTTAATGCAGTTTTTTATCGTGTTTTCAAATATGTATTCGGAATTCCTCCATCACCAACAGTTTTTTATTTCAATTTCAATTAATGAATTTAAATACTTATTTTTTAATAAACGTTTTTTCGTCCATTTGTCCATCGTAAAATAAAACCAAATAAGCTAACTCAAGGCAAATGGAATCCTAATATGCTGACCGATTATTGTTGGACCATCAAGAGGAATGCTCCACAGGCGAAATATAGCAGAAAATCGTCATTTCTTACTTTCTAGGTGGGTCCGAATGTTCGAATATTGCGTAGTTACGAATGTAGAAAATATTAAAGTGTTTGAAATTATAAATTCCTGTCTCTCGGAAACCTTGCATCTTGGAGAAAAACCGATATCATATTTGAATTCAGGAAAAAAAAACTATCAGAATCACATATTTTTCTTTCTGAGACAAAAAAAAAATTGTGTTGCTTGTAACCTGACATAGTTTTATGAAAGAGGTCTCAGATAACAAAAAACATTGACTCTACAGGAAGCTGTTGTTTTCTGTTCATTAAAATGTTGAATACATGTGTCTCTTTAAGGCTCTAATTATAAAAAATACGTATTATCATAAATAAATCATTAATAAATTGAAACATGCATTTTTTCTGAAATGTTTGACTCAATATACGAATCTAAATAACATAGAACTAATAACTATCAGACAACAGAATAAAATTAGATCCTGAATTTGTGTGTTTCCTCTCTGTTAGTTACATTTCCTCTCCATTCTTCAAACTTCTTGAAAAAAAATACTGCCACAAAAGGAAGGGTAGATATTAAACGCAAAAACAACTAAGGAAACTTTCATTGTGCCAATTTATAATATCCGCCGCCATTCTGTGCATTATCCAAGTATGTAAATCGTACCTTAGAAGAAGTTAATTTTACATGGTCAGAAAAAAACGTGATTTATTTTCGAGAAGTAAACGTTCACAAACTGTTTGTGAATGTAATCTGCTTTCTATGTTCGAAGTAATCAGACAGGTGTTCCTCTCAATCCCATATACAAAGCTAGCACATGCAAATGCTTGATTAGGTTTGTAAACCGTGCATCGCGAGACACATGCGTTTGTAATTACAATAATTTAAATTTTGTCTACATAAAACAAGGAGGATTAATTAAAAATATATATCATTTTATAATATTTCTTGTATATTTTTATTAGAATTAGATGATACCTCCTATTTCTACATAATTTAAGTTGAATATAAATGAATAAAGGCCAATGAATGAGCCTCATAACCATCATGTACTCGTTAATATATTGAGTTGAGGAAGGATAGTCAGAAATATTTATTTTTTTATATGTTGTTGAAACTAAATAAAATTTATAATAGCTACACTGTTTTATTCGTATTATATAGTCTGTTCAGGAAAAAAAAGGAATAATATTCCTCATATGTACATTATTATTATTATTATTATTATTATTATTATTATTATTATTATTATTATTATTATTATTATTATCGTATCATTATTGTTATTACCCTATAAAATGTTGTTTGTACATGACATTTACATTGCTACATTTATTGTATCTTTAACTGTTTATAATTAGTAAAGGTAAAGGTAAAGTGATCCCACAACAGGCCTCAGGAGGCCCTTGGGGTAGTAGGAGGTTAAGGCTCCCACTTTTTCTAGACAATCGGCACTTTTATGTCAGCCGGGTTGTCAGCCCTGCGTGACGGCCGCCTTTACCCCAGAACAAGCGTCTGGTACTCATTTCAGTTAGAGGCTGAGTCGACCCCAGGGCCATAGTGCCGCCAGAGGGTTTGGGTCAGTTTAAAAATCCTGACCCCAACGGGACTTGAACCCTCGACCCTCCGGCTTGTAGCTCAGTGCCTTAACCACTACGCTACGGCGTGCCCCGTTTATAATTAGTATAGTGTATATATATATTTGTCGAATATTTATTTGTATTTGTGCTGGTTGAGTGGAAGAGAGGGCCTTATGGCCTTAACTCTGCCAGAATAAATAAAGTATTATTATTATTATTATTATTATTATTATTATTATTATTATTATTATTATTATTATTATTATTATTATTATTATTATTATTAAAACTGAACTCACAGAACAACATACCAAACTTTACCCTAGCTAAGAAAAATATTAAAAATATATGGAAACAAATAATTTCAACTATATAATTATGAAAAAAGTTCAAAAAGTATAACTTGGAAATTAAATAGAAATCGATAGTATGGAATGCTCCCTTTACACTCCATAAACAATGGCAATATGCCGGCTGTCCTATTAGATAACGAACAAATTCCTTATACCGACGTCGTTAAAAACTTGTGACTTTACTTAGTTTCTAATTTAAATTGGCATGCCCAAGTAAAACAAACATCTAAAAAGATATTCTCCATAATGCACTCCCTAAAGCGTCTCAAAAATTTTCTTCCTACAGCTCTTAAATGAATTTTAATTCAAACCTTAGTGATGCCGCATTTTGACTATTATGACGTTCTACTAACTGACATAAGTGACGGATTGTCGGAAAAACTGCAGCGTGTCCATAATATGTGTATCAGATTCATATTTAATGATCGAAAATACGATCACATTTCTCCATTATTCCACGAATTGTCATGGCTACATCTAAAACAGAGAAGAAAATCGCACTGTCTAATTCTCTTATTTAAGATCCTACATACCTCGATTCCCAATTATTTATCATCCCGTTTCCAGTATCTATCCTCAAACCATAACTTAAACACAAGATCACAACATAGTCTCTTACTTAATATACCGCAACATAGGACATCACATCACTCCATGTCATATACCATCTTCACTTCTTGCAACTGGAATTCTCTGCCACAAGAAATAAGGGGCAGCCTGACATTGGCACCTTTTAAAAGAAATCTAAATTTATGTTTACTCTAATCTCAACTTCATCATTACCCAGTGTAAGGTACATATATTAATTGGTGTTTCTCGTATAATTTACCATATTTACATTATTATTATCGTAATGATTATTATTGTTATTATCGTATAAAATGTTGTTTGTACGTGAAATTTACTTTGCTACATTTAAAATATCTTTAACTGTTTATAATTACTGTAGTGTATATCTGTATTTGTCAAATATTTATTTGTATTTGTGCTGGTTGAGTGGAAGAGAAGGTCCTATGGCCTTAACTCTGCCAGAATAAATAAAACATTATTATTATTATTATTATTATTATTATTATTATTATTATTATTATTATTATTATTATAACCCATGAGCGTCGCAAAAGGAAGTTAATGTAAAATGAAAATTATCTGTACTTCAAGTTTAAATCCAATTGCAATATTTTTCCATATTATGATGCAATTTAAAATGTAATTAATTTAAATTCTGAATAACTATATCAAAGTGGGGGAATTTTTTGATATCATTGAATGGTTATCTGATACAATTTAATAGTTAAGGAGATACATGCATTCAAAATGTTAATGAATAGAAAACAAAAACGTCCTAAATAACTAACTCACTGGCTCTATCGAACCCGTAGGTTCATAGCCGCGCGGATATAAGCTCTCCATACATCTCTGCTTGAGCTAACGTTTTCAAATCATCCCCTGCATATTCTACTTCCCCCAAATCTTGGACAATGTTATTCTCCCACCTACCTCATTCTCGGTCTCCAAATTGGCGTTTTCCCCTCAAGTTTTCCTTCAAGAAGCTTTCATGTATCTCTTTCATTCCCCATTCGTCCACATGTCCCGACCATCGCAGTCTATGAGACTTAACTGTTCTTATTATATCTGGCTTCCTATACATACTAAGTAGCTCACTATTAAGTACTTTTCTCCATTCACCTGTCTGTTTATCTCTTTTCTTTTTTTGCCCAAAAATTTTCCTGAAAACTTTATTCTCAATTACTCATAATATTTTTTCCTCCCTTAAAGTAAGAGTCCATGTGTCGCATCCATATAATATAACTGGGAGAATAACAGTTTTATATATGGACAATTAATTTCACATAGTTATTAAATCCCTTACACATGTAACAACACTATCATACAGTCTAATAAAAATGTTTCATATACAGCAAGAGATACCTCAACAAGATCCACTTAAGAAAGAGACATTGAAGACAAATTTTGCCTTGACGTCACAAAACGAAGAAATAAGAAGATAGTCACTTTGACCACCTTCGTCTCTAGAATAAACAATACTTCGAAAATTTATTGTACATCGCCGTTGAGGTTATGTAGTTAAATGTTAAAATAAGTACCTGATATAACAGTGTCCCCAAATAAAATGGATTTCTGTTTTTAAAAACTTCGTCAAGTAGTTAAAACCATGTTTCAAAAAGGCATATGTGGTTTTAACTACTTGACACAGTTTTTTTAAACAGGAATCCATTTTAATTGAAGATGGCTGATATATCAGGTACTTATTTTAATATTTCAACATTTTACTCTAGACATGAATGCGAGAGGGTTTTAATGTATTGACCTTTCCGCTAACCGGGAAATTATTCGGACGATTCAGGCCTTGGTTCTGTCATCTGAAATACAGATCAATTAGTCTCATCATCCTATATGGCCCCGGTGGTTTAGTGGTTACATTCATTTCCTCTAGTCCCGAGGATCGCGGGTTCAAACTCTGCCGGCGTCGATGAACTTTTTAGGATGGAGAAATCGAAGGAGCAAGTCCTCCAGGACGGATTTTAAGCCGTGAGTCCCGAGTGTGAAGATTTTCAGGCTCGTAAAAGAAACTTAAGTCTGAATAAAGAGGCCTCTAGGAAAAATTGACCTACCTTCGTCAACCTTGTAATACATTAGTTGCCTACTAGATGTCTGATTGGGTCGGTGTGTTGACCGCATATCATTCATGACATCTGTATGGAAATAAGCATAACTAAATTAGCTTGATCTAGTAACTCCTAACAAAGGAGAAGTTAAAGCCCAAACTTTAGATTGTTACATCATGCAGATAAATACATGGGAAGTTAAAATTTTTCTGACTATTAAACATTATTGTCCCGCGCCGTAGCCGAGTGGTTAAGGCAAGAAGCCTTGGCGCAGAGCTACGGGACTTTCGCTGGTTCGAGTCTCCATTGGGGGAAAAAAAATTCTCATGGTATTTCGGCCAGTATGGGATCGGTGTCCACCCAGCATCGTGAGGCATTTAGGTAGGTACAATAAGTAGCGGTTCCAGCATGAGAAAACCAGCTATAACGGCTGGGGGACTCGACATGCTGACCACATGTCACCCCTACACTGCTATATGATCATCTACCTTTGTGATTGACACATGTAGATGTGAAGCCAGCAGCCGGCTGGTAGGCTAAGGGCCTTCTAGGCCCGTCGCGCTATGGAATTATTATTATTATTATTATTATTATTATTATTATTATTATTATTATTATTATTATTATTATTATCATCATTATTAAGATCGCTGGTATTGGTTTTATCACAATATTAGGGCCTATATAACTGTGTTTTATGCTCCTACTCGTATTTTATGTCAAACTTAAAGTTAGGTGCCAGCACTGTATCAATAGTAGGCTAAATCTTAATATATAAAAATTACGTGTCACGTTGTTGTTCCGCGATGGAATCCTAAACTACTGAACCGATGTTAATAAAATTTTGCACACTGTGTGCTGTTTGATCCACCTTGAGACCTACGGTTGTTTATAACTAAATGTATAGTCGCATTATTTTTATTGCAAATTATTTGCTTATTATTTAACAAAGAGTTATAATTATCTGTGAGTTCCATACGATTCTAACAGATGACGGTGTAAGGTAATTGGTTTATTATTTAACAAAGAGAGATCCAGGTGGCTGTGCTTTTTTTTTTTTGCAACCGCAAATTTCAATTAAATTACAATTATTGATTACTGCATAATTTAAGTGTGTTCAGTATTTATTTTATTTTCAATACATTGATAATAATATTAATTTAGTGTGTAAGTATTAGTTTTAAGTAATCTGGCTGAAAGACAGCAACTTAATTTAAATTTAACTGGACCGAGAAGGGCCATTGAACAATATGGTGAATCAGTTCTAGAGACCATGAATGATAACATATCAAGTGAATTTCCGCAAATTGGTATAGGCCTATGTGACATAAATCTTACATTTAAGAAGAAAGTCAATTTAAAAACATATGAAGGTCCTAAGGAACGGAATAACAGAACTGTAAGTAAGTCTGTTAGTTATAATAATATGCCTAATATTAAAGAAACAATCTCCATGCCTCAATTAGATGAAAACAAGATGACTCTAATATATCACAAGATGATATTATTATACAGAGATTTCTTGATGATGATGAGAATCCAAACTGCCAACAAGTTCGTAGAAAAAAACGAAAGTATAATGAAATCAGCAAGCTTCCTCAAAATATTCCATCAATAAATGTATATAATCCTTATGATACACTTATGGATGATACTGAGAATGCAGACAACATAAATTCATCTCAATCAACAAAACCATATGGAAAAATTAACGTAAAAATAGTTAAAAGCGATACGAAGTTAGCCGGGCGATCTAGTACTTAATAAAAATCTACTGTAACTTAAATGATAATCGCCTAACCGGCTCAAATTTACCCTAAATTGATTTGTGAAAATATAAAACATTTCGCTACTTGAGAACTCATGTACGCCTAACACAATAACACAATTATATTTTTTCAAATCAGTTCTGTACTTCCATAAAACCCCCAAATTTGGAGCCCAAGAACAAGTTTTCCTTATAAAATTAATATTAATTTGCGTTTAAAAAATCATTATTTTTTATCATAATTCTACTTCAGAACCGAAGACTACTACTAAATAAATGAATAATTGAGATAACCTACAAAAGATCGCATATAACACTGAGCAACAAAAAAGAAACATTTTTTTTGTCCCAGAAAGAAAACTATGTGATTCTGATAGTATTTTTTCTCCCGAATTCAAATATTATATCGGCTTTTCTCCATCTAGCAAGGTTTCCGAGAGACAGGAATTTATAATTTCAAACACTTTAATATTTTCTACATTCGTAACTACATAGTATTCGAACATTCTGACTCATTTAGAAAGTAAGAAATGACGATTTTCTGCTATATATCGCCTATGGAGCATCCCTCTTGATGGTCCAACAATAATCGGCCAGCATATTAGGATTCCATATGCCTTGATATCTCTTTTCAATAGATGAAACCATTTGAGTTAGCTCATTTGGTTTTATTTTACAATGGGCAAATGGACGAAAAAACGTTTATTAGTAATAATTATTTAAATCCATTAATTGAAATTGAAATAAAAAACCGTGGGTGATGGAGAAATTCCGAATACATATTTGAAAACACGATAAAAAACTGCATTAAATACAACTATTGGTATTCATGAGACAAAAATTATGTTGACCAGTGTAATTGCTATATAACAGAGAATTGCTGTGATCTCGATTAATACTTTATCTCTCACGCTCAGGCCTTTGTTTCGATTTCTGCTCGGCTTGAAATTAGAGTTTAAGGCTGTTCAAGTTTTTCATCAATTATAAAAGAAATATAAAAAATTCGGATTACAAGTTCTTTCTAAAATCGTCAGCCACATAATTCTCATCATTCATGAGAAATTATGTTTATATATCACACCTATCTACTTCACAGCAATATAATCATATCAGTGCTATTTCTTTAAAGACTACCGTACGACTTAGCATATGCGTCTATCAAGTAGAGATTACATGTCTCCAGAGATACAGGAGGCCAGTAGGGCGAGAGAACCCGAAAATTACAGAGAATATAGCCTACAGTAATAACTAGTTGAAGTTTTATAAAATATTGGCAATTCCTGCATTAGTTTATGGGAGTGAAACTTGGGTAATGACCAAACAATTATAAAGTAGAATACAAAGCGTAGAAATGAACTTCCTTAGAAGAACAAAAGGCTGCACAAGAATGGATCGGATAAAGAATGAAGATATAAGAACAGAGCTAAATATATATATCCGTTGAATGATAAAATCAAAGAATATAGAGAAAAATGGTTTAGACATGTAGAAAGAATGAATGTAACAAGATTAGCAATAGCAGCATTTAACTACAAGCCAAGATGTTCAAGGAATGTAGGAAGGCCAGTGAAAAGATGAACAGAACAACTGTGAGACGGAACAGGCAATTTGCCTAGCTCGTGAAGTGAAGAAGAAGAAGTAATAACTAGGCAACTGACTAAATCACTTTACTATCGAACCCATAGTTCATGACCGAACGGACTTAGCTCTCCATACATCTCTATCCTGAGCTAACGTTCTCCAATCATCCTCTGTATAGTCTACTTTCCTCAAATGATTGTTAATATTATTCTCCCACCTCATTCTTGGCCTATCTATTGGACTTTTCCTCTGGTTTTCCTGCAAGGAATTTTCATGCCCATCTTTCATTTCCCATTCGTCCACATGCCCTGCAGTCTACGAGACTTAATGGTAATATTTAGAAATTTGTAGTAGGACCATTGTAGTTACAGTGATGATCTGATGATAAAACAGACATAAAAATCGCGGATTCATATATTGGTTCTAATTGGACTAATGCCCGCCTCTGGTTCCGAGGATCTGGAGTTCAAACCCGGCCGCAGTCAGTGGATTTTTAAATTCTGAGCATGAGTTCCTTCAGAAGGAAAGTAAAGTCGTTGATCCAGCATTTTTATTTATTTTATTTTGTCTGATGGAGTTAAGGCCGTAAGGTCTCCTCTTCCACTTCACCAGGGTTAAATAATACATAGGCTATAATAACTATTATGAATTATCTAGATGATTAATGAAACATAATAGATGTAGGAAAGATACACAATATAAAGTTGACAATGGAAAGAAATCCGATTGAGGGTCTTTCCACTTTTCAGCGGTTGCCCTTTTACCAGCCGGCTGCTGGCCCTTCACATCCACATGTGTCAATCACAGAGGTAGATGATCAACAGCCAGTGTAGGGGTGACATGCGGTTAGCATGTCGAGTCCCCCAGCCGTTATAGCTGGTTCCTCAACCTGGAGCCGCTACTTATTGTAGCTACCCAATTGCCTCACGATGCTGGGTGGGCACCGTTCCCATACTGGCCGAAATACCATGAGAAAATTTCTTCCCCCATGGAGACTCGAACCAGCTCAAGTCCCGTAGCTCTGCGCCAAGGCTTCCTACCTTAACCGCTCGGCTACGGCGCGGGACTGGAAAGAAATAAAAATTGTATTTATAATTAAAATTTTTATTTCTTTCCACTGTCAACTTTATAATACCTACTCAATGGCACTATCGAACCCGTAGGTTCATGGCCGCGCGGACATAATCTCTCCATACATCTCTATCCTAAGCTAATACTTTCCAATCATTCCCTGTATAATCTACTTCCCTCAAATCATAGTTAATGTTATTCTCCCACCTCATTCTTGGTCTACCAACTGGGCGTTTTCCCTCTGGTTTTCCTATAAGAAGCTTCCATGCACGTTTTTCATTCCCCATACGCGCAACATGTCCTGCCCATCGCAGTCTACGAGTCTTAACTGTTATTATTATATCTGGCTTCTTATAGATACGAAGTAGTTAATTGTTATGTAGGCTTCTCCATTCACCTGTCTGTTCATCTCCCTTTGGTCCAAAAGTTTTCCTAAGTCAACTTAATAATAATAATAATAATAATAATAATAATAATAACAATAATAATAATCTACAATTTGATCAAGTAATCATAGCATCGTAGATTTACGGCAAGTAAATTAAACTAAAGCCTGGAATAAGAGAACTCGGAGCAAAATCTGTCAACCTTTTCAAGTCAAATTTGAATTCCGATGCTAATGACCTTAGCTCTTAAAGAGCGTAGTTGAATAAATTACCAACTGCTAACATTAATTTTTATTCCGAATGAGATGCAGATATAGAAATATAATGATGGATACAAATTGTAAAACATGTCGATAGCGAGATGAATTGAGATAGAAGGAGAATTATTAATCGGCTGTCGTGATGTCACGATGAATAATGTTGCGTAGCTGGCGAGGAAGTGTAACAGTTAACACAGGACAATGCTGTGAACGTGTTCTTCTATTTTTACTTCACTTTACAATCGACCGGAACAACACAACTATGACGAAGTTTTCAACAGTTCAACTGTTGGGGTTGTCTCAGTGTCTAATGATATTAATTTATTCTAGTACAAAATCTATTTTTACTTCACAATGCATGTTTTTTAAACTTTCTCAATTACGGAAATAGTTTTAATAATTTGTAATACCGTAGAAAATCTGGAATAGACTACACATTTATCATTTACTACTACAACTATTATTATTATTATTATTATTATTATTATTATTATTATCATCATCATCATCATTGTTGTTTTTACTATTATTTTGCCTGTTAGATGTCCCATTGGGTCGGTGTGTTGACCGCATGCTATCCATGACATCTACGAGCAAATAAGGTAACTGAACATTAATTTGGTCTAGTAACTCCTTACAAAGGAGAGGCTATGGCTCAACAATGGGCTACGTCATTATAGACAGTAATAATAATAATAATAATAATAATAATAATAATAATGTATTATTATTATTATTATTATTATTATTATTATTATTATTATTATCAACATCGTCATCGGATCAAAATCACACAAATGAAGAAGCTAAATACCGAGTTAAAACAAACAATTCGTTTTACTATTTCAGTTCTATCTTATGTCATTTGGATTTTAGTATAAAAATAAAAATATAATAAAATTTATAAAACTATATATTTTCCTATAATAGTTACAAAGCACTGTCTCTTGCATTAAGAGAAGAGAAAGGTTAGAACGCATTCCTAAATAGTATCCTAATATAAATATTCAATCCCATAAAGGATCACAATGAGGAATGGAATAAGACTCAGATTGAGAAACTACATAAGTTATATCGTTCTTCTAATAGTATCATCCTGGTGTTCATCATACCGTAGATGATAAGGTAACACGCTAAGATCCGGAAAATCCGGGGTTCGAGTCACAATGAGGTCATTTTTTTTAACTGACCGAAACTTTCTAGCGGAATCTTGGCCTGGCATTTCTCAGGCACTAAATAAAATGAGCTTACTCAATGGGTAAAGGCGGTCATAAGGCAGGGCTGACAACCCTCGTTCTATTCCTAGGACCTATAGTCGTATTACTTTAATTTTTCACCAGTTTTAGGAAAGATTTTGGGTTCAAAATAGAAGAACAGGCAAGTGAATGGAGAAAACTACTTAATAATGAGCTAATAATAATACTGTTTATTTATTCTGGCAGAGTTAAGGCATAAGGCCATCTCTTCCTCTCAACCAGCACAAATACAAACAAATATTTGACAAATATAGATGTACACTATACTAACTATAAAGAGTTAAACATACATTAAATGTTGCAATGTAAATTTCATGTAGAAACAACATTTTATGCGATAACAACAATAATACATGGTATGTATAGAAAGACAGTTATAATAAGAACAGTTATAATAAGAACAGTTAAATCTTGGACAGAACATGTGGCACGAATGGGGAATGAAATAAGTGCACGGAAGCTTCTTGTAGGAAAACCAGAAGGAAAACGTTCCTATTGGTAGACCAAGAATGAGATGGGAAATTAACATTATCCATGATTTGAGGGAAGTAGATTATACAGGGGAACATTGAAAAACATTAGCTCAGGATATAGGTATATGGAGAGCTTATGTCCGCTCGGCCATGAACCTAAAGGTTCGACCGAGTCACTGAGTTAGTTAATATTATCAGGGAGTTGTTAAGTCTATGATAGTGAAATGAGCAGATCATTTACCTGGAATGAGTGAAAGTAGAAATTGTTTCAAAACTTTTATTGGGAAACTCTTAACCCATTCGCTTCAGGTTTAAACGCAAAATGGATTTTACCAGAAACCGCATCCAAGTCACCATAAATTATATTGTCTATTTTTAGACATTAAAAACGAACAAAATATAACGGTACTTGAAATCACAATAAGGGAAGAGGCCAAAACACATTCCACTTACTTACTTACTCACTGGCACTATCGAACCGTAGGTTCATGGTCGCGCGGACATAAGCTCTCCATACATTCCTATCCTGAGCCAATGCTTTCCAATCACTCCCTGTAAATCATAGTTAGGCCTAATGTAATTCTCCCACCTCATTCTTGGTCTACTAACTGGGCGTTTTCTCTCTGGTTTTCCTATAAGAAGCTTCCATGCACGTCATTAATCCCCCATTCGTTCCACAACATGTCCTGCCCATCGCAGTCTTTCCACTACTATTCATAAATGTTAACAACAGATTACCCTGCTAAAGGATGTACAAAATATTGCAAAATATATAACAGCAGAGTTTAGCGAGTATACTTCGTCTTCTGAGTTGAAGGCCATTTAACTGCCGGCGAGCGTGCGTCTTCTGAGGCGAATGGGTTAAGGAAAAAATCTTTAGGAAGACCTAGGCTCAGGACGAATATCGGATACATAAACTGGATTCAGTTTGCTGAGGAGAGAGAAACAATGGGAGGGCTTAATGAATTTGAACATATGGGTTCCATAAGTCAAAGAATGAGTGAATAATTATTGTCATCATGATTGTGATACAAATAAATATATAACAATAATGTACATTTATTTGCATCACAATCATGATTTTATACAACTCAAAGAAACATATTTGAAAAGATACAAATTAAATAGCAACTGGTAAACTTAAATTCATCTTAGAAAAAACTCATGATTTTATCCCTTATTTTGAGTTATATAATATTGAGACATTTGTTCAGAAACTTTCTGATAACACAGTGAAAAAACTTATCTTCATCGTCATCATCATAGGACATTCACGAATTTAGGTCATTTGTTGACCTGTTTCGGCCTCAAGAGAAACACCATCCAAAAGTATTTTGAGTGGACGTCCTGGTCTTCTTCCTGCAGGTTGATTGCTTAACATTTGTTTGGGTATCCTGTGATCTTCCATTTGATGAACATGTTGCATCCATCTTGACTTGTAGTCAGAAATTTTGTTTTCTAAAGGTTCCATGTTTAATTCTTCTAAAATGTCATTTTTTTGTGATCTAGTAGTGTGTATCCAGCAGTCCTCCGAAGGTATCTCTTTTGTAATAAAAAAAAAACATTGGTCAGCTTCACAATTAGCCCACTACTGCACTCTTTATCTGAATTTATGTTGATATTTCAATTTCTGTAACTAGTATATATTTTTTAATTAGGGGCTATTGTGATTAGCGTATTTCTTAAACTCTTTACTGTGAGGAATGCTGTGTAACAGTCTTGGAATTAGTCTATCTTCTGTATGAAAGATGATGTGTAGGAGACTTAGAATATTAGTCTATTTATTTCAGAAAACTTTCTTCTCTATGATGTATGTTATCTCTCTGGAAAATACTACTTCATTTAGGAAACTCTCTTCGTTGCTGATTAGCACATTCGTAATTAAGCTATTTGTTTCAGAAAAATCTCAGAAGTAGCCTATTTATTTCAGAACATGATTTTCGCACTTGTTTCTTAGTCTCGTAATTAGCCCATTCCTTTCAGTAAACTCGCTTCGCTGCAGTATAACAATCTCTGAATTAGTAATGTTTCTCAGAAAGCTCTTTTCGCTGCTGTCAGCAATCTCGGAATTAGCCTATTCATTTTATAGAATTATTTTTGCTGCTGTTTAGAAATATCGGAATTAGTCTATGTCTCTAGTAAAACTCTCGAATTAGCCCATTTATCTCTGGAAACTCTATTCGCTGCTGTCAGCAATCTCGGGATTAGCCTATTTCTTTCAGAGAATACTTTTTCATGCTATTTAGCAATCTCGGAGTTAGCCTAAGTTTCTCAGAAAACTCCTTACTCTTCCGACAGCTATTTCTGAATTAGCCTGAATTGGTCAATTTATTTCAGAAAAGTCTTTTCGCTGCTGTTTAGCAATCTCAGAATTACCTTATGTGTTTCAGAAAATTCTCTTCGCTGGCTTTAATAAATATCCCAATTAACTAACTAACTAACTAATTCACTGGCACTATCAGACCGGTAGATTCATGGGCGCGCGGACATAAGCTCCCCATAAACCCCTATCCTGAGCTACTGTTTTTTAATCATTCCTTGTATAATCTACTTCACTCAAATCATAGTTAATGTTATTATCCCATCTCATTCTTGGTCTACCAACTGGGCGTTTTCCATCTGGTTTTCGTACTAGAAGTTTCCACGCACTCTCTCATTCCCATTCGTGCCACATGTCCTGCCCATCGCAGTCTAGACTTAAATGTTATAATATCTGGCTTCTTATAAAGATCATATAGTTCACTGCTAATAAGTCTTCTCTATTCACCTGTCTGTTCATCTCTCTTTGGTCCAACATTTTTCCTAAGAACTTCATTCTCTAACACTCATAATCTCCTTTCCTCCCTTAAAGTAAGAGTTCATCCTTCAGAAAACTGATATCAGAAAACTCTCTTCGCTGCTGTATAACAATTTCAGAATTAGCATGAAACACCTTGCAGGAAAACCAGAGCGAAAACGTCCAGTTCATAGCGCTAGAATGAGATTAGAGAATAGCATTAGCCATGATTTGAGGGAGGTAACTTATACAGGGGATGATTGGAAAACGTTAGCTCAGGATAGGGATGTATGGAGAGCTTATGCCGGCACGTCCATGAACTTACGAGTACGAAATTGCCAGTGAGTGAGTGAGCGAATAACTCAAAAATTTGTGTCATATAACTGTGAGTGAGTGAGCGAATAACTCAAAAATTTGTGTCATATAACTGAACTAGAAATGGACCTATAAAAAAATGGTAACTTTTTTAATTTAATTCTAACAGTGATTCTAATTAAACCTTTAATAAATTAAATTTATTGATCGCATCTGTAATGTTCTCATGAAAATAGCATTTGTAGCAAACTAGTGCTACGTATTAATTATATGTTATTATTAATGTGGAAGATTAAAGACACAGAAGTTTATTACAGTGCTGATTAGTAAAGGAACGGGGTGGTTGTGTTGATAAATCCCTAGTATTATCCATAAGCTGCTATATACAATCGTTCAACAATAGATATTTAATGCTGTATGTACTATACAAGAATAGATTATTGCTTTGTCTTTCACACTGCTTTATCAATCCGAACATATTCGTTAATAATATTTAGTTTTCCAGTTGAAATGTTGTAGGCTATTTTCTTTCATGGAATATAATTTATTTGAGATTTACTATTATGTATGGAAAATGTTCACTAGTGGTTGTACAATATTATTCAATTAGTAATAGGAACGATTTTATAAACAAATAAAGTACTCTTTTCATTATATCCTGTATTAGTAAAATTATAAAAGGTTTCTGCAATCATAAATAACACTGGTCAACATGATTTTTGTCTTATGAGTACCAATAGTTGTAATTAATTCAGTTTTTATCGTGTTTTCAAATATGTATTCGGAATTTCTCCATCGCCCACAGTTTTTTTATTTCAATTTAAATTAATGGATTTAATTAATCATTATTCCATCCATTCATAGTAATTCTGCCCGAAGGCAGGTCCTTCACTGCAATCATAGCATTTTCATGCTATGCTTGCAGCTTTACTAGGGAATTGTGTAGGTGTGGTAGCTTCCCGTTGCTTTCCACACCGGTGATGGATGATGATGGTGTTGATGATAATGGTAAAGATGATAATGATAAGGATGATGGCCATATGATTTCGGGGACCGTTTGGGCCTTAAAGTTTTCCTGACATTTGTCTTACAGGTGAGGAAAAACCCCGATAAAAACCTCACCCAGAAAAACTGCCCCGGCCGGGGATCGAACCCGGGCCCGCTGCGTGACAAGGCAGCACGCTACCTCGAGACCACAGCGGTGGACTAATCATTATTAATAAACTTTTTTTTTCGTCCATTTGTCCATTGTAAAATAAAACCAAATGAGCTAACTCAAATGGTTTTAAGCTATGGAAAATATATATTAAGGCAAATGGGAACCTAATATGCTGGCCGATTATTATTGGACCATCAAGAGGGATGCTCCACAGGCGAAATATAGCATAAAATCGTCATTTCTTACTTTCTAGACGAGTCCGAATGTTCGAATACTGTGTAGTTACGAATGTAGAAAATATTAAAGTGTTTTAAATTATAAATTCCTATCTCTCGGAAACCTTGTGTAATGGAGGAAAACCGATATCATATTTGAATTCAAGAGAAAAATACAATTTATTATTGCATTTATTAATGGTTTGATTTTCCATTAGAGTCAGCGTTGCCCACAGGGTGAATTTTAATATTTATTTTTCTTTCTGAGACAAAAAAAAAAGTTTCTTTTTTGTTGCTCATTGTAATATTAGTGATGTTTATCAGTGTGAAAAGGTTTTAAAATACCTTGAGATTAAAACCTACTTTATACTTTTATGAATTTATAATGCAATAGATACAGTTAAGGATAGTGAAAATAAGTTTAAGGAATTGCATTACGCTAATTTCGTAATTTTCAATACTGCCAACTGCAACCCATCATTTTGGCCTTAGATGAATGAAGCTCTAGTATCAGCGACATTTATTTATAATTAATTATCTTTAAATTAATTGTATATTTTACGATGTATTGAATAAAATTGTACCAGTGGCAATTGACATTTCTCTAATCATCCATTATGTAAACTAAATTATTCAGTAAAAAACGCAAATAGGCTGTAAAAGTTGTTTTCTTAAGGTACAATACTTTGAATTTTTATTTTAATTGCATTTATTAATGGTTTGATTTTCCATTAGACTAGCGTTGCCCACAGGGTGAATTTTAATTACACCAGCAAACTGTAGAGACGGATTCCTGACTGGAAATGGAGGAAAAAAATGTCCAATGAATAAGTGTCCATAAATGCATCGTTGCCACGGTACATGGCACTGACGAATGGCATTATTCTCTCGGACCACTTGCACAATACTCTTTCTGTTTTACTTGAGAATGTGCTTTTGGCAATAAGATAGGAGATGTGGTTTCTGCATGATGGAGCGCCACCCACTTCCGCATTACAGTTAGCCGACACCTCAATAAAATCTTCCCCAGACGTTAGATAGGACGCGGAGACCCTGTTGCATGGTCTGCTAGATCAAAAGACTTAAACCACCTGGATTTTTATCTCTGGGGACATTTGAAAAGCGTTCTGTATGCTGAACCAGTTCCTGATGTGCATACTCTTCAACATCATGTCCATATCGCCTGTGACGCTATTCGGAGAGAGGCACGAATATGCGAAAAAAGTTAGGGAATCCATGATACGACGTGTGAACGCGTGCATTGTAGCCCATGGAGGCCACTTTGAACATCTGTTGTGACATGGATGCGATTAAGCTATATACCTTGTGCCGGGACGATTTGTTGTCGTTGCACGCACAACGTTTATTTCCGGACACATGTTTGTAAGACCTTTTTTCTTTCATTTCCAGTCAGGAATCAGTCCCTGAAGTTTGTCGGTGTAATTACCGTCCACCCTGTACACATGACATTTTTTTTATTGGTATAGGATCATCATTTATCTTTATAGAAATCAGTTTGGTTGATCATAATGTCTTTGTAGTTAGAAATTGTTTCCCTTTTATATGTTTTTTATCAAATAAGAAAAATTTTAAAACTTCGAGTTAATAGTATTCTTGGAATCCATATTTATTTACAATTATTAGTAATAAGTATTGAATATATTTTGAACTAAATTTTTATTTAGGGGGAATGTGGGCGATTTTAATGATATTTTATTAATTTCGAAACATAGATATGAACTGTCTACGAATACAAGCTGCTGAAATGAAATTTCCAAGAGCATCGACAGGTTATAAATTAATGAATAAGAAAACAAATGACGAAATAAGGCAAAAATCATGTACAGTGATACATTGTTGAACCGTTGCTTGATCACCACCTTTAAATTTCGCGGGCGGCGGCAGAACTCTTTTAAGCCAATACGAGTTAGATTCTGTCCGTGTGCAGCCAGCAGACGATCTCTCCAGACATGTTTTCTGGATAAAACAGTTTCGAGAACATCGATTCTAGAACAATCAATCTCTATGACTTTCTATACGAGATAATTCGAGAATGTCCAGAATGTTCCTACCATCTCGTATATATAGGCTATATATATATATATATATATATATATATATATATAGACTATATATACATGCCAGTTCACCGCTGTGGTCTCGAGGTAGCGTGCTGCCTTATCACGCAGCGGGCCCGGTTCGATTCCCAGTCGGGACAGGTTCCTGGCTGAGGTTTTTTCGGGGTTTTTCCTCACCTGTAGAACAAATGTCAGGAAACTTAGGGCCCAACGGTCCCCGAAAATTATCTGGCCATCATCATCATCATCATCCTTATCATTATCTTCATCCTCCTTTATCGGTGTGGAAAACAACGGGAAGCTACAAACATAGCTTGAAAGACTGCCCTCGGGCAGAATTACTATGGATGGATATACATGTCATTCCATTTGCTTCCTAATAGGTACTTTTCAGTGACACATACCATCCGGGCCTTATAGTGAACTACCGGCAGGGAGAGGTATTTCAACCATGGAACACACATATATGCAGCCGCTATGCAGGGCTGAAATCCCGGCTGACATCAAATGTCGATTGTCTAGAAAAAGTGGGAGCCTTAACCTTCTACTATCTGAAGGTCTCCTAAGGCCTATAGTGGGATCATTTATATTTTACACATACATACTTCTTTGACCACACAGGACATGGAGGACCTCCCCGAGTGAGAGATCAGATCAACGTCAGTGCCTCCTCCGAAACAACACAACATTAAGACGAAATACCATTTACATTCGCTATATAAACATATTTAAAACATAAGTACCAAAGAGGGAAGGGGATTATGAATGCGTCAAAAAAGGGCAAACAAGACTGAAGGTCTCAATGAATGAAAAAATGTTTTATAAAATTTCAAATAAAATTATTGATTTCAAGCAACATCTCTCTCGTTGGTTTCTTTCAGAGAGCTCTCATACAAAAATGTTTTCTAACACCATAGTTATTATGAATCTTTGCAAAACTAGAGTTGTGGTGCTTTTAGGTGGTAAGGATGGTGTGTAAAAATATGTCTTTATACAAGTAATTAACTATTCTAACACATTATGAATACAGCAGAAATGAGTTACGGGCCATGGGAGGTATGCAATATAATGAACGTCAAACGGTTATAAAAACTTGAAAAAGAGAACGTAGTGCTCGTATAGATAAATAAAATAAAAAAGAATATTATAATAATTCAATATTTATATCCAAGAGGTAAAAGATATGTCAACAGACCGAAAACATAATGATAAGAAGGATTGATATCTTCTAATTAATCATCTCATGCAAGATGATAAACAGGTCATTAATCCAATTAAATGATTAAGATATACACTAAGGTATATCTTAAAGAAGGAATAAGGGCAACGAACTAACTTATTACTACTAAAATTCTTTAGTACAGGTCGATTTGAATTTTTTGTCCTCCGAATTTTGTTATACGTATCATTCTAAAAAAATGTATTTCCAGCGGTGAATGTTATGTTATTAGACCAACGCGTAAGTGAATTGAAGTTGAATTAAGGAGGTCTTTCACATTTGTACACTGTTGTCAAACTATCGATTACCAATTTCTATAGCTGCATTAAGGAATGCTTACACGAAAGCTCCTTTCTTTATCTGAAATGTTGCAAATATATAGACGCTTTGTATAGATCTAAACATAGGTTATTCATTTTCCAGGGTGGAGGAGGCTAAAAAGGATATTACGTCAGGAAAAGAAGAAGCAACAGCTTTACGAAGAGGCATCATCATCAGCGGTATCATCAATTCAACCGAAACCAAAGATGGCGGCAGAATCGGGCGTCGAGATGGGAAAAGGAAGAAGGAGAAGAAGAGTAAAAGCTCTTTTCTGCTTCGTCCGTTCCTTTCCAGCTAGAGCATCCTTCACTTCCCCTCCTACTGCTACTACTACAACTACTACTACTTCCTCTTGCGAACCAACCCATCCTCCCTCATCTCATCTTTTGCTATTTCTCTCCCCACTACTTCTAACATTGATTCCCCACTCCCCTCCATAGCCCCGTTTCCAAGGTACGCCGCGGCAGAGAGGCCTCGTTCAATACTTCTTCTAGACGGCAGCCTCGACAAGATGGACGCCCAGCGTCGGGGCGACTAAGAAAAGAAATCTCGCCTCTACGAGTCCCTGTATTCACTGGGAGCAACTGAAGCTCAGCTTCCACTGACGCGAAAGCTACATCTCTACCTAAACTTCCAATAAATGCACTACACGTTTTAGACAATACTTATTAACAATTTTCTTTTCTCTCTTAGCCATAGTAAAACTTAATTATACTTAGTCAACCTGTAATATATATTGATTTGCTATCAGACGACTGAATTTATATTTTACTCCCTAAAATAAAACACGCTTTCTGACAACCTTCAATTGAAAATATTTTTATAAGTCCTTGGAATTTTTCAGAGAAAATTATTTCAGTTATATAAACATAAGAGCTTTACGTCGGAGCAATGATCAATTCCAGAATTTAAATTAATAAAGAAATTTTGAAAAAAAAAATACATATATGCCTACTGTAATAAATATTAAGAAATATTTTAGACTACAAATAAATTAATAATGAGAATGTTCGAGCAGAATGCAATATTAAAACATCATTATATGCTAATCATTTAATATAGATTCAATATTTTATTATTAATTTATTAAATTGATTTATTAATGGTGTTCCTCTTTTCATGTTATACTTTTATAAACTTAGTTAGCCTATATACAATGTTGAACAACAGAATGCAGTGTATGATTAACGTAACCACCCTTAATTGGCAAACACTATTTTTCTCGAGTCAGTTATATAAATGTGTCGGACCGCCGTGAAAACAGAGATCACGCACTATTATTATTATTATTATTATTATTATTATTATTATTATTATTATTAGATATATTGTATAATTCGACACAAATTTAAGTAATTTCTACTTGTTTTCTTTTGTTTTATTAAATATATTAAATACATTAAATTAATTTACTTATCATATAGGATACATTGCCAATTTAAATGTTATGTCTATTATTAGATTCATGCAAAAGAGGAAATAGTCGTTTATATGTTTTATATTTCATACTGATGAAGATCGTTAGTGGAAAATATTACAATATATCGATTATAACTATGCGGGCATCATCACCCAATACTGCATTCGGAAGAAGAAGAAGAAGAAGAAGATTATAACTATGGTCAATAATAAGTTGCTACGTATAAAATTGGTCTAAATTGTGGTGATGTCTCAATATATCGTTGCACTGTAAAGAAATTTATAACCCGAGATGTTTGATGCTTGGTTCTCGTAAGAACAGTGCATGCTCTCAGCAAAATATATATATATATATATATATTAGACTTTCTAAAACTCAAGTTAAAAAATTAATTGCTGGTAAATAGATTTGATGGCCACCATCAACTTCACGACATAGACCTTCTGAACAGTTTCGTTCTATATTCCACTGCCTACTTTATCTCCCTTGGGATCTCTTGCCTAAAAGTGTATATATCCAGGCTCTTTTGGGTATTCGGCTCTCTTTCATTCTCTCAAGATGTTGAATCCATTTTGTTCTGTAAGTTTTAACTTTGTGTAGGAGAGGTGTAATTTTCAATTATTTACGTGCATCTTCACTTATAATGTGGTATATAAATGAGACCCCTTTACAGCTCATACAAATTTCATTTCTGATGAATTTATTCTGCTTTCATATATTTTATCCAACATTCACTGTCATAACAATAATGACGGCACAGCTATTGTAGTAAATGTATCCAAATAGATAAATTGTAATTACCGGATTTGATTTTGAAATAAAATTAATTGAACTCATAAATACCTACATTTGCTAAACATTCCCAAATAAAATTCCATGACAGGCCTAGAGAGTCTTTATCTTACCAGTCGGTTGCTAGCCTCATATCCACATATATTAATTAAAGATGTACCTACATTTGCTAAACATTCCCAAATAAAATTCCATGACAGGCCTAGAGAGTCTTTATCTTACCAGTCGGTTGCTAGCCTCATATCCACATATATTAATTAAAGATGTAGAGGACCATCTAGAATTTGCTATTGATGATTTTTTTGTTGTGGAGTTTGAATATTTTGTTAAAATCGAAAACATTTACTAAGTATGCAAACATGAGTTGAGTTTATTAATTCACCAAAAATTATAAATCAGCTAGTACAGGAGTGCCATTTCAGGTCCCCTAGCATTGATAGCTACTTTTCTCAACCTGGAATCTCTAGTTATTATAACTATCCAAATTAACGCGATGCTGGGTAGCCTCTGGCCCATACTGGTTGAAAATCCGTAAGATAATATCTTCCTTCATTGGGACTCAAAACAGTGTTAATCCCAATAGCTCTGCACCAAGTTATGATGCTTTAAAGGTAAAATTATGGAATATTCACCTGAAAGGTCCGTCTCCTCAACTTAATTAATTATTTAACTGTAGCGCTTTCGGGACTTGTCCCATCATCGGCAGGATTCAGAACTGGTGTTTCACTGAAGATCTGGTAGAGGCGGTTACATGTATTGGGTTCGTTTTCGTTTATCAGATTGTCGTTGTTGTGAGCTGCTTTCATGATTTCCATCTCTTCGAGTACGTTTATCTTCGCTGGATTATTTTCTCTGTGCATTACTGTTAGGGTGTTTTCAATTTTAACATGCGATGTCCTTCATGGATAACGTGTTTTGCAAAGCTTGATTTTCCTTCTGCGTGAATAAAGTCTCGAAAATGTTCTTTAAATCTGATGTCAAATCTCCTGTTTGTTCTTCCTATATAAAATTTGTTGCAGTCCTTACATGTCAATTTATATACTCCTTTGCTGTTGAAAATGTTTTCTTCTTCAGTGAAACACCAGTTCTGAAACCTGCCAATGATGGGACAAGTCCCAAAAAGCGCTACAGTTAAATAATTAATTAAGTTGAGGAGACGGACCTTTCAGGTGAATATTCCATAATTTTATATTTTAATTTTGAATAATAAGTTACCTCAACGGAACACATCGTGAATCTTATAAAAGTTAATTATACCATAATAATTAAGAATTAATTAGGTTACCCATAATGTTCACACTGAATTTGTATAATTCAAATAACCTCAATCTAAAATAAATAAAATAGACTAATATCGAATTCATAATATATGTCCCTGTATTTAGATAGAAACTAAGTCTATGGCTTATGGAACCCATAGATTCAGTACCACATTCACTATAGCCCTCCATTTGGCACTATCTTCAGACAACTGAATAAGTTGATATTTTACATATTTCCTAAGATTAATGCAAACACGCATAATAGCATTTTCCCAGGAGTATAGGCCTACCAGTAAAAATGACAAGTCTTCCGGGAGGGACTTTAAACAGTAGGGCCACGCATGGGTCTGAAAACTTTCGTGATTGTAAAATAACCTAAAATCTAAGTTAGTCCTCTGAGCAAAATTTAACCAACTTCCTCATTCAAATAATACCTTAGTTGCCTACTAGATATCTCATTAAGACGACGTGCTGACCACATGTCACTCACTGTCGTCTGTAGGGAAATAAGAACTAAATTTACCCATATCTCCATGAAGGACGTTTGGGGTATATGCACACCTAGGCTATATAGCCTTCCAATAAGCATGTTAAGTAGTCTACTTTGATATAATGTAATCATTTTAAATATGAGAAACACATTTTTATTATATATATTCTGAAGAAAACTAAAAAAAATATTAATTTTAACCACATAATACATAACTTTTGAATAAAAATACGTAAGCACAAGCTTTATTCGCATTTTAAATATAATTTTAACGTCCCTGATTTGCTACATTATTTTTCCGTTGAATTTTAGTATTATATATAGGCCTACTGTACTTTGAGCTAACGTTTTCTCTAAAATAAAGCAATGAATAAGAATTCCAATATGAATTACTTCAGTAACAAACGCTGGCTTCAATATTGATTTAAAAATTATTCTCGCACTCAAATCAATAAACTTGTTGATCAATAGTGTGGCAGGTGGCGTTCTTAAGTTCAGTACATGTATGACGGGCATATGTGGAAATACTACAATCGAAAAATATAATTCAAAAAATAGTAGTACATTGTGCGCCATGAAATGTAAACATATCAGTATGCTTTTAAGCTGATAGTTCCCAATATTACGTTAATTGTATAGACTTATTTTTAGTTCTTGTGATAGGCCTAAATAACTAGCATGATTTTTTTTTGTAGGGACCATTCATTTATTTTAATTGAATAAATATATTTTGTAAGATATTTAAAGATTATATTTTAAGCATAGCCTATAGTTTAAATATTGAAATGTTGCTTGTGATAGATATATTATATTGATATATTTGATTAGGCCGACAGGAGATTTAGGGCTATATCTAACAAAATTTCTAAAAAATAAGGAATATAAACAAACTTGTTTTTATTGGACAATAGAAATTAGAATATTTGATAATAAGTCACAATAAGTTGTTCTTCCTAACTATATTTCATTAAAATATTTAATTCACAAATAATTGTAACTGTGGGAAAACTATTGGGACTCAACAATGTTAGACTTACATAAAACTACGATATATCATAATGGAAATACGTACATGTTTTATGTTTATTTGTACTCTTAAAATCCTGTACAACTGAGTTGATAGCATAAATCGTGACAGTACGTAGAATTTGGGACATGTTTATTTCAATCCATAGTAATTCTGTCCGAGGGCAGATATTTCACTGCAATCATATCATTTCATGGTATGCTTTGTAGCTTTACTAGGGAATTGTAGGTGTGGTAGCTTCCCTTTGCTTTCCACACCGGTGAAGGATGATGATGATGATGATGACGATGACGATAATGATAATGATAATGATGACGGCCATATGATTTCGGGGACCGTTTGGCCTTAAAGTTTTCCTGTAATTTGTCTTACAGGTGAGGAGAAAACCCCGATAAAAACCTCATCCAGAAAAACTGCCCCGACCGGGGAACGAACCCGGGCCCGTTGCGTGACAAGGCAGCACGCTACCTCGAGTCACAGCGGTGGAATCATGTTTATTTATACTCTTAAAATCCTGTACAACTGAGTTAATAGCATAAATCGTGATAGTAAGTAGAATTTGGGCAGCAACGATTAATTATTTCGAGAAAACTAACAAAGCACAGACACGGTCATTAAAAACACAAATATCACACAGCCTTCTAAAATACCCCTTCTCATTATGACCATTTAAAATAGTTTTTATTTCATTTTTATTTGTAGATGTTTTAACCTCTAAGGTCATGCTAAAATATTGTCCTTAACCATAAAAAAATTGGATTGCATTATAGTTGTAGTAATATCAAACACGCAATGAAAATATTTCATGAAATGAAAATTTTCCTTATCTCCCTTATTAACGTTATTGTACATATTGACCATGTAGACCTACTTGGTTGAATAATAATTATTGTTTTTATTATATATAATATGCTACTGCTGCTAATCGATTATATTTCAGTAAAATTACATTGTATCCTTTTTTTTCAATAAACCGTCCATAAAATTCCTATCTTCATTGTAAATTTGTACTTAATATTTTAATAATTTGTATTTATTATTTTAATTTACTCTGTGTATAAGGATATTCTACGTATGCTCTTGGAAGAATGTATGTAGGCTTATGTACTGTACATATTGTAAGGGATACTTTTCGCAAGTTATTGAAAAAGAAAAAGAAATCTACGTATTGTATAAGAAAGACTTTTCCCAAGTTCTTGTTAAAATTTAGCCTATATAATTGTAGAGGAATAATCTTTGCAAGATTCCAGAAAATGTTTAACGAACTGAATTACAAGTGTTAATGAGGTGGATATATTAATTATACAACTGCATTAATTATAATCATAATTATTAAAATAAATTTCCCACTAAATCATATACTTTCTAAAATGACTCAATCTCTCACCGATTATTCCCATATTTAAAATGATTTCAATTTTTAATTCATGTTCTTACAGTAGATATTTCAGCAGAAAGGGAGCCTCTTGGAATTAATATATCAATAAAACTGGCTAGGAAAACATTATTCCATATTCAGACTGACGATATTTTATGTCATTCTGTACGAAGAAGACAAAAGTTTTACTGAGTGGCAGTTTATGTTTTCACGCTGAAGATATTGATTTTGGCACGGAAGGAATTTACTGCTCTCTCTACACAATTCTCTTCTCCAGTTTTAATTCTTCGTGCAATAACTCCCACGTCCTTATTATTCATATTCTGTTTTCACTCACGTATCCTGACCAAATATAGACCTAATCCCACACAATATTATTTCTGTTGTACTTATTATAGAGGTAACTATATGAAGAATAAAAGTTAATTTTTTCTTTCAAATTTTAGTTTTCCTTCATTATCTATTCCCCTTATTCCGTCAGGACTCTTCTTTAGCCTCTGTTTTTAAATAATATTTAATTATTTAACAGTTCCAGAACAGACTAAGTCAACTCAACCGACCCAATGTGATGGAAGCCAATGTAACAACATTTTTCGGTCTCAAAAATATGTTTGAAAAGTTTCGGAACAAGGCAATGCCGATTGTTACACTAAGTAGTTTGCGACACTATTACCTTTCTCTAAATGGAAGACGTGTGAATTAACTGTTAATTCACTATTAGTACGGTTTGTACCACAAATGTGAACCCGTCTCTATACATTACATCTAAGGGGGAAAAAAAAAAGGTTAAGTGATTCAACTGCAGATCTTTTGACCACCTTGGAGAGGTGGGAGGTTCTGGATGCCATCTTTTTAGACAATCGCCACGAGATGTCAGCCGGTTTATTCGCTTTACCCCCAGTACGTCTAGTACTCATTTTAAATAGAAACTGAATCGATCCCAGATTCATGTTGCTGCCAGAAGAGTTAGGTCAATTTAAAAAATCCTGATCTAGTTGCCTTAACCAACTATGCAATGGTGTTCGTATACATCACACCTACCTGTAGAAAAGAGTTGCTTTTAGGTACAATAAATACTAAAGGGAGTGCACATACTCTGGTTTCTTCTTTTGTTTGCATTTTTGTTTTCACTGTTCTTTATCTTAAACTCAAAGATATAATCACACATACTCACCCAGACATTGATGGAAGTGGACAATTGTCTTTAACTCTTTATCCGAAACTGGTAACCAACTCTGGATATGTTCCTCTGTAGACCGGAACGCTGACTACATTTCCGGGAGACAAGTAAAAAGTCTGAAGAAAAGAAGTCATAGACTACAATAAAAATAAATAACAAACAATATTTTAGCGAAACTATTATAAAATATCATTATATTAATTTACGTAAATAATATTTAACAATAAAAACAAACAACTTTTGCATCTAAGAACTCAGAAAATTTAAATATTTGTAAGATGAGAAGAAAATCACAATTTGTCCCTTTACATTAAAGCAAAATATTTGAATATTTAGACGTCAAAATTAATAAAAAATTCTACCCAAGATGATGGTATTAAACACAGAGCAAACAATGGAAGATCAGCAACATAAATGCTAAATAGAATGTTATGGAATATGTCACAAATAAGGAAATTAGAAACAGAATGGAAGCAGAAGAAAGCATAATTGAAAGAATTGAGGCGAAGGAATTAAAAAGGTTAGAACATATTTTAAGAATAGAATATGAGCGATGGCCGAAACTACTATATCAATGGAAACCGACTAGAAAGAAGAAAAGAGGGAGACCAAAGTTAACATTGAAGGAAAGCATGAGGATAGTAATGCAAGCAAGAGGGCTAAACATTGAAGATGTCCAAGATCGTAGGCTTCGGAGGTTTGGTACGGGAAGACGGCAGAAGCTATAAAAACCCGAAGATAGATAGGGATGGAATAGAATATTTTTAAAGAAATTAAAATGACCATAGGCACTATATCAGTCTATACTCCAAAGTTTGGTTACATATGGAGCGGAAACTTGAAAAGTAATTCAAAATGTGCTTTCAAAACCATTATCACTGAAATTTATTTCTTACGACGTTCAGACAGACATTCTAAACTATACAGAATAAGAAATGAATTGATAGGCAACAAATAAGTAAATATATTCAAATTATAGATTTTATAAAATACATGCAATTGCAATGGTATGGACATGTGAAACGAATGGATGATGAAATATTACCAAGAAGAGATTTGGATTGGATTCCAGTAGGAAGAAGAGGAAGAGGTAGACCAAAAAGCCCATGGCTGCAGGACATAAAGAAAGCGATGAATGAGAAAGGATTACAAGACCGGAACTGGGAAGAAAGATAGTTTTGGGGAAAAGGACAAGAGTATAGAATATTGGTCACAGGAAGATAAGACAATACATTGTAAACCTGTGCATGAATGAATGGATGGACATAAATATTTATTCCACATTTGAATTTTTAAAAAATCATGACTAGGCCTATTTAAATTATATTAGAATTAAATTTTTAGTGAATCGTATGGTTCCTTAAAGTACTTTATGATAACTGTAAAATAGTATAGCATTAATATCGTGCATTTTGTAACAACTTTGATCCAACAATTAATTATTAAATAATTTATTGACTATTCAATAATATTTCTGTTTTATATCCTAGGCAAGGTCTGTCGCATTTCCAATGTCTTTATATAACCTCGTTAATTATAATTTTTAAATTAGCTTCCTATATATATATATATATATATATATATTTACTTTCCTAAATGAGATATTTAGGATATTTTCTCGACCTATTCACTTGTGTGAAGAAATTCATTTTGAAGTTTCTTATGCAAGGTATATATACACAGGGTGTTTCATAAAGGATGGCGCAAACTTAAATGGTTGAAAGTACATGATGATAGAAGCAACAATGTCCCAATAAACATGGGTCCGCAAACGAGCCGTTTGCAGATTATTACGAATGTATGGTTACAAGCCGCCACTGACTTCATTGTAAACATCGTCCTAGTTAGTACAAATTTATTTGAATTTAGACTTTACTATTAATTTTTCATCTCATTTAGTTCACATTTCACAGTTCACTTCACTGTTAAAGGATGTGTTCGAAGTGTCTTCCTTGCATCTGGATGCAATACTGTGCTCGTCTCTGCAATGAATGTCGAATTCTTTCGAAAACCCCTGGATAATTTCTGAATTCTTGACAAGCATGTACAACTCTCTGCTCTAGTTCTTCAATCGTGTAAACGGGTGTGCTGTACACTTCGCTTTTGAGGTGACCCCAGACATAAAAATCCAAAGGATTTAGATCAGGTGATCTTGGAGGTCAAAGTACAGATCCGCCTCGACCTATCCATCTTTGGCCGTATCTGCGCGTTAGATGCCGTCTCACAGCAGCAGCAAAATGTGCCGGAGCTCCATCATGCATGTACCACAAACTCCGACGTTGCTGAAGGGAAACATCCTCAAGCAATCCTGGAAGATGACGCCGCAGAAACCTGAGGTACCTCCGTCCATTAAGTTTTCGTGGAAGAATGTGTGGCCCAATGAGATAATCACCTAGTACGATGTTACAAACAATGACGTCAGTAGCGGCTTGTAACCATACATTCGTAATTATCTCGCAAACGGCTCGTTTGCGGACCCATGTTTATTGGGACATTGTTGCTTCTATTATCGTGTACTTTCAACCATTTAAGTTTGCGCCATCCTTTATGAAACACCCTGTATATTTATTTATTTATTTATATATGGTTTGTTTTATATATATATATATATATATATATATATATATATAACAAACCATAATTAAATTTATTGAATACAATGTGTTCGGCAAATTATTTGACGAGCTATGAATGTAATGTAATCTTGCAGAAAAGAGAAGTAAAAATTACCTATATGAAGATCTGCAATAGAATATAATTGCAAATTATCCTTTATTAATATTTTTATTTTTATTTTCTCTCTATACCTGTATGTCGAGAAAAAATAATCATGTAATGATTAGATTTATTTTTTAAACACGCAGCAGTACTCATTAATGTTATATTCACAATAAATAAAATAAACGTAATACTTCCATAACGGTTTTGAAATTGTTTTTATCGTAATTGACATTAGATAATTGAGGCGTTGACATGGGAAAGGTAGTAAGTCTTAAAAGGAAACTTTTGCAGGGGAAGCAAAAAACAATTTTCCTAACATTAATTTTAATATAATTTTGACACTACTAAACAAAAAATTGCATTTGCAAAATAGTTACACAATATCCATATTAGCTTTACAATATATACTTAAATTTAGAAATGTCCAAATTTTTTTTGCTTCCCCTGTAATTTTTTTCTTTTTAGGACTTACTCCCTTTCCCATGGCAATGTCTCAATTATAATATACAACTATAATACATAATAAATGCTTCAACATCTATTTTACATACCTCTTCTTATATAAGACATTTTTCATGACGATTTTTACCTAAAATATACTGAAGAGTTGAAAATTAACAAATAAATACACATTTTAAATGAATTTAATTATACAAAAAACAGTGTTATAAAACATTTATTCGTAGTTCAACATATTTCTAACTATATGTCCATCAATTTAATCCTATTTATGTTTGTTCAACAAATCCAATTCTGCTTCATACTTAAAAAGTACGAAGGCATTAGAACTTAAATGTGTGTTCAATACTTTTCGATGCCAACTCAATTATAAAATCATCCCCAATGTAAATATCAAAGAAACTAATGCACTGTCTTGCCGTATGGTTGAGAGGGTTGAAATTGTTTAATTGATTTCTTGTAGTAACAAACCAGGTTAAGAATATTAGACATAGACATAAGGAGAAAAAATGCGAAGGGAGGAGAAAAAAGAAAGAGAAGAACAAGAACGAAGATGAGGAAGAAGCAGACGAATATTTTAAAAGTACTTGTATATGGGTAGGGATTTAATTTACCAATTTTCTTTCCTTTTTTTTTATTTTCATTTTCAGTCATAAATTGTCACAATGACTGTCAAAAATTTATAAAATTAATGTATGTGCCTCGGATATATTCTTTAAATCTCTCATTGTGTATTTATTTTAAATACAAATTTATTGAAAAATAATTACACACATTGTATTGACTTAGGCTTTCACGGCCGGAGTTGCTATGACGATCTTGAAGAAGAATTCCGGGCTGTAGGCCGTGGTTTCGAGGCTTGAAGTTCCCCGACGTCCCGGAAATCTTCTTCAAGATCATCATAATTACACACATTGTTCCAGAAATAAAAATAAAAATGAACATTTGTAATATATTAAGATATACAAAACACATTGAATAAAATAGACGACCTACGATTATTATATCCCATCTCACCAGTCTACAATAACTGATGCATTGCTTCCTGTAGTCATTTAATGCATAACTATATAGTTAATTATTTGAAGTAAAAAAGGAGGATCATTGCAGAGAAATAATTACAGAATCCCCACTCCCTATTTCGAGAAGAATTATTCACGCTTCAAGGATTATATATTAGAAATACACCCTTTAAAATAATAGTAATACCTATCTCTATAAAATAAAGGTAAGTTATGACTAGGTATAAAGAAAGTAATTTGATTCCAAAGTCTGCGTTTTGATTTATACTTTCTAGCCAGTTTGTGTAAATGGTGCTAATTTTATAAGCAAACGGTTTGGTGTATGAATATTTATTTTCCGCATGGGTGTAAATCATACTGTAAAGTCAAGTACGGAGAGGGTAGTAAGGTAGGAAAGAAGGAGAAGGTATTACCAGAGAAGCAAGGAGTTGGGGGGAGCTAGGCATTAAAACACGTCACGTACCCTCATACATACCACCTAAGTTATGGATAAAAAATACTTATCTTGTAATTTTAAGAGTTTTTATATAGACTCTATAATAGGGGATGATAAGTCATCATATATCAGCCAGTTTGTTATAGTGCAAAACATAAGGGAAAATACTGCTAACTTAAATTTACCTCTCATAAAACGAACGACAGGTCTTACCTCTTCCTGATAATTATTAAATAATATTTTATTTCACGCTATGTTTCATTTCAGTAACTTATGATTTTATAAAAGAGACCGGAAAATGGAACATTACAGTACGATATTCGGTAATATTGACAAAAAATAATGCAATTTAGATCAAATATTAATACTGAATACACCATCGTAACCTTCATTAATAATATAGCAAGAAAACAAGCAAGCATAATCAATAGAAATTATATGGATATAACATTATTACGTTTAGTACCGGTACTTATTTCATTATAAACAAACTTCAAGCGTCACAGGCCTAGAAGGCCATTGGTCTACCAGCTGGCTGCTGGCATCACGTCCACATGTGTTAATCACAGAGGTAGACGATCATAAACCAGTGTATGGTTGACATGTGGTCAGCATGTCGGGTTCCCCAGCCTTATAGCTGATCTTCTCAACCTGGAGTCGCTACCTGTTGTAGCTACCAAAATGCCTCACGATGCTAGGTGGACACCGGTCCCATAATGGCCGAAATTCCATGAGAAAATTTCTCCCCCCATGGTGACTCGAACCAGCGCAAATCCCTTAGCTCTGCGCCAAGGCATCCTGCCTTAACCATTCGGTTACGGCGCAGGCTGAATAAAATAAATTATTTTAAATTACAAAAATGTATTTTTAAATGTGATAAAAATTGTATTTAATTTTGTCAGTTGGCAGCACTGTTGAAACGACTTTGAATAGTTTCATAGTTACAAGCATTAATACCAATTTTGAATACACATATTATATAACTTTTAAGTTCACACAATTTTAAATTTTTGCCATCATGCATTTTGGATTATAAATAACATTTATTCATATTTTATCTTGAAACAGTCCTAATAATCTCAGCATGCCATATGAACTATTACATTGTCAGCAACTTTAGATATATTTTGTATCAGTTGTTGAATATAATAATGTATAATACATGTTAATGTTCAATTTATTAAGGCAAGAGGTTAAACTGAGTGAATGGAATGGAATATTCATTTATTAAACATAATTAATTTCAACAAAGTGTGAAATAATATTAAGAATAACTATAAATAAATATAAATAAATAAATAAAGCCTGATATGTCCCTTTAGGGCAAAGGCCTCCCTGTACAGGGGTTAAGCTCTATTTGAGAGTGTCACCCGGTGAGCTACTCCGTGGTGAGAAGTTGACTTGGATGTAGCACTTGGTTTGTATACACTGTTTGTTCTGTGATTAGTTAATACACAGTTGGCTCTCCATCGTTCTCCAGCTTTTCCTGCATCTGGCGACTCTGGACCATTGCGCCCCTGCTCGTTCTTTGAAGATGTCAGCCCATCGTCGTCTTGGTCTTCCGCGCTGTCTCTTGCCTGTGTACGGGTCCCACATGGTTGTTTTTATTGTCCACCTGTCGTCCTGTATTCTTGCGACGTGGCCTCCCCACTTCCATTTTTTTTTCCTGATGGCTTGTTGTGCGGGATCAGTTGTTGAGGATATCGCTTGAAGTGTTGTATTCGAGATTCTGTCCTTCAGAGTTATGCCTAAGATTTTCCTCTCCATTTTCCTTTGGCATACTTGGAGTGTGTATTTCAGTTTGGCAGTAAGATTCCAAGTTTGGCAGCCATATAACAGTGTTGGAAGAACACAGGTTTGTAGTGTTTCCATTTTGAGTTTCCGGTTGAGTGACTTGTCCAGCAGTATAAATTTCAGTGACCAGAACGCCTTCCAGGCGAGAGCTATTCTTCTGCTTATTTCCTTCTCTACTTTCTGATGGAAGGAGAGTAGTTGTCCTAAGTATATGTACTCGCTTACATATTGAAGATCCATTCCATCGACTTTGATAAGGTTTCCGGACCATTAGACATAATTTGTGTCTTGCTTTTGTTCATCGAAAGGCCTGCAATTTTGCTAGTTTCTGAGAGCTCTTGTAGCATTGATTGGAGTTGTTTTAGGGGATCTGGCGAACAATACCACATCGTCAGCAAATCTTAAGTTGGATAGCCTGCTCCCGTTTATATTTATTCCGTATTTCTTGTTCCAGTTTAGTTTTCGAAATATGTCTTCAAGCACGCATGTAAAAAGTTTAGGAGAAATTGGGTCGCCTTGTCGTACTCCTCTTTTGAGACTGAATGGTTGTCCCACAATTTCTGTCTTCACCTTGGCATAGCTTTGGCTGTAGATCTTATCCAGAACGCGGATGTACTTGTGTTCGATTCCTTGGGTGTGTAATGCCTGGAGGACACTTGAATGTTCTACTGAGTCGAATGCCTTGTTTCAAGAAATTCTTTTACGAATTAGTTTTCTCATTTCAGTTCTTGTAATGTATATCATTTTATATAAATTAACGTTTATTTCGTTTCATTTATTTGGGTCTTCATGAATGATCTTCCATTCTCATAAAATAATGGATTAAAGATAGCAAATAAAATACCCAAAAGGTAAAAGATACAAACATATAGTTTATTTTTTAATTTTCCATCTGGTTATTTAAAAAGTCTCAAAAAAATTAAAGTTAAAAATAACACTACATAGACATTAAATTTCACTTTTAATTTATTATAAAAACTCTAATATAAAGTGGATTTAGTAAAAATTGTTTTAAAATAATTAATGATTCGTCGTTTCAGAAAATCTCGTAACAAGCCCATGTCAATGGTGAAACGTAATTTCAAAATAATATTGAAAAAATTCTGCATTATGTATAAGCAAAAATATTCATCGATCAAATAATTTTGTTTTCTAATAGGCCTACATATTGTAGGCTGTAATTTCATGCACAATGGATCTAATTTATTTCTTCTTGGCTCTACGTTTCAACAGCATTCCATTGTCCTCCATCCTTAGCTTTCATTTTCCAGTTCTTCAATCTCAAACTTGCAGTGTCTACTCTTCTTTTCCTTCGTCGACCTCTCCGTCTTTCCTACTCCATTCTTTCATCTATAAATAACTTTATAAGTATTTAATCACGCATTGTTCCTGTTACCCAGCCACCTTTGTCTTATCGACTTGTCAAAACTGTAGATTTACTAAATTATTATTTTTACCTTATTTTTATTTATTTACGCACATACTGGGTTACATCCTTATGACAGTTTTCGTTTCAGTAACAAAGAGGTTATATTCATCTGCTGTATGTATTGATCTTGTTTCTGAATTGTATGTAACCACTGTATGGTTAAAAAGTTCTTAAAATTTAAATGTTGTTAATTTTTTATTTCAACAGTTGTAAAAATTAGAAATAGTCTTTGTTTCAAATCCAAATTGATTCATGAAACTGAATTATTCTATTAGAATTTTAATTCAGGGAATTTCATGGCGCTACTCATTCAATTCTGATTATTTCTAAATAATTATATGAGCGAGGACATATATCCGATCAGGAGAAATCATGTTACTCGCGATGCAGCTAATACCATCACTGCAGTCAGACTCAGTTATAAACAGGCTTCATTGTGGCATTTCTTCAGTATTGTACAGATAAGTGAACACTGTTTACTGTTAGCTCCGTGCTTATATAAAACATCAACAATGTCAAATAAATGTAAATTAATTTTAGTAATATGTTTTTTTTTTTTTCAAATGCCCCAGGTTGTCATTTCGAGATTCCTGGTGTTCTCTCCTGACACGCCGTACTTGTAACCCACTTCTGAGGTTGAGGCGCCTGGAAGGCGGGATTACGCTGCCCCGATGATATGAGATCTGATGGTGATGGTAATGATGCGCCAGGAGAGGCCTTAAGCTAAACTTAAGCTAATTTTGTGAATATGATATTGATAATAATGATGGCCAGATGATGTTCGAGGACCGTTTGGGCCTTAAAGTTTCCTGACATGCATCTTACAGGTGAGGAAAAACCTTACCCAGGAAACTTTTCCCGACCGGGGATCGAACCCGGGCTCGCTGCGTGACACGGCATCACGCTACATCGAGACCACAGCGGTGGACATTTTAGTAATATTGAATGGTCAAAACATACAGTGTAAGTTAAGAGTATGTTTTCATGAGTCAGAGATTATAAGGAGAAATAATTAAAACTATTGAATAATGCAGTACTAAAATAAATAAATAAAATGTTCTTGTTGAATCATTACATAAAAAAGGAGAAGAAATATATGAATATTCACCACTTTAATCGTATTTATTTAATATATGCCTATGCGATGGCCAGGACACGTGGCACGAATGAGAATGAAAGAGGGATATGGAAACGTCTTGTAGGAAAACCAGAGGAAAAGCACCCATTAGGTATCCGAAGAATGAGGTGGAAGAATAACATTAACTATGGCCAGGACACGTGGCACGAATGAGAATGAAAGAGGGGTATGGAAACGTCTTGTAGGAAAACCAGAGGAAAAGCACCCATTAGGTATCCGAAGAATAAGGTGGAAGAATAACATTAACTATTATTTGAAGGAAGTAGATTATACAGAGGATGATTGGAAAACATAAGCTCAGGAAAAGAATGTATGGAGATCTTATGCCCGCGCAGCCATTAATCTTTGGGTTTAGCCCTTACATTCGCAATGTATCCAAATGGCTACATAAATTGTTTTAATTTATATAATAGTTTTAATAAAACAGAAGAAAGCTAACGATAAGCAATTACTGAAATGTGTGCAGAATTACACAATATGCCTAATAATAACGGCTATGAATGATTTTGTTTTTCAGTGCGGTCCGCCACATCTAAATAACTGAGACGAGAAATTACTGTTTAGCCAATTTAAGGGTTAATAGTAATAGTTAATTAGTAGTCAGTGTATAATTATTATACGTGCCAATATATAATTTTACAAAGAAGAACATAGAGAACTTAGAAATGGCGGAAGCCTCCCAATGCAAAAAACAGCTCTACGAAAGTACTATTCTGTCGGGAGGTAAATTACAAATGTAGTTGTGGGAGAACTTTCGCTAGACAGGGCTAATAGATAATAATTTATATGCACTACCGAAGGTAGTGAAAAAGTTAACCATTTTTTTTTCAAAATTATGCAAATCTTTGTTTAGCGTTTGTATTATAATGCACTAGCTTCTTACATAACCTCTTGTCCTTTTTGTTTACATTTTCAGGTAGGCTATCTAAATTTCGTCATCTATCACTCGAAAGTCTAATCTAGGAGAGTTTATACTAGGGACGATGCATATATTGCCATCGATGGGGTATGTCGTCCTTACCCTAATAAAGTTTGCATGTAGTCTATGTTTCTTATTCGTGGAATTTTAGTCATTAATAAAAATATAGAACTTGTGTCTGTATATACTGATCATTATAACGAAAAAGATAAAAAAATATCGTAAATTTCCTTTTCAAAAATATTAAACAAAGTTTTAAAGTTAAATGTCGAAGGGGTAAAATTAACATAATCTTATTCTTTTCGCGTTCTCAGTTATGAAACTAAACTGCTTAAAACTCGAGAAAGGCTCAAGCAAAATGAAGCTACTTCTTGTGGCGATGTTCTTTGCATTAAGCAGATAAGTTTGACACCGTCTTCTTGATCCAACTAACACCAAACTTCAAGTCCCGAGATTATAATAACGTTACCATTTTACATTCGGCTCCTAACCAATTTTTGAAGACTCATATATCAGAACCATGTCTACGTTTACTATTAAATATATTAATCATTAAACGTTTAAATTAAGTTTATTAATAATTTGAACATTGCATTTATATCTTAATTTAATATTTTTGTATTAATTGTTTGTAGACGCTTTAACTGCTGTGACCATACTATTTTTTTTTCTTCTAAGCGAAAATATTGTATGACTAACTAACTCACTGGCACTATCGAACCCGTAGGTTCATGGACGTGCGGGCATAAGTTCCCCGTACATCCCTATCCTGAACTAAAGTTTTCCAATCATAATATAATCTACTTCCCTCAGATCATAGTTAATGTTATTCTCCCACCTCATTCTTGGTCTACCAACTGGGCGTTTTCCCTCTGGTTTTCCTATAAGCAGCTTCCATGTACCTCTTTCATTCCTCATTCGTGTTACATGTCTTGCCCATCGCAGTCTATGAGACTTAACTGTTCTTATTATATCTGGCTTCCTATAAAGACTATGTAGTTCACTGTTATGAAGTTTTCTCCATTCACCTGTCTGTTCAACAAAGTATTTCAAAACTTAGGGCATTACCGTAAGATGGGTGTGCGTTCCATATTTTGTCAAGTATCCTCGAAAATCTCAATAAGAGCATCATTGTCTATTGATTGCACAAAGGAATTTGAACTGCCAACGCCTGACTGAATTAGAGAATATGCAGTACGGACATTGAGATTCATGACGCAATGATAATATGAACTACACTTGTGAAGTGATGTCATTCATACGCAGAAAACCATCAGTCTTAGTTATTTCATCCATATTATGCTAATCGGTAATGAGTTTCATAACTACCCGGATGTCAGAAATAATCCGAATACATTTTTACTCCCCACAACATCCATCTGATGCATTTCTGGACATAAATATTTATCTTCCTGAGAGATGATCATTTTGACATCCTCTATCTTATACAAAGCGGTCTAAATTATTTACATGTCTCTCTATAATTGGCTTAACAGCCCAATGTTGGGCCTGAGCCTCTCCTTTGATAGAAGTTACTGGACCAAGTTATTTTTGGTTACGTTTAATGGAGAATACTGCATAACAGTGAACTACATTATCTTTATAAGAAACCAGACATAATAAGAACAGTTAAGTCTCGTAGAATGCGATGGGTAGAACATGTGGCACGAATGTGGAATGAAAGAGGTGCATGGAAGCTTCTTATAGGAAAACCAAAGGGAAAATGCCCAGTAGATAGACAAAGAATGAGATGAGGTAGGAGAAAAGTATTAACCATGATTTGAGGGAAGTATATTATACAGGGGATGATTGGAAAATATTAGCTTAGGATAGGAAGGTATGGAGAGCTTATGTCCGCACTGCCATGAACCTACAGGTCTGATAGTGCCAGTGAGTTATTTTCCTAGACATATCATGAATGGTATACGGTCAACATACCGACTCAATGCGACATCTAGTACCTTAGGCAACAAGTTATTACTAAGATGAAGGAGGTCAATAAACAGATGCCTTCATATTCAAGCTTGCGGCTCTTTTACAAGACTGAAAACCTTCAGACT
The DNA here is from genome assembly GCA_030220185.1 of Diploptera punctata. Taxonomy (NCBI): domain Eukaryota; kingdom Metazoa; phylum Arthropoda; class Insecta; order Blattodea; family Blaberidae; genus Diploptera; species Diploptera punctata. The sequence goes on from JASPKZ010008023.1 coordinate 360,510, forward strand.
CGGGACCCACGAATTAAAGTCCCTCACCGAAGACTTGCTTTTTGAATTTTTTCAATCTAAAAAAATCCGCGTCCCTCGTGACCAGAAGCAATAAACATAACCATTAGCCCACCACGGTCGACAAATTATCTCTATACTATATTTTTTTGCAACGGATTGCCTTCATTTCAGCAATATTTAGATCAAATTTAACATTCTAGCTTTTTCACATTTCTAATTTTTTAGTTTCAAACAAAACATATCCTGAAAAAAGTCCGTCACGCAGGGGCTGCATAAATTAGAGAATTCCTCAGCATGTCGAATTTTTGAAGTTTATTACAGAATGCTAAAGCATAGAAGCTCGGCTACATATTGAGTTTCAGAAAATGGGAGAAAGCAGCGATTTATGTCTAATTCCAACTAACCACAATTGAAACCACCTATCTATGGACGTTTCTACACTCTTTGAAGAAAACGCATCGAATCAGTCATCATAATATTCACCTGTTTTCACAATAGTTGTTAATACAAATGTTACATACCGAATTTCGTTACAAAAAAATGAGGACCGCTACAGCGATTTTTAAATTTCGCCCCTAATGGTCGATTTCGCTGATTTTCCGAGAACATTTTATTTTTCGTTCTGTCCCTATTAAACGTGCAGAGCATGTTGCGAAAAAAATAATAAAATTGCGGCCCTAGAGCAAATTTTAAATGTTCCTTTCAGGTTAACCCGGACTCCTATTGGCTCGGTTTTATTTGTTAATGAACTCGACCTTACTTTTCTGATTAAGCCATATTACTATAGCCTGAGTTTCATAAAAACATTCGGAAGCTAGAATTTTAACAGATATACGCGCACACACGCACAATCACACACATAAACACATATTCATATACGTCATTTTTTTGCTTACAAGGGAATAGTCAACCACTGAATGCTGAAACCAATCTTGAAATTTCTTCCAGAGAAGGCCATGTCCAAAAATATATCTGCCGTTTTTAACTGCAAGGCACAGAAAACGAAGCCAGAATCCAGCAATGGTAAACTACTGTGCGGAGCACATGGATTCTCTGTTTGTGTAAGAGCGGAGTGGAGAAAGGCCATACTCCGCGAGGACAGCAGGCAGTGAGGTTTATCCAATCCAATCTACCAATTCGGAAGTATTACTCCTTTGTAGTTTAAATGAGAGGTTTGGCGCTGGATTTTAGCGCCTTCCAGTTAAAAGCGGCAGATACTTTTTTTTCACACGGCCTTTGCACATCACAACGCTTCTCTGAAAGAAATTTTAAGGTAGGATTCGGTCTGCAATGGTTGACAGTTCCCTTGTTAACAAAAAGTACAGATGATGATTTGAAAAATTGTTCATAAATCTCTTCGTGAGTAGGCCTACAACCACGTCATCTTTCGGATTCACTAAAAATGAACATTTTTCTCAATACTGGTTAGAAAGAAAATCTAGTAAGAGGGGCGCGCCCGTTTTGATCAGTACTGCTGTACTTTCAATTCTCCACATTCCCAATTTGTGTTTATTAGATTGTCTCACAAGTAGGGAAAGGATTTTGAGATGCGGCACCATTCCAAAAATATACCATTAGTTGTTTTCATACTAATAGTTCAACATACATATATATATATATATATATATATATATATATTTGGGGGGATGGAATGAAGCGAAATGAACATAATTTGTTGCACATTTCGTGAGATTACTACATTTTGCCATTTTTCCCTCTTGTTTATTCTTCAGCACCTTTTCCTCCACTATTCTCTGTTTTTTTAAGATAGGACAGAAATATGCATACTGTTTCTTCTTGAACAGCTTTTTAAAATCTCAATCAGAAGTCAACAATGTTAAATAAATATTAAAATATAGTTTATGTAATTTATACTCCACAAGCAATGGCCAATCTGCAATGTGAAACCAATAATAGTGAATAATCATCATCATCATCATCACTCCAGGGATTAGGCAATTGCCCGTTCCGACTTCATAATGCATCAGCCCAACGTCTTTTAGATCTTCCAACATCACGCCTTCCTCTTGCTTGATAATTTCTTGCTAACAATGGATAATGGTAATAGTGAATAATAAATATTAAAATATAATCTATGTAAACCACCAGTAATTTATATCCCAGTAACAATGGCCAATCTGCAGCTGTGAAGTCTAATTTAAATTTCAACAGTGTTGTTGTAACAGTTTAAAATAAGTTCAGTTAGTACTGGCAATAATTTAACAATTTTTCATCTACCGATTTGTTGTCTGTTTTTTATAAGTCTGAACCACAACGTATTTTTATTAGTGTTACAACTTGGTTTTCACAACAATAACATGGCGAATGTTACGACGGATTAGTTGTACGCACTTGCAGAATTCAAAACGCAATTTTTCGAAACTGATGGCATCATTCTTCGATGTACCATCTGCGAAGTAAATATTGCAATAAACTAAAGAACTATGAATTACCTCTTATGGACTCTATAAAGAAGACAAATTTGCTGCACAATGATATGCATATTATATAAACTGAGTTCATGCAACTGGTTTAAACCTTAATTCAATTGTTTCAGTAGCACCTTTTTTTTGCACATTTTTGTATGTGTTTTCAGAAACTTTTTCCCCCTTTTACAACCACAATTTTCACCTTAAAATTCCTTCCCTACTCATTAGTAATGTAGGTTTTTAAAGTAATGTATGTCTGGTGGAATTTTGAAGACGTGATTTCTGGGAGTTTGTTCCAAACAGTCGTGCAGCCGATGCGGATCTTTATTTTCAATAACTCGAACGAGTTCGTGAAATTTTGAGGGTCGCGGGTTCAAACCCGACCGAATCCCATACTTTACGAACAACCACGACAATAATTCAAGAATTTGGAGGAATCGAACTGCTAGCATGTAGCTCTGACCTTGCGCCTTCAGATTTCCAACTGTTTAGATCCATGGTTAATTTCTTGCGTAAAATTTCGAAAACACAGAAAACATTGAAGCTGTGGTAATTGATTTTAACGAATTATTTATATAAAAAACCAAAGACTCGCTGAAAGATGACTAAGACCATGAAATCTGTTTGTCTCTACTTTGAAGAGTAGTTTAATTTCTTGTCATAAAATATTCTAAATATAATTGTATTCCTTACAGGGAAAAGAGTGCATGATGAAGTAAGGGAATCAACAATGCAACTGAAGCAGGAATAAAAATTTAAACTGTATTTATTTAATCGGGATAGTATCAAAAACTTATATAAAGAAAGACTGAGGATTAAAATTGAGAATTTGGATTACAAGGAAGACATAGAAGAAGAATATAATCAATTAAAGGAAATAATACATTCAGCAGCAAAAGAAGCATTAGGCACCATAAATAAAAAACAAAATACACAAGATTGGTGGAATGATGATATTGAAGAATTAACCAAAAAGAAGAAAAAATGATATTTAGAATGGTTGGCAAATAAAACAACAGAAAATTGGATAGAATACAAGAGAACAAACGCCAAAGTTAAAAGGAAAGTGATAGAAGAAAAAAACAAATTATGGAAAAGCAAATGCCAAGAAATAGAAAGTTATATAGGAGGATCACAATCATCAGAAGTATGGAGATTTCTAAAAACACTGAAAACCAACCAAGGATCCAGCAAGATAAATTTGTTAGTAAAATCAGACGCAGAAAAACATTACAAAGCTTTACTGTCAGAAACTAGAAATGAGTTTATGGAAACAACAGAAAATCCAACTATAGAAATGAACGCCCTGGAAGTTGATACAATAGATATTGCATTAGAAATTCAAACCCTAAAGAATAAAAAGGCACCAGGGCCGGGAAACATACCCAATGAGTTAATTAAATATGGCCCAAAAAATTTAATAGGTAGATTGAGGGACTTGTTTAATAAGTGCATTGCAATACAGAAGATTCCTGATGAATGGAAAATAAGCTACATTGTACCAATATACAAGAAGGGCGATAGAAGAGACGCAAAAAACTACAGAGGACTAAGTATAAATAACACATTATATAGAATATTTACGAAGTTATTAACAACAAAGTTACAAAAAGATATTAAAGACAAATTAGGTGAAGATCAAAATGGATTCAGACCAGGAAGGTCATGTGTTGACAATATATTTGCAATACAACAGTTAATTGAAAAACGGACTGCAGTTGGAGAAGAAACCCATTTGACAATGATAGATTTAGAGAAAGCTTATGACTCAATTCCGAGGAACAAATTATGGGAAGTATTGGAGAAATACAATATTGACAGAAACCTAATAGAAATTATTAAACAAATCTATAAAGATAACTCCGCTTATGTTAAAATGGGAAATATAATGTCTAATCCTATAAAAACCTCAAAGGGATTGAAACAAGGGTGCAGTCTATCACCAAATTTATTTAATATTTATGTAGAATTTATATTAACGAAATGGAAACAAAGCTGCAAAGGTATGGGGATTCCAATAGGCAACAGATTTTTGCTGACATTACAATTTGCCGATGATTAACTGGTTTTAGCGCAAGACAAATTTGATATGGAATTCATGATAAAAAGGTTGAAAAACACATATGAATCATGGGGTCTCACAGTAAATTTACAAAAAACAGAATAATTGGCAATAAATAGCAATGAAAGAGAAAATTTAATATTGGAAGAAGGAATCCAAATAAAGCAAGTGAAACAAACTAAATATTTGGGAATGATTATGGATAACATCGAAGGGATAGGCAAAGAGAACATAAAACATAGAATTGAATTGAGTAGCAAAATAATACCATCATTAAATTCCATATGGTGGGATAAGCATATTTGGAAAGACACAAAAAAATATATTGGTAAAACATTGGTGGAATCTGTTGCAATGTACGGAAGTGAGGTATGGACAATCAATAAGTACTACAAGAATAGACTAATAGCTCTAGAAATGGATTATTTACGAAGAAGTGCCAGAAAGTCTAAATTAGAACGTGTCACAAATAAGGAAATTAGAAACATAATGGAAGCAGAAGAAAGCATAATTGAAAGAATTGAGGAGAAGGAATTAAAGTGGTTAGGAAATGTTTTAAGAATGGAAGATGAGCGATGGCCGAAGCAACTGTATGAATGGCATCCGAACAGAAAGAAGAAAAGAGGAAGACCAAGGTTAACATGGGAGGAAAACATGAAGACAGTAATGCAAGCTAGAGGGCTGAGCATCGAAGATGCCCAAGACCGTAGGCTTTGGAGGTTTGGCACGGGAAGACGGCAGCAGCTGTAAAAACCCGAAGATAGATAGATAATTGTATTAAAAAAGACATTACTTATAAGACATTAACTGTACATCATTTGTTATTCTATTGAAAAATGTTGTGTTAGTGACGCACAATATCACAGTGGTTTATTATTTTATCATTTCCCATAAAGTGCTCCTCCTTAACACCCAGTTTTCACGTAGTCGCTTAAAAAAACTTATTAACGGGTTTTATTGTATATATAATTCCGACTAATAGACTATTTGATGTATATGGATCGGAGGTAGGTAGTTCATACATTATCTCAATTCCATAGTATCAATCGCCTATGCAGATTTCAATAAACAAAAATCTAAAATGTATCAAGTATAAACGGAATGTATCACGAATAGGAATGTATTTTCAAAATTCTTACGTCTAGACGAGAATAAGATTGTCGAAAACTGGAAAAGGCGACTAAAAATAGGGCGAATTGAACTTCTTTCGTTGTTGAGAAAGTAGAGAGCGAGTAGCTCGAGAGCTGATCACGTATGCAAAACCTCGGGCTGGGGGAGGGGAAGAGGGAGGTGGAATAAGTAGTTGGCAGTGGCGTTTTGCTAATCCGCGGATCTTGTTGGCAGCGGGAGCTAAGCTCTCCGGAGCTAGCGAACACTCCAAAAGAAATATCGGCTATACACGTAAATAATCTCAAGATTACGTTCCTTCCTTACACATTTGTTCTACAAACCCCCCACTTTGTATTATTATTATTATTATTATTATTATTATTATTATTATTATTATTATTATTATTTTTATTATTATCGTCAATATTATTAGGCCTTAATATTTCTATTATTGGGGGCACGCCGTACTACAGTTGGTTAAAGCAATATGCCAAAATCCAGACGTTGGGGGGGGGGTTGGAGTCCCGGTGGGTCAGGATTTTTAAACTGGGATAAACATTCTGACGGCATCATAGCCTGGATAGACTCGGTCTCTAATGTTCATGATGATATAGTTTTTATTTATTACATTAATCTTCATTTCATTCTTATTGATAAATGCATTAATATCTAATGCCATATCGCAATTATTACTTTTTGGTTATATCGTAGACTGTGTTTATATTACTGTGTTCACGAAAGCTTAATTTAATTTTTATTACATTCTTATTTATATCTTAACAGCTAAGGCCAAATCGCGCCTAGGATCTGCGTGACTATGGCTATGTATTTCTTTTGCTCTGTTTATCATGTGTTTTCAAAAGAGGTCACTAATTTAATTTTGAATATATTAGAAATGCTGATTTTGTTAAATTAATCCTGGTTGATATTCATTTAATTGCAACCTACGATTTACTTCGAAAACTAAGGAACCGGGAAAAATTCTCACATAGGTTGGTGACGCGGAGTTCGATTTCGAGATCTCCGAAATAGGAGAATCGAACTATATCATATTGATAGCAAATGTTGATTATACTGAAATGAATCCTGATAATGAAAATTAAATTAACATTTTTTTTTGACAGTTGGGATAAGTAGGAAAATGATTTCAGTCCGACAGTTCGGGCACGGGATTTGAAATTGTAGCATCCCGAACCTTACGAATACAATTGTTGCAATTACTGGTATTAAATGCAGAAAGTCGCATATTACTGTTCGGTAATATTATATTATATAAATGTAAGCCACGAAGACCACGGCTCTATTTCCATTCCGAATTAATTCATATTCTGGATTTTATGTCGTAAAAAGATTCATCGATCCAACCGCAAGACAATAACAAATCATACTTTCCCTTATAAACAAGTTATAGAAATAACAAATTTTCTAAACAAGTTATAAGATGAAATTATTAATTAGTTGGTACAAAGGAACAATTTTTACAATTACATTTATCTCTTAGTTTACTCTGGTATTATTTTGGTTAATGCAAAATTCTACAAACCTGAAGATCCGGAGTTCGAATTCTGGATGGTTAAGATTATTAATCTGGCCTAAATCTTCTGGCTGCACCATGACTCTGGGTGTCAACTCAGACTCTAACGGAAATGAGTACTAGATGTATGATTTGGGGTAAATACGGCCATCATACAGGATTGGTAACCGGGCTGTCTAGAAAGATGGGGGTCTCAACCTTCTACAACTCGAATGGCCTCTTAAATAGGAACACTTTATTTTAATTGTATTATTTTATCATTTTAAGATATTGTACGGTGCAGAGACTTGGACATTACGACGGAATGAGGAAAAGCGACTGGAAGCCTTTGAGATGTGAATATGGAGAAGGATGGAACGTATAAAATGGACAGACAAAATTAAAAATAAAGATGTGCTAGACAGAGTGGGTGAAGGAAGAACAATGCTGGAATTCATAAAGAAGAGGAAAAGAAATTAGATTGGCCACTGGCTAAGAAGAAACTGCTTGCTGACGGATGCCCTAGAAGGATGGTCAATGGAAAGAAAGTTAGAGGCAGAAAAAGACATCAGATGATAGACAATATTAAAATAAATGGTTTGTATGCAGATACAAAAAGGAAGGCTGAGTAAAGGAAAGAGTGGAGAATGGTGAGTTTGCAGTGAAAGACCTGTTCTTGCGCAGAACACTATGAATGAATTAAAAGATATTTATTAAATCACATAAGGATGCAATTTCATGAAATAAAATTTGAATTACTCTGGTGAGTTACGTTCGTAGGTAATCAATGTATGATTTTATATTTCATTTCCATCCTTTCATAAATCACTCCCGCAGAAAGGACGAAAATAAATGAATCCATACTATTTGTGTGCATTGCAATTGCAATAATATATTTATTGAAAGGAAATATTCTAACAATATGTATTCTTAAACTTAAGTGAAGCTGTACGATCTGTACATTTTTTTTAATTTCCAGATAACGTAATGGCCCTAAATTACTGCTTATTATAGGTAGGCCTATGTTTAAAAAATCTATTTTTATATTATTTTTTCAAAGTGTGGATTTGAAACCACACCTTGAAACATGTTGATAAAGGAATGTGTTCTTATTGCATTCGCACACGCGAGCGCGCGCGCACGCACGCCCACACACAGACACTATATATATAGGCTATATATATATATATATATATATATATATATATATATATATATATATATTCTAAAATCGGATCCTACGACAAATTTGGATCCTATAAGCATTACAATAGAGGATCTGCAAGTACTGTTTGTTACGCTTATTAACTCTACAAGATTGAGATGGCTGGACAAACGTCTTTAAAATTATTCCTTATTTAATAATTTCTCAATTTAATAATTCGTAGTTATTTCAAAATCTATAACCAAATGATTATTTTCATTTTATAATTCTTATATTTTCTCGAAATTAAAATAATCTTTCGGTTATCGATTTTGAAATGACTATGAATAATAAAATATAAGCTCGAATAAGTGCCAGTAGATCGGTGCCCACAGCATCGTGAAGCATTTCGGTACCTACGATAAGTAGCGGATCTAGGTTGAGAAAACCAGCTATAATGGCTGAGGAACCCTATATGCTCATTACTTGCCACCCCTACACTGGCAAAATGATCGTCCATCTCTGTGATTTACACATGTAGATGTGAGGCCAGCAGCCGGCTTGTAGGTCAAGTGCCTTCTAGTTCTGTCGCGTCATGAAAAAAAAATTGTTTAAAATTTATGTCGGGAACCCCTATAGAAAATACCATTATGAAGGTATAAGCGTTAGTAGAAGGATAATAATCGGATGGATATTAGTGAACTGGATATCGGAAATAAGAACTGGATTCGATTGGCAGATGATAGGGCCCAGTAGTAGGCTTAATGAATGCCGAATTGAAGCAACCAGTTCCACATAATTCCTTATTTTATATTTCTTAATTTTATAATACAAGGTTAAGTTTTTAAAGTAAGGGAAAACAGCAAATATCATTTAGTATCATTCGGTGAGATGTCTGATCTGCCTGATTTGCGGGTGTTCAACGTTACACTTAGTAATCATAGCGTCACACTTCGCAAGTTACAGTATATGGCAAAAGACTGATAGAAACAGATTTTGTACGAACGTACACAGATGCGTAAAGGAAATGAGTAGAGAATTGAACAAAATGTACTGGAGTATCAACAGCAAGGGGAATTGTTTTAGAAATATACTGAAGCACAGCATGGCGGTTTGTATTATAAGTGCGTTTTGGAAAAATATAAGAATATTTCTTTACAAAAGAGAAATGTTAATTAACCGAACAGCTATTTTATTCGATTGTCATAAGAAACGCGCGCGCGCGCGTGTGTGTGTGTGTGTGTGTATGTATGTGTTTGGAAGTTACCCACTACACTTCTCGTACGTCAAGTTCCAATATCTGTGTGTGTTTTTCATAGTCAACCACTTTCCGTGCTTTGGATTCCGGCTTTTCGAATAAATTATTTTAATGAGGTCTATGTTCAATTTACGCACCACTTTGGCAGGCCACAATATGTAGAAAACTATACGGAGATGAGTGTAGGATGTTTGCATGTTTTAAATGTCTGTGTAAAGCGTGTGTTGTGTAAGAGATGGTCAAGAGAGGGGAGAATGCATGTAGCATATTGTACTTTGTGAAAAAGCACCAAGATGACGAGGCTTAATACCCAGTACCGCCGTACAAATTGCTATCAACAGTACCAAATGTCTTCTCAAATCTCTGTGCAGAGGTGTTCGGAATTTAATCCATTCATCTGGTGCACAATCTAGGGAATACAAATTATACACCATTCCTCGTACCCCGAGATTGAATTTTTTAAATTCAAATCATCTTTCCCTCTGAGTAATCAAACCCGACCCAAAAGTCAGGAAGTAGGCATGCTACTACCTCAGTTAACGTGCATACTTATTTATAATGTTAAGTTATTTGATTAAGGCATGAGTTTCGTCAGCAATTGCTATATATAAACATACATACGCACACACACGCACATATATATATTATTTTAAAAGAAAAATTAGCACCTGAACTGGAATATGGACTACATCCAGACATCTAATTTTATAGGCTAGTGCACTATCATTTATGCTATTCGGGCTCGCAATGCAGCCATTAATTTTTCTTTCTTCATATGCAATTATTCTCTATCGTAAGAGGCAGGGAATCTTCTCTCGCAATGCCATCTGACGACTTCTATAACAAAAAAGCATTTATAATGACAATATTTATTTCATAGCAATGACGCTTTATATTTTGTTGTTATAATTTAATTTTTTGACATTTAGCAATGAAGACAGGTGAATGGAGAAGACTATGTAACAATGAGCTACATGGCCTTTATAGGAAGCCAGATATTATAAGAACAGTTAAGTTTCGTATATTGCAATGCGCAGGACATGTGACATAAATGGGGAATAATATAGGTGCATAGAAGCTTCTTATAGGAAAACCCGAGGGAAAAAGCCCAGTTGGTAGATGAATAATGAGGTGGGAGAATAATATTAACTACAGAGATGAATGAAAAGATTAGCTCAAGACAGGGATGTATGGAGAGCTTAACGTCCGCGCCCATAAACCTTGGATTCGATAGTACCGGTACCAGTGAGTTAGTTAGTTAGTACAAATATTATTTGAAAAGAAAAAATTATATATATATATATATATATATATATATATATATATAGAGTAAAATAAATATTCTCTTTAATTTGCTTACTTGATATAGTCAGCTACTAGATGGCAGTGAAGACAGTGTTCTCGCGACATCTAGTAATAATGGAGAGTATAATACATATATAAGAAAGATAAGTGTTTGAATTGGATTCGCCTGGTAGTGTAATGGATATCACGCTGAGGTACAGACTCAGAGATCCGGGTTCGAATCCCGTCCAGGCATTTATTTTTCTTATCATACCATATATATATATATATATATAGGCCTATATATATACACACACATTTACTGCAATTTTAGTTACGGCGCATTAAAGATAACTGTATAATGCCGCATAACATTAAGACATATTTCTTGTGAGTCTCACAGTAGCAGATGAGAATAACTTTCGACATTTCATATCTAGATATGAAATATACCTCAATTGTTATCTCATGATAATTTTATAGATATCTTCATATTTTAGTAATTTATCTAGGAATTTGAGAATACGAGTTTATAAGGAGGTACTCAACTTCCCAGGATTTAATAGAAAAACGCCTGGAGCGAGGAAAATGAAGCACCGAAACTCAATAAGGAATTGTAATGAAAACTGAAAAAAATAATCCATCGTAATAGGTTATTACGTTTTAGAACGGCAAGAAGATTCAAATTTCCCAACTTTAATTCTTGTTGGTTGAAACTTGCTCTCTCCATCCACAAAGATTAAAGCAGAAGCGAACGGTAGATGGCAGTAAGGGGCAATGGCAACTGATAAGGAAAATTATAATATTCTAAGTACAATGAAAGTTTCGGCCTTCTGAGAGGTAGATAGCGCCATTTAAGTGGGGAACAGGTTATCTTAGAGCTCTTGCATACGCACATACTTTAAAATATTATTATTCCAACAATGTAGACTGGTCTGGAGGGAATTATCAGAAATCCGTACTTTGATGGTACACACTCAAAAGGAACTGTAAATACTTTATGAAACATACAGGGTGGTACAGAATTACACGCTTCTGAAGTTTATGGTGGTTACCTACAAGGAAACTGTCAACAATTGTATGCCGATACCTACCTTGAAATTTCTTCCACAGAAACGTTGTGATGTAAAAAAGCTATATTCAAAAAACGTATCATCCGATTTTAACTGCCAGGTTCTAAAATCCAGAGCTAAATCTCTCATTTGAAGTATACGGAAGTAATACATCTGAATTGATAGATTGAATAACCCACACTATCTGCCGTCTGCGCCACGACCCGCCTAATTTCCCACCGTTCTTACTTATGAAGGGAGACCATCTGCTCCGTATAGTAGATGGCATTGCTGGATTCTGACTTCGATTTCTGTACCTCGTAGATAAAGAAAAATCCGTATGAGTTCCACATCAAACCATTATCTACTAACAACGGAGCTGTTAACCATCGAATGTCGAAACCTATCTAGAAATTTCTCCCTGAGAAGCGTAGTGATGTACAAAAAATTAGCTGTAAGACACTAAACAGTAAGACACTAAAATCAAGCGCCAAATCTCTCATTTAAACTATAGGGAAGTAATACAACTCGTGTATTTGCAGACTGGAAAAATCCCTCACTACACGCCGTCCGAGCAGCTAATCTACGCAGTCTACTCTGTGCTTAACACATGCAGATATGCATATCTGCTCCGTACAGTGGGTTGTCATTGCTGGATTTTGGCTTCGATTTCTGTTTCTTGCTCTTTAAAACGGTAGATAAATATTTGGACACGACCTTGTTACATTACAACGCTTCTCTGCAAGAAATGTCGTGATAGGTTTTGGCATGCAATGTTTAACAGTTCCCTTGTAAGAATGAAACATGTTTTCTGAATTTATAATTTAAACAAGCTTTGAAAATGACGGCAAATACTCAGACATTTTAAAGTTTAATTGCGTCTATTATTTGTTTTTATATATCTCTATTTAAACCATGAAAACTATAATCAATTGACTAATCAAAATTGTGTACTATTCTGTGTCCCTAGATATCCTCAATTATGCCAGCTCGGGTACGGAGCGGGACTAAAACTATTAATAATTGGCATAGGCCTATAATAATATCCTCAACTCGTGCCCAACCCAGGGTCTGCTCGAGGGATGAGTTGAGATGAAGCCCCTGCATTTATAGAGATGTGTGAGTGACAACGGTGCCGGCCGATCATACCTGACGCAACTTCACATGGGCAGATGAACGAAAAGAACATTTTGGTAGGAGAAAACTGGAGAAACCCAGATAAAAACCTGCCCAAGCTCTGTTTCATCCACCACGAAACTCACGTGGCGACCAAGACGATCTTGAGACCCCATCGATAAGAGGCGAGTGCCTAATCGCTTACGCTCTGAAGCTGCCTAAATTGTTAATAATGTATAAGTCCCAACTGAATTGGCTCAAGTGGTAACGTTTGAAACTCGTATTCGACAGGTGCCTAGTTCAAACCCCGGTGTCGACCAACCTGAGACACTTTTTCCTGGTTTTCTTGAGTAGTGAATGCAAATGCTGGATTGGAATTTTATTTCCAGGAGTAATTTGATCTTATTCATCATTTCATGTAGGCCTAACACTAAAAATAAGATATGTATACATATAGGCCTATATAACTCATATATGTAGGCCTATATATGCGCGATATGTATTTAGTATTGTTAGTTCCAAGGACAATATATATATATATATATATATATATATATATATGTGTGTGGTGTGTGTGTGTGTGTGTGTGTGTGTGTGTGTACATCTCTAACTGAACATTATGGTGATGCGATCTTCTCAATTTCATGAAGGGTTGTGAGAAACTGCGTCAGGGAAAATAATATGGAAAAAGGGAGGGGGAGGCAAATATTATGGGGACGATTAATAATAATAATAATAATAATAATAATAATAATAAACTCCTGTCAAAATGTGTTTAGTTAATATTATATATACACAGGGTGTTGCAAAAAAAACACCGACAACGGAGGTGAGGTAGTATATTGAGATATTTCGATCATATTTTTAATAAGGTACCAATGTCCGAAAATTATCCGTTTTTACCACTATGGTTAGTTAATTATGTCTCCAGATCAGTGTTAGTTCGAAGGATTTGAAGACTCATGAGTTGACAACAATTCATAGGTACGGAACCTATGATACGTGGCTTCGTAAAGGAATGTGGCTGCAACATGACGGAGCTCCAGCTCACTTCGATGCCAATGTGAGGAGACATACAGAAATAATTCAAACGAGGCCAGGCGTATATGAACGTGTGCACCAATCACTACACCGATGTACGCTCTGCAATGAGATGGAGGTGGATATTTTGAAAACTTAATATGACTGTGACGTTATTGAATCTTGAAATCCAATTAACGGAACTCTTGAGAAGTTAGCTACTCATAGTGTGAAAACGAATCATTTCCGGACACTGGTACCTTATTAAGAAATGATCAACATATCTCATCTCCGTTGTAGGTATTTTTTGGAACACCCAGTATATATATATATATATATAAGAGGATTGAAAATCAAACGCTTAAATGGTATGGCCATGTAAAAAGAATGGAAAATGAAAGATGACCAAAAAATATATACCAATGGTCACCCCCTGGAAGAAATAAACGTGGCAGACCAAGATGGAAATGGAAAACCTACGTCAGAACTATAATGGATGATAGGAATTTGGAAGAGGGAGATTGGAATGATAGAGAAATTGAAGACGGCAAACCTATAAGTGGGGGAAAGCCGAAGAAGAAGAAGAAGATGATAGGTCATAATTATTATTATAAAGATTACTTATCTTGTAAATATAAGCTTTTTGATTAGATAATAATAATAATAATAAGTTAATAATAATAAACTGTACTGTGGTATCTCATAAAATTGTGTCCCTTTATAACAAAATAGATCGTAGAAATCTGTGACGTAAATCGACTAGAAAAGAATATCTTGTGTACTTTCTTTTTTTTTTTACCTTCAGTAAATGGTAGTATCTACACAACACCTGCCGTCCAAAATCAAATCTCTGGAATCCGGGTGATGGATTTGGATTACTAATTACTAAACTGTATGTTTTAAAATCGAAGTTTTCATTTGTTAGTGATATTCCAAACTATAAACATAAATAATTTCCAAAATTAAATTGTGCACTGATTATGTTGGAGTTAATTGAGCAGTATCGCCTATAGCTGATGAATAATATTAAATGCAAATTTGAAATTGGAATATAAAAAGATCGGCACATGTATATTAATGTAAATGATATTCGTGATGAATAATGCGTCTGCGTATGATGCCAATTCAAATCCCTGCTAATGCATTCTAATTGAAAAACTACTAATCCGTTCTTTTGTTTTTGTAAAAAAAACATGAAAGTGAAACATTCGCCCTTATATAATCTATATCTGTAAATCAATTAAGGGGGGTAATGGGTGAAATTTTCGGCATTTTCGGTCAAATTTAGCTTTTTTTATTAAAAAATACTATGTAGGGGCCTACCTTAAAGTATAAGTTGGTGAAGTTTCAGCGTTCTATGGCGCTTGTAAGTCTCCCTAATATCGTTATATTTAAAAAGGCTGCCATCTATCGTCCCCACATCCTTACTATGTTCATTGCATTTGAATACATTCAAAATCATAATAGTACCGACAAAATGTAATGATAGTAGGCCTAGCACGAAATTTACACTGCATGTCCCACGCACTATGGCTAATAATTCAATGCATGGGTTTTGAAACAACATTGATAGTTTTCTAAATAAAACATAAAATATGTGTAGTAATTTTACAAAAAAAAAAATTATATGCAGAGGATGTATATATTTGTTTCTTCCTTTATTATAACGATATAGAAAAGTTAATGCATAGAGTTGTTCTAAATAATGAAGCTGTGTTTAATTTATACCCCTCGTTGTGGAGACATTTAAAGTTGGGTTTCTCGGTGAGATATCCGAAGTTGAAGATTTGTGATATAATTTAAACCACTTTAAATCTGCCACGGCACTAATAACTCTCTTCAGGGGAATGAGGAAATGTTTCTTACACAAATGACAACACTTTATTAACGGTTGAACGATAAGTTAGTTTATTTAAAACTCTCACTTTGGTCAAGATGAATCTTGTAATTTAAAAGTTCCAAAAGATTCCGGCTTAGGTTGATATTTTTCACTTCTAGAAGATTACCATTTTATGTATTTAATGGATGACGAATGCTAACGGTCAATCCAGTCATTATTATCCATTATTTTCACTTAGAAACTGTTTTTACCAAGATGGATGACTATTATATCACTATATAATCTTTCATACTTTTAACACTATTTCTTTCAACCAACATCAATAAAATAAACAATTATTTCCTTATTCTTTAAGGAGCAGTCGCTGAACATGACCGACCATCTTCAAGTATTGTAGCCATCTTTGTTATTTTAGTTATAACCTCTATGTTCTGATTGGTCCAACAGAAAAGGAAGGAGTATTTTCAAGTTAACTTCTATCCAATTCCACCAATCCCATTTATTTCTTTATAAAAATTATCAATTTGAATATTTGAAGTATTTTACATACTGCATCAGTTATAAAAACATCCAACTGTATTAACAGTTTATATTGACCAGTTATTTTTTTTTTATATACTTATAAAAAAATTTGAATTCTATAAATCAATCTGATGTCCATTCTTCATATAAATAAATATTATTATAAACAAAACAAAAAACCCTTATTATTATTATATGGGGATAAATATCCGGTTTTAAATTGCCCCTGATTTATTTTAATCTTAGCTACAACTAAGTGTGAGGCTAAATTAAAATAAATCACTTTCCCCAAATATCAAGTTTCTTTCTATACAAGATTCATCTGTATTAGAATCAATACAATGTAATACATCACAATTATAATAAATACATGTTACATAATGAAATAGAAGTATTAATTTTACAAAATTTACATACAATATTTTAAATACACTTTGAACTATTTGAAGTCACCAGCTACAACTAATTAATAGGAGTCTGAAATGGTTTCAACAGTTCTTTGGAATATTTTCCAATTTCTTCTCTAGTGTCTATTTCTCTTAGCTCATATGTAGTATCATTAAAATTTTTAAATATTTCATAGGGACCTTTATACAATAGGTTCATCCTATGATATTGTTTCTTTAAAGCATTGGATAGTGAAATATCCCTTATGAGAACTTTGTCTCCAACTTTGGGATTCCACTTCCTTTTATGTCTTTTAACCTTATTGTTGCGCTTTTCTGCACGACATTCTAACCTTTCAATAACTCTTTTACATATTTCCTCGGATGTCTCCGGGATTTGACTTTTATCAATGATAGGTAATGGTAAATTAGCAATTAACCTGTCAGGTTGTTTACCTGTCATTAGGAATATGGGTGCTTCCCCAGTATTGACATTAATTGAATGATTCATAACATTCTCTATAACACTGATATGTTTAAACCAGTCAGAATGTTTATGATGGGTCAAAATTCTTAAACTTGTAGTAATTTCCCTATTAACTCTCTCACAGGGATTACTTTTTGGGTGATATTTACTACAATGGTACAATTTAATTCCTATCGCAGTAAGTTTATCTTTAAACTTAGGACTTGAGAACACTGAAGCATTATCACTAAGTAGTGCATCAATAGGTCCATAATTAGGTAAATAATCTCTCACAATTTTACCTAGGCAAGCTCTGCTATTTACACTTCTTAATGGATATATTTTTACAAATTTGGAGAATACATCAGATAATACAAGAATATGCTTGTAACCAAATTGTGTAGTAGGCATTTCTCCATGAGTATCCATTACTACTAAGCTATTTACTTTGTTCCTTAATATGTTTTGTGGAACTATATCATATTTTACGTTCATACATTTGGCTTTTTGACAAGTTATGCATGAAGAAGTAAACTTTCTCAACTTTTTATCTAAATGTTTAACATAAAAAAATTCACTTATGTTGAGAGCTAATTTTTCACAACCTGCATGATTTAAGCCGACATGAAAAGTTCTAAATAGTGGAACTTCCATATTATTAGGAATTATAACTTTCCATTTTTTCACATTTCTCCCATGTAATTTGTAAAGAATGTCATCCTTTATACCGATTTTCTTATTACAATCAATTCCATTTTTGTCATCATTATTTATATCTCTCGCACTATACTTCAATCGTTGTAACTCTATATCAGATTTTTGATGCTCAACAATGTTTTTCATCAACAATGAAAATCCTTTGTCTCTATACAGTTTTACATTAAACATTACTACTTCGTGTTTAGGAGTATGTACAGTTTCAGGTATTTTCCCAACACTTTTCAATCTAGACAGGAGGTCAGCAAACACATTCTGTTCTCCTTCTATGTGTTTTATTTCAATATCATAGGAAATTATTTCCATGATCATCCTACTCAGTTTATTATTGGATAATCTACATTTACTTATAAAACTTAGTGAAATGTGGTCACTATGAACAATAACTTTGTTTTTATAAACATAAATTCTAAATTTATTTAGAGCATAAAATATTGCTGTAAGCTCCAACTCTGAAACAGTGTAATTTCCTTCAATGATGGTAGTCGAGCGCGAAGCTGTCGACACAACATACTGTTGCCCATCATCGTCAAATTGAGTTAAAACAGCACCGAGGCCAGTTTTACTCGCGTCTGTGTATAAATGGAATTCTCTGTCCATTTTTGGTCTCTGTAGTGAAATACTATTTGCAAATAACTTCTTAACATATTCAAAAGTAGATTGATGGTCCTCTGTCCATCTCCATTTACTATCTTTCTTCAGCAGCCCTCTCAGCTTACTAACCGCTGAGGCATAGTTGATGACAAACTTCGAATAGTAATTTAAGATTCCTAAAAATCTACGAAGTTGTTTTATGTTCTTTGGTGAAGGAATTTCTAAGATTCCTTGAACCTTGTCTGGGTCAGGAGTAATCCCTTGATTAGAGATCCTGTATCCTAGGAATTGAACCTCCGACCTAACAAACACAGACTTTTCTAGGCTGACTGTCATTCCACTATTCTTTAATTGAGACAACATTAAATCAATATGAGATATATGATTCTCAAAAACATTATCAATAATAATTGCATCGTCAACATATATAGTACAATGTCTTTTAACATCATCAGATAGTACAATATCTAGGGCTCTAAGAAGCGCACTTCCGCTATTTCTTAGACCGAATGCACACCTGGTAAATTCATATACTTTTCCATTATGTATAAAAGCTGTATAGGGCCGAACTTTGGGGTCTAGTTCTATCTGCCAAAATGAAGAAGTTAAATCAATAGAACTAATAAATCTACCTGTTTTCATATTTGCTATAGATGCTTCAATTGTCTCGGGCCTATAATTATCCCGGACAGTGAAAGAATTAGTCCTACGACTGTCTAAACACAGGCGAATTTTGCCATTAGGTTTTAACACCCAGCAAATATGGTTGGCGTAAGGAGAATCAGATTTCTGTATTATTCCTTGCATTAACATGTCATCTATCATTTGATCTGCCTGCTCTCTGATAGCAATAGGGATGGGTCTACTTTTAATATTTATAGGTGGATGTTCCATCACTTTAAAGGAATATTTAAAACAGTTGCACAATCCCGGCTTCGAAGAAAAAGAACTCTTATTTTTCATTAAGATGTCATACAACATGCCTTTCTGTTCATTGTTTATGCCATGAGTGTCTTTAACTTTTTCCTTTATCATTTCACAGATGTCTTTTTCAAGTTCGTCACTCACACAATATAATAGAGGAATTTCATCATACTCAGTATTGCAAGAGACACATTCTAAATCACAACATTTACATGCGACATAATCGTCAGCACAACCATTTTCATTATTAAGGCTTTCTTCGCCCTCGACACTTTTGTCGGAAGTACAATTAACTGCAATATTATCTTGCATTTGGCATCCACGGCCATTTACCAATTCCCTCTCCTCATGAACAACAATATTCTCTATAAAAATGTGTTCTTCAGCAATGTCACTCTCCTTCTTACTTAAATTCTTGTTCTCCTCATATTCATTATCAAATGGGATGACGACTCTCACATTATCTTCATTATACAAGGAAATATTCTTACACTCAAAATTTATTATGGCATTATATTGCTCCAACAGGTCGCAGCCTATTAACATATCACAAGACAAGTATGGAGAAATTAAACATATTGCACTGAAGTAATATCCTCCGATACGTAAATCTAGAAGGCACTGAAGCTTAATTGGCAGTTTCTTCTTGCCTATCGCAAGAGTACAATACACTCCACATATTCTTACAGTCATTATCTTATTCCCTTTGTTGACTAAGAAATTATAAAATTTCTGATCTATTGTTGTGTTTGAGCAGCCACTATCCGCTATGCAAGTAACATCATTGTTAAAAATATTTACTTTAATTTTGGGTGGTCGTCCTATGACATTTAATTCTTTATTAGTAACAGGCATAGCATCCTGATTCTTATAAATATTCAAATGATTATTCAATATTATGCTATCTCGCTGTCTTGAGGTACATAACTTACTATCTCCTCTCATATTTGCTGGTATAATTTCTAAATTTTGAAACCTATCAAAGCATCTATTTTGGACCCCTAAGTTCATAACGATTGAGGTACATTGCGGAGTCTTTAATGTACCTTCTATGCGTTTAAAGCATGAGGTATCCTGTGATTTACTTCGTGGTCATTTTCATTACTAGGTATATCTTGACTTTGGTTGTGAATAGTTACAGAGTCTATTCTATTTTGCTCTGTCCTATCACTAGTTTCATTAATTTGACAATTTTGTTGTCGTTGGAAATACCCTTTACTTTCATTACCATAGGTATTCCTTCTTCTTTTACCTCTACAGGGAGAAGTCCAATACCTATTTCTATTTTCTCCTACTCTGTTAACATCCATATAATTAATTTGTCTGTCATTCCTATTTTCATTACGTTTGAACCATCCATTCTGGTTATTGTTACTATAATTATTAGTCATCCTATTTTTATTTGGGCTGTTTCTATTTTGAACAAACCTATTATTATTGTTGCCCTGTTTGAAATTTCTTTCTCTATTCTCATTATGATATTCATCACTTCTTTTAGTTACAAAATTACCTTTCTTATTATAGGGCTCTGCCCCTTCCCCAAATAAATTTCTTTTACTACATTTATCTACTTCTCTTTTATTCTCTAGTAGAGCTAACAACTCTAACATTTCAGAAACATTTTGTGGTCTGGCTACTATCAAATGATATCTAATCTCATCTGGGAAGTGATGCGATAACATAGAAATTAAAGTTCTCTCATCTATTGGAGGCTGTAACAATGATGCCATTTTTGCCTTCTCCAAGAAATAATTAAGATAACCTTGTTTACCATTGTTGGAGAATTTTCCACTAGTTAGGTCTAACCTTAGTTTGTTTTGTCTTTCTGGTCCCCAGTAATAACCTAAGAAAGAATTTTTAAATGTTTGATAAGTCATTGAATCATGGCAAGCTATCTTAAACCAAGACTCTGCATTGTCTTTTAAACTTTTTCTTATGAAGAACATTCTGAACTTGTCTTCTATTCCTTTGATTTCGAAGTATTCTTCAATTTCCCTAATGAAATCAGTAGGGCTTTGGCCTACAGTATCACCAAAATTAGGTAAGTTAATTTCCCCTAAAAGATTAGCAGGAATTTTACATACATTTTTACTACTACTACTAGAAGGAGGATCATTATTAACATTACTAGAATGTCCTGACATAACCTCAATCTCCTTTTCACTAGTTTTTGACACATATTTGTTTTCAAGTTCAACAATCTTAGTTATCCATCCTTCAACTTGTTCTTTTATAATAATTACTTCATTTGATATCTTTGATTGAAGTTCTTCATTACCTAAGATAACACTTTCTTCGGAAATTTTTAGTCTATCTTCGACTTTAGTTCCTAATTCTTCGATTTTATCTTGGCAACTTTGCCTTACCTCAATCAAAGATGTTTCTATTTGATTATGAGTTTCATCAATCTTTTCATTACATTTTTCTATCTCATTTTTACAATCTTTGGCTATATTTACTATTCTCTTTTCCAGTTTAGAATTGTTTTGTTTGCATTCTAACCTAATGCTTTCTAATTTTTCATCTAGTTTCAAGTTATTTTCTTTAATTTCTTTCTTTATATCTTTACTGAGATTGGAAATTAGGTTTAAATTGTCAGTTTTAATTTCTCTTAACTCTACACTGTTCTTTTCTAATTTATTGCTAAGATTAGTTACATTAGCTTCTAATTTACTACTGAGAATTGAATTGTCATTCCTAATTTCTTTTAATTCTGCACTATTCTTTTCCAGTTTATTATTAATATCAGAAATGTTATTTATTAATAATGCTACCCAAGAAGGTGTATCATTAGTTTGATTATTTTCATTGTTACACAAAATTAAATTTTCTTGGCCTTCACTAATTTGTTCGTTTTCAATATTAACAGTTTTACAAGTTATATTTTCGTTATTGGCCATTGTTGGGTATTTTAATATTTTCTTATTTCTTAAAAGCATTAATTGTTATTATCACTAATTCACTTTTCACATATAAATTTTAACTGTACTCACTTTTGAAGATTTTTATTACTTTCCTCATTCTCGTGGTCCTTGGTTCGATTCAGGTTTACAGGTCCCTGGTTCGATTCCCATTCGAGCCCTCGTTGATGCGCCATTTGAAGCTGTGTTTAATTTATACCCCTCGTTGTGGAGACATTTAAAGTTGGGTTTCTCGGTGAGATATCCGAAGTTGAAGATTTGTGATATAATTTAAACCACTTTAAATCTGCCACGGCACTAATAACTCTCTTCAGGGGAATGAGGAAAAGTTTCTTACACAAATAACAACACTTTATTAACAGTTGAACGATAAGTTAGTTTATTTAAAACTCTCACTTTGGTCAAGATGAATCTTGTAATTTAAAAGTTCCAAAAGATTCCGGCTTAGGTTGATATTTTTCACTTCTAGAAGATTACCATTTTATGTATTTAATGGATGACGAATGCTAACGGTCAATCCAGTCATTATTATCCATTATTTTCACTTAGAAACTGTTTTTTACCAAGATGGATGACTATTATATCACTATATAATCTTTCATACTTTTAACACTATTTCTTTCAACCAACATCAATAAAATAAACAATTATTTCCTTATTCTTTAAGGAGCAGTCGCTGAACATGACCGACCATCTTCAAGTATTGTAGCCATCTTGTTATTTTAGTTATAACCTCTATGGTCTGATTGGTCCAACAGAAAAGGAAGGAGTATTTTCAAGTTAACTTCTATCCAATTCCACCAATCCCATTTATTTCTTTATAAAAATTATCAATTTGAATATTTGAAGTATTTTACATACTGCATCAGTTATAAAAACATCCAACTGTATTAACAGTTTATATTGACCAGTTATTTTTTTTTTATATACTTATAAAAAAATTTGAATTCTATAAATCAATCTGATGTCCATTCTTCATATAAATAAATATTATTATAAACAAAACAAAAAACCCTTATTATTATTATATGGGGATAAATATCCGGTTTTAATAAGTCAGTGGTCTTGTAGAAAAAAAAACAAAAATTTTATTTAAAAATTATGGGACTTATTAAAAATTTTAATATACAAAATTTTTAATGGATTTTCTTCAATAACTCGAAAACCTTTAAGCCTAGAAGGATGAAACTTCAGTATAACATTACTTATGATGGTGATGGCGTGAAAGGGCGTATGAAATATCAAGTATGTAACTTAAAAAATGTAGAAAATAAAAATGTCACCCATCACCCCCTTAAAAACATTTTAACGTGCTACCTGTCTAGCGTCATTAGATCAGCATAACTTTAGAAGTCTTTGCTACGATCTCAGCGAATTTTTAAATTGATCTATACTCATACACTGGACGGAGTGGAGGAATCTGAAAGCCGGGTTACACTCTTACCCATTACTCTTCACATAGACTAATATTTAAATGGAAGCATCCACCAATAAGGGCAATTTCTAAAATTTTGAAAAATCGTTACGGCCAGACTGTCGAATACTCCTTACGAATGATCGAGTCTGCGTTACTCGTTGTACTATTATAACTCATAAGACGATTATTTTGTGACAAGGTTGTGTGTGGTGAAGTAGTGTAGGTAAGCGACTTATACTTTTAGTTTGGTTATTAGCATATATAAGGAAGAGGCAGAGCCGGAGAGATACAGAGAACACTCTTACTTGGTTCTGACATCAGCTATGCTTTTAGTTATCTGGCGTCACGTGTATCAATATCGTAAATTGTCTCTTCGATGCTTTTTCTCCATTTAATTATCGGTACACTCCAACCTGCAAACATCTGCATTTTATGTATTCAGTAGACTTTCACGGCCGGAGTTGCTATGATGATCTTGATGAGGATTTTCGGGCTGTAGGCCGTGGTCGTGAGGCTTGTAGTTCCCCAACGTTTCGCCAGAGACTGCGTCTGGTATCCTCAAGGGTTGTCTTGAGACTGGCAATTCTGTCCGCTGTCTGTCCTATTTATACGTTTACCGCGATGTGTTCGTAAGTTGTATCTGCCTTCTGATTGGTCAGCGTTAGGGACTTCCATTGCTCCAATGAGATTGCTGTTTGATGGTCTAGTCGACAGCGGATAGAATTGCCAGTCTCAAGATAACCCTTGAGGATGCCAGATTCAGTCTCTGGCGAAACGTCGGGGAACTACAAGCCTCACGACCACGGCCTACAGCCCGAAAATCTTCATCAAGATCATCTGCATTTTACTTACTGCAGCCACATTACTGGACACAGATATGGAATAGCTTAACGAGATAAGAGTCGATGTTTTCGATGAGGGTATATAATACTCTCTTTAGTTTGTGACTACTCCCCCTCTGACTTTGAATAATCATTTAGTTAGCTTGCGCTCGGTGTAAATACATTTTAACTACATACTTTACATTATTGTGACCCATTGTTGGACTAGCTTTTGAATTTCGCGCGATGCGGCGAGAGTCGGAGTCTCCCCTTGCATGCTAGAGAAGGATTCGTCACGAATCGGATAGCCCGCTACGAACTTTCCCCATGTGTCTGTACACCCATATTAGAATGATCGATTCTCAATTCTTCGGCCCGAGAAAAGTCTCGATTGTGCGCCGAGATATTTTTTCAACCCTCGCATGTGTAAGCAGTTACGAGAACCGGTCGGACCTGCCAATCAGTCGTGTCTCGGTTGTGAACCAGTGAAGCGATATCAAGAGTGAATAAGACGTTCTAGGTGAAACCGCCAGCGTAGAAAGAACAGACAATGAAAAAAAATTATGAAGCAAAAGACATTATTAACAAAAAATTATATAGGCATACAAATATTCAGTGAATTTCTGTGAAGGAAATAAAGTTAATTTGGAAATTTGGTGTAAATATTTTAGGTGGTGCTTTAAAGAAAATCCATCGGAATCTTATCCACCGCCTAGTGGCAATAGGCCTATATATTTTCTATTTCATCTATAGCACCATTTGATAAAAAATAAACATATAATATAATACTATCCCGTTCTGTCATATATATAAGTTATATATATATATATATATATATATATATATATATATATATATATATATATATATAAATATTCATATCTCCGATATCCAGATTCTTAAGATCCATCCACTACCTTCGCTTAGTCCTTGTTAATGCCCTTCTCCTGAAGGATATTCAAATAAAAATTTCGGAAGCATTTATACCTAACCACCTCAATCTCCTAGACCAACAACCCTCATATAGAACTTTTGTTATATAAATATCATATTTAAAATATGTAGTCAGATAGTGTGGAGATGCATATCAAGTAGCATAAAAATAGCAGATCATTCAAAACTATACCAAAAACTGTACACATTTGAATATAACCCTCCATTTTGTGATTCTCTTAATAATAAATAATAATAATAATAAATATAATAATAATAATAATAATAATAATAATAATAATAATAATAATAATAATAATAATATATGTATTTCCAGTTTTTACAGTGTTGACACTTTTTTCGGCACCAATGATTTGTCTGTTATTTCGTTTTATAATTTTCTTCCATTCGTCTCTATTAAAATTGTAAACAACTCTTTCTGTAAATTGGGTAATTTCATAAAAGAGAAGAGAGGGGTACAAAAACAACTAAAGTTTATTTAACAATGAGAAAAAACAAAATTGCATGCTCCTTCAAAAGCGAAGAGGCTGGAAAACCATAGAAAACGTAAACACGGAAATCTCCGTGACACGTCGTCTAGCGCTGGCCATTTAAACACGGAGATATCCGTGGTCCGTCACCAATATGTTAAAACACAGTTCTTCCTCTATTTCCCAGTCCTCAAAGTTTCTCTAATCCCTTGGATCCACGTGAGATATGGTCGACCTTTTCTTCTCGTTCCTGATGGTGTCCATTCCATTATTATTAATTATTTTTGGTAATCTTTCATCCTCCATTCGCTTAATATGCCCATACCATTTTAGTTGCTTTTCTTGGATAAATTCTAAAATCAAGTTTTGCACATTCATGTTCTCTTTTATAACATCATTTCTAATTTCCTCTCTCCTTGATACTCTAGCAGATCTTCTCCAATGGTCCATTTTATAATAATAATAATAATAATAATAATAATAATAATAATAATAATAATAATAATAGAGTAATAGTTTTTTTTCCAAATGCTCCCGGTTGTCATTTCGACATTTCTGGTGTGCTCCCCTGGCTTGGCGTACTTGTAACCCACTTCTGAGGTTGGGGCGCCTGGAAGGCGGAGTTACGCTGCCCCGATGTTATGAGAGTTGATGATGATGGTAATGATGCGCCAGAAGAGGCGTTATACTAAGCTTAAGCTATTTAGGCGAATAGGATATTGATGGCCAGATTATGTTCGGGGACCGTTTGGGTCTTAAAGTTTCCTGATTTTTATCTTACAGGTGAGGAAAAACCCCGAAAAAAATACCTCACCCAGGAAACTTGTCCCGACCGGAGATCGAACCCGGGCCCGCTGTGTAACAAGGCAGCACGCTACCTCGAGATAATAAAGCGGTGGACAATAAAGTAATAGTAATTATTATTAAAGTAATAGTGATTACTTTTTTTTTTTGGCATCGTAGCTAAGTGGTTTAAACTCTCATGCCTTGATGCAGAGTTATGGGACTTAGACTGTTTCGTTTCCCCGTGGAGGATGATTATTTTTCTCAAATATTATCGCCCAGAAAAGGACTTGCGCCCACCTAGAATCGAGTTAACAAAACCAGATAATGGCTGGGAACCAGACATGCTGACCACATATCGATCCTATAATGGTTGGGAACCAGACGTGCTGACCATATATCGATCCTATAATGGCTGGGAACCAGACATGCTCACCACATATCGATCCTATACTAGCTGAATGACCGTCCACCTTTGTGATGAAAGCTTGTGGAATAGAGGCCAGCATTCGACTAATAGGAATTGATATTTTTTTCCAAACAGGAATTTGACCCAATATCAGCAGCTTTATGCGCTTGCACACTTTCATTTAATTACTTAGGCAATCCAGGAGAAGACAGATTTTTTTTTGCTCTCCTTTAAATCCCTTTTTTTATTGCTATAAAGTTGGCAAAAATAGTAGTATAATTTAATATAAAATTATAGAATATTCACCTGAAAGGTCCGTCTCCTCAACTTAATTACCATTTAACTGTAGCGCTTTCGGGACTTGTCCCATCATCGGCCATCAACGGAACACATCATGAATCTTATAAAAGTTAGTATAATTTGTTCTATTATAATTGTTTTTTTTTTTCTCTATAAGATCTAAATGTTATCGTCTTTTAAAACATATTCAATTACACAAACATAGTAATATTTTTTACTTAGCGTAATAGAGTACTGTAGTGTGTTTCTATTATTTTGCAAATCCATTGTATTGTCAAGGTTTTATAGTAAGCTTAAGAGTTAAATTGTGCTGGTATTTCACACCTACAATTCACTTAACACTAGGATAGGGCAAGTGATCTGGTGTATTAACATTTGGAATTGATTATACGTTGCGAATATCGAGCTTTCCGATCGCGCCACACGATGGCAGGAGTGGGTGGTAAATCAGTCAGAAGTTTGCAAAATTGCCGGAGGTTTGTACTTACAGAGAGCTCACAGTAGCTTGCTCATAACGGCAGTTATGCTACTCATACTCACCTATCCATGTGAATAACTTAATAATTCCTTTTATGTCTTCTTTTTAACAACCTGCTTCAAAACATATCCAATTAATTCCTAATTTGGAATAAATAATGCAACAATTAGGTGTAACTAGAAGTTTAATAGTTTTGAAAGTAAAAAAATCTTATTATTGGCTACCATTCAACCAATCAATTCATTCAACTATCAACACTCATGCCACTAAAATATATTTTTCCCTTTAGTTTAAATTCCTGCCAGTCTTCGAGATTTCTAAGTAGAGTCTAAGAGGGACCCTACATACGAAGTTTATATCTACTTGTTATTTAAGATTTATTTTTTTAATGATGTCAAGAGTTGCAGTAGTTATTTTAGAGTTTAATTTATTATAACTTATACGAATTAGTTTATCTTATTGAATTGGTGGTAGGTACGATCCCAATCAATTTCGTTTAAATTTTATGGCGAGGAAAATTTAGGGAATACAAAGTAAATGTTAAAATACGGTATATTTTAATAAATTACAATGCATCAAGCAAATCTGTTAGAATAATTGCCTATATAGTTTCCTACCATGATTTTAATATGATAAAATTGATATAATTTATTTTTATCAAAAAATATTATTAATTTGTCCTACAGATCGACGGCGATAAGCCAGACCAAAAAAGTAAATGAAAGAAGTGCATGTAAGCTTCCCGTAGGAAAAACAGAAGGAAAACGCCTAGTTAGTAGACCAAAAATCAGGTAGGAGAATAACATTAACCATGATTTGAGGGAAGTGTGTTATACAGAGGATCATTAGAAAACATTAGCTCAGGATAGGGATGTATGGAGAACTTATGTCCTTGCAGCCATAAACCTACGAATTTGATAGTGCCAGTGATTTAGTTACTATTAATAATTATGCATGACTAATTACAATATTTCCGTGTCACTCCTGATGCTGCTATTAGTTTATAACAGAAATAGATTAATTTAAATGCACTAAATAAAGAAAAAATCTACATTTGAACCCCATTTTCACACTTTTTTTTTATTTGACATATCAATTCTTAAATTTTCAATTCGTTTGTATCGGCGAATATAATCAGCTGGTATAAATATTTGTTTGTTACGGTATTTCTAGTTCCTGATATACAGAGTGATTCTGTAAGAGGATATCTCCACTGAACAATTTGAGGTAGGGAACCTAAGGATATATAGAAGTAAAATTGTCTAACACACAGTTTGTCTTTTCCAGTTGATTTGCAACTAACGTGCATACAAGTTTACAAGTACTGTGCTTTTTATTTACATAACTACATCCTTTAGTTCCTGCAAGGCTTTGATACGAAAACAAACTGGAATGAGGAAAGTAAATTTACCATAAACATTTTTAATTAATGTATTATAGAACTTCTATTTTAACACAGTAAGTCACTTTAATTAAAGAGATTTGAACTTGAATTTCAACTTGGAATTTTCAATCTATGCTAATGTATTGTGCCCTTTTTTTTATGGTCTTGCCAATTCACATTATCACTACAAGGCCGGCCCCAAGCAACACAAGAAGATTGTAATAGTGGGAGAAATCATGAGAAATAGTTGCTAGCTATCAATTCGACCTTTACTGTTAAAATGAACTACGTACAGGGCCGTCCTTGGGCCCAGTAAGTTCATTCCCTATATACAGGGATGTTAAACAGTGCTCTCTATGTGTGAGAAGACGATTATTCTACTCCTATCCACTTGCAGGTGTACGCCAAATGAATCAATACAACCGACAAGTGATTAGCAGTGTCTTATCTTGTCAGCCTATCCTGACGAAGGGTTGAATAGAAGGGGAGGTGCGTCTTGTCACACCTACTGTAACTGTTTAACGGTCCTGTTAAATAAATTTAAAATGCAATATACAGCATTGTCACCGCTGGCGCAATGGTATTGAGGTAGCGTGCTGCCTTGTCACGCAGCGGGCCCGGATTCGATTCCCGGTCGGGACAAGCTTTCTGGGTGAAGTTTTTATCTGGGTTTTCCTCACCTGTAAGATAAATTTAAGGGAGCTATGAGGCCTAAACGGTCCCCGAATAGCATGTGGACATCATCATAATCATCACCCAACTGCGTGGAAAGCAACGGGAAGCTACCGTACCTATAATTCCCTAGTAAAGCTGCAAAGCTTAGCATGAAAATGCCCTATGATTGCAGTGAAGGACCTGCCCTAGGGCAGAACACTATATATTAAAATATTGTAATTTGCGATATTAAAAATGTGGAGCGGTTCTGATCCCCAACGACTCTTAAGCACGAGTCGTCCCTGCTAAAGAGTACATCTAAAAGTAAGTTCTGTATTTAGAAATATAAAAAAATGAGTCGTCCCTGCTAAAGAGTATATCTAAAAATAAGTTCTGTATTTAGAAATATAAAAAAATGAAAACTATGTTCTTCTCTGATTACATCTGTGGCTAGTAGCGTAGAGCTAAGGGTTCAATTCCCAACTATAATTCGTTTTTTTTTTTTAGTATTCAGTATGGACTGGGATTTACTTCCTATCACTGCATGCCTAAACCAGCCTTGAAATTTCTTCCAGAGAAGCGTTGAGATATATCAAAGTCGTGTCAAAAAATTATGCGTCTTTTAACTGCAGTACATTAAAATCCAGCGCCAAAACTCTCGTTTAAACTACAGGGAAGTATTATAACTCCTGAATTGGTGAAATGGATAACCCTGACAACATGTCCGCACGGCCATTTCACTACATTCCGCTTTACTCATGCAGGCAGTACATCTGCTTCGCAGAGTGTTTTGCCATTATTTGATTCTGGCTTCAATTTCTGTGCCTTGCAGTTAAAAAGCAGATTTTTTTACACGGTCTTGGTACATCACAACATTTCTCTGGGAGAAACTTCAAGGTAGGTTTCGGCATGATTTGGTTGAAAGTATATTTTTAGTCTCGTAAGGAGAAACAAGTAACATTTGATTTGAGAATTAACTAGATAATTTTAGAAAACGTAAACCAATATTGCGGAATTGCATCACACTAACAAGTTTATTTTCTCTAATGTAATCTGATAGTGAGTGACAGCAACCTGTTCAATAAGTCTTGGGTCTACAGAGATTTCACACCACGGACATAAAAACATGGAATAGGATCATAAAAAATTAGAAAGAGAAGTCATAATTTTCTTTTAAGTTAGAACTGCGTAAATCTGAAGAGAGACGTAATAGTTGAATATAAATGAAGCATTTTTTTGTGAGTGTTTGGATGGGAGGGGTTCAAGTGCACCACTAGTGGTGTGACACACACACACAATTGAGAGATCCCGGCATCGGAAACAGTGTACGATTGTTTACGTGAGAGTGTGTAATTTATGACGCACAATAAATGTGTGCAATTAACAAACCCAACCCCGAATACTCCAAGCCGTATACAGGACCGGCTCTATGTTACATGAATCAAGCACCACCTAGCCATTGCATTGCATTTTATGCATCAGCGACCCATCGCCAATGATGCAATTGCAGAAAAAAGTTGTTACATCAGCAAATCAAACTGTTATTAAGAATTTGTGTAGCCCAATGTAGTTACAGCGTTTCAATTCAACCTGATATATATATATATACATTAAAATAAAATAATCATAATACAATATTAAATAAATATAAATATGTTTATATTAGCAAAAACGAAATAAATAAATAAATAAATTAATAATAATAATAATAATAATAATAATAATAATAATAATAATAATGAAAGTAAAGTAGGCCTAAATTGATCCTAATGCAGGCCTTAGGAGACCTTTGGGGTAGTTGGAGGTAAAAGCTCCCTAGATAACCAACAAAAGATGCCAACCGACTTATGAGCCCTGCGTGATGGCTGCCTTTACACTCACAATCACAAGTATAATACTATTTCCGAGCCTGAGTCGACCCTAGGGCCATGCTAGATAGTTTAGACCAGTTTATAAGTCCTGACCTTTCGATACTCAAACCGCAAACTTTCCAGTTTTGTGATATGTTTCCTTATCCAACAACCCTAATAATAATAATAATAATAATAATAATAATAATAATAATAATAATAACTTTAATAATAATAATAATAATATAAATAATAACAATGGTTCTTGAAATGGATTATTTACGCAGAAGTGCCAGAAAGTCAAAATTAGATCATGTCACAAATAAGGAAATTATAAACATAATGGAAGCAGAAGAAAGCATAATTGAATGAATTTGAGGAGAAGAAATTAAAATGGTTAGGACATGTTTTAAGAATGGAAGATGAGCGATGGCCAAAACTACTCTATCAATGGCAACCGAGCAGAAAGAAGAAAAGAGGGAGACCAAAGGAAAGCATGAGGATAGTAATGCAAGCAAGAGGGCTAAGCATTGAAGATGCCCAAGATCGTAGGCTTTGGAGGTTTAGCACGGGAAGACGGAAGCAGCTGTAAACACGAAGATAGTTAGATATATTAATAATAATAATGATAATAATAATGATGATGATAATAATAATGATGATGATAATAATAATAATAATAATAATAATAATAAATAATAATAATAATAATAATGAGATTAACTAATAAATATAAATGGAATATACAGTCATCAACTAGGCCTGCTATACATGTTATAAATTCAAAATAACACATATATAACGGTGTACAAAGTTCAACTGGTTTTGAGACATGAGTCTATAGCTTCCTTGGGAAGGGAAGTAATAATATGGATCCCGTGCCGATGATTTAGTGCATATAAAAGAGCATCAAACCTTAAATAAGAGGCCACTGAGTGAGAGTTTCGCCCTTTTCAAGACTAGTTCTTTGAATTGAAACGCTAATGAACTGGGATATTAAACAGGGTCATTAATAGTATTAAGATATTACAACTACTACTATCACTATTAAAAGAACTTCTACGTCTATTACTACCACTACCACTACGACTACTCAGACATATATATCAGAAATGCGGAATCTTAGACAATTTAATACTCATCTTTAAAAAGGGCTTGTCAACGAAGTATGAAATTGTGTACCAGAAATAATCAGCAAAGATAGCAATACGTATCTCGAAATTAAAGGCATTGAAGTAGAACTGGACCGGAAAGATTGTCTAGAATAAATGACAATCTATGGTCAAAAATAAACCTTGATTGGTTACCATGAGAAAAGAAGCGACTAATAAATCGTCCTGACGCAATGTGCAAGACGAAATCAAGAAACACTGTGAAATAACTTAGAAAATAATTATTAAAGACATGTGGTTGTCGTACAGAGCTTATTCACAAATACATAATGTGTTTGCTTATTTGCGGACTCATTTTAGGAAGATCATGTGTTTTTATTACATGAATAATTTCTTAAAAATTGCATTCACTCAGCAATCCTACAAATTCACGACCTCACAAAAGGTAAATACATCCTGCTGGTATTTACCATTAGATTGGAGACGCGATATGACCTAAGATATATAAGAGTAACAACAACATTTTAATATTTATTTAGAATGTTTTAAATATCAAATATGGCCTACTATATTTAGAAAAATGTACCAATTAACATTCTTAATATAGAATTGAATAGTCGCCCACAACAAGACTCTATTCCTTTTTTTTTTTTTTTTCAACTTGAGTTTTATGTTTTGTTAATGGTACATTGGATCTTCTTCCATGTAAAAATCGAATTAAAAACAGAGGTTTACAGCCTTATATTTGAGAGACTATATGATTAACAATCATCATCATCATCATCGTCATTACTCTTGTTAATTATTACCTCTGAATATCCATTATTGTCCCTTATCAACTTCTCGCTCCGTAGCCGAGTAATTAAGGCAAGAAGCCTTTCACAGGTTCGAGTCCCCATGGGGGAAGAAATTTTCTCATAGAATTTCGACCATTATTGAACCGGTGCCCACCCAGTGTGTATTAGTGATTATCATATTCGCCTGCAGTTTCATGGTTTACGTGTTCAAACCCGGCCAGGGACGTTCCAATTTGTAGTGTGTAAAAATCCTCAGTATTGGGTTCCTTCGGAACAGAAGTAATATCTTTATACTCGTATCGTAGATTTACGGCAGGTAAAGTAACTTTGATCCCGAAATAAGAGAACTCTGAACAAACTTTTTCGGACCTTTCACTCCGAATTTTATTGCAACAGTAATGGCATAAGATGTTAAAGAGTGCCGAAAAAAATTTCTAATAAAACTTCTATGATTCTACATTGTGTTCAGAAAAATAAGTTCTAATATTTAGAGAGGATATGTGATGCATCATATCAAGGATAAAAAGTTTGTATAATCATGGACCCTAGAATTAAATTCTTCTGATCTATATACATTTAGTTCCATCACATTTTTGAAGCTGCAAAAATTAATCATTTTAGATCTTGATATCAATGTAAAACTGATGATACTACCACAAGTAAACAACGACATAATAAGCCATTATGTCCGAAATATATCGCCTATAATTGAATAGGGCGATGTCTGAGCACTCTGTAAATGTCAACTCACCTACTCTTAAAGGCACTTTTTTCCGCATAAACGACAAAGAAACACTTTAAAGCGATTAGAAGGTATCTTGATGAATCATGTGATTATGGATAGTGAAATATTGATATTATTTTCTAGAATTTTATCAAAAAGTTCAATTTGAAGCGAAATTTACTTTTTTTTCTAAAAGTGCGAAATTATAAAGATATTCATAAAAATCATGACTTTAAAAATGTGTTTCCATTTCTGTGAGTAGTGAGAAACATCTTAGCTTCAGGAGTTTCAGGAAAGATAAATCTGTTACAAGGTAAAATGTAAAATTGAATATTAATAAATAAATTTTAGTTAACTGTTATATAAATATTAAATTAATACAATTCTAGGTTGCTGTGTTTAATAATTTATTCAGGTTACTAGCAACTTTAAACAATGTACTGGTAATTTAGAAAGTGTCCCTTATGAAATCCTCGAAATAAAATTGAAGTGAAATTAAAGCGACAGCTTTGAAAGTATTTTGCGAAAATATCCCAGAATAAAAAAAAAAAAGAAAAAAAAGAGTGGTTATATCTAAACTAGTCCACCGCTGTGGTCTCGAGGTAGCATGCTTCCTTCTCATACAGCGGGCCCGGGTTCGATTCCCGGTCGGGTCAGGCTCCTCACCTGTAAGACAAATATCAGGAAGCTTAGGGCCCAACGGTCCCCGAAAATCATCCGGCCATCATTATCATCCTTATCATTATCATCATCATCATCAACCTTCACCGGTGTGGAAAACAACGGAAAACTACCAAACCTATAATTCCCTAGTAAAGCTGTAAAGCATTAGCATGAAATGCTATGATTGCAGTGAAAGACCTACCCTCGGGCAGAATTACTATGGATGGATGGATACCTAAATTCTACAGTTACTCGCGTCCAAGGTAACAGAGTGCTTCATAATTTGACATAACACACTTCTGAAACGTCAATGTCGAAATACTCTATTTTTTTCCCTGAAAACTTGGGTCCTTATAACAAAACTCTCAGTCTTTTTCTTCAATAATTTTAGGAAATTTATCGATAGTGTTCAATTTCTCACAATACTTTTCGATAAAATATTAATTATTCACAAAAAATATTACTTATTGCATTAATATAGGCTTTCAGCTAACAACGAAACTATCAATGACTACCAATGTTCTCGTACCGACAACTAATTTTGTTGAATAGATGGTCATCTGGTAAGCGTCCTATGTACTAGAAATCACCGCCGAGTTCTAACTGCAAGGTCTTGAGTTCAAGACCAGAATATTTTGTATCATGGAAGGTTGGAAGTAGAACCGTGGAAAATCCCATATGGCGTTTGTTATCACCTCTCGCACTCATTCCTATCTGCAGTAAGGTTTAATTTTCAGTTTTTTTTAAAGAAATTGAGGCCTAGATTTCGGTTACATACAGCTGAAACTCGGAACTAAATTTTCTGTGTTAGCTCGAAACGAAACAGTAAAAAATGTCAAACTAAATTTCAATTTATGAACACTGATAGTTTCTTTTTTAAGGAATATATTATATTTCAGCGATAAGGAATTTCTACCTGTTCAGGCCTCAAACGTAATCTATGCTTTGATCAATTCATCTTGTTAATGATCGTCCTTGACTCCCCTATCATTTGGCTTTGTATAATAGTGCCTGTTTTCAACATTATATTTTGTTTGCCAGTTTGAATGGTTAAAACTATACTTATTTTACAATATTTTAATGCAATTTTTAACATGTATTTAAACGTGCAGGCTCCTCTAGTAAGGAAATAAAGTCACTCTATTTTTAACACAGAGTTATTTTACGTTGAAACAGCGAGGATGTGATTCATTAATGCGCTCCTAGCGGTGGACACTGGGAAGCGAGAATAGCTTTGTCAGTTACATAGTTGAAATAGTTTCTCTGACACAATTCACTTTATTGTATCATTACCTGTGTTCATTACCATTTGTCCCTCCCTCAATTCGCACCTCGGTAGAAGTTCCATACAATATATACTGCACATTTTTTACTAGTATAAGCTCTTCCCTTCTCCAAAAATTACTAAATTATAAAATAGTAATACGATTCTATTGTATGGATGTGTATAACTCCAGTAAGTTACACAAATGTTCATATTACAGAACATCTGAAAGACTAACCCATCATTCGGTAATCTCCATGCTATCTGTCTCAGGTTGCGTTATATTTTGGATAAGTAGGCGAACAGAAATACCTTATTACCTCTCAATCAAAACAGTGGAATGTTAGTTTGTGTCACAAGTTAGGGTAGCTTGCATTTCAACACAAAAACCGAAATATCTGACTACCACTATTTTATGCTATCAGTACTATACGAGTACTAACAAAACTAAACTCCATGGCGCGACAGGCCTAGATGGCCCTTGGCCTACCAGCTGGCTACTGGTATCACATCCACATGTGTTAATCACAGAGGTAGACGATAATACAGCCAGTAGAGGGGCGACATTTGGTTA
Organism: Diploptera punctata; assembly: GCA_030220185.1. Classification (NCBI taxonomy): domain Eukaryota; kingdom Metazoa; phylum Arthropoda; class Insecta; order Blattodea; family Blaberidae; genus Diploptera; species Diploptera punctata. The sequence continues at coordinate 397,522 of JASPKZ010008023.1, forward strand.
GAATGACGAGTCCTCCCGCCGTTACTTATTGTAACTACCCAAATGCCTCACGATGCTGGAGTCGTCGGTTGCTTAGTATAATGGAAAGATTCGATTGTCGTAAGAATCAGTAAGAAAGGAGATAAAAGTGTTTGCAACAATTACATGAACATCTCATTCCTTTGAACTTCGTACAAAATTCTAATATAGGCTATTAGTATCCAGACTCAAACCCCTAAACTAACAACGTAATAGGCTATGATAAATGTAGATTTGGGAGGAATTAGTCTAGATTAGAAGAGATTTTTTTAGTATAACGCAGATTTTAAAAAACAAATGCGAATGTAATGGCACAGTGAATCAACAAAGTAGACGGGCAAAAGGCATACGATTCATTTAAAAGGGAGAAATTATACGTATAACTCAGTATCCTGCTGAATTTTGGAATTTCTAAAAAGTTAGACTTATTCGAATGTGTTTAAACGGCACAAAGAGTAGAGAGCATGTAGGCAAACCTATCCTAAACCAATGATTTCCAGGCACCCCCTGTATAATCTACTTCCCTCAAATCATGGATAATATTATTTCTTCCACCTTAATCTTGTCCTACATACTGGGGGCTTTCCTTCTGGTTTTTCTACAAGCAATTTCCATGCCCCTCTTTCATTCTCAAATTGCGCCACATGTTCTGCCCATCTCAGTCTATTAGACTTAACTGTTCTTATTATATCTAATTTCCCATAAAAACATATAGCTCACTGTAACATAGTCTTCTCCATTCCCCTGTCTGATCATCTCTCTTTGGCGTAAAAATTTTTCTATTAACGTTTGAATAATATAATACACATTTTATTAAATTCTATTTCGGCCTCTAGGACATTGTGCTGTATCGCATATCATTGTATTGTTTGTAATTTATAGTCGTTTACTTTTATATAGTTTTAATATCACCTTTTATTTATTGAGATTTTTTAATCCTCAGTCATTCATACGTATTACCTAAGTTATTTACGACATTTGGGTAAGATGGCTAAAATTTACGAAGGTAGTACATTTAATTTTCACGTTTAATGGTCATGTATGGGGACAATTTATTCGCATTTTTTTTCGCTGATTTCAAATATAGCTTTATTTTTTTGAGTATTTGGCAAGACAAAAAGGAAATCTCTTTCTACTGTAGATATAATAAACTGATTTACTTTTCCTTTAGACCCAAATCCAGCCAAGTGCTCTCACAAAATAATCAGTGAACAGACTATAGGAACAATAATATTCACGAGCAGGAATTAGGTACCAAAGAAAAGTTTTACTTAGACAACAAATCTGGGAATGCATTCTATTATGCACTTACATGACCTCTGGTTTGTCCGAACTTCTCTCAAAACATATATAAACTTTCATTTCACCAGTTATATTATATGGATGCAAGACACGAACTCTTACACGGTACGGAGGAGAAAGACATTACGAGCATTTGAGAATAGAGTTCTTAGGAAACTTTTTGGACCAAAGAGAGATGAATAGACACGTGAATGGAGATTATTACATATTAGTGAGCTATATGATATTTATGGGAAAAGCAGATATATCTTAATAAGAGTAATTATTTATGGAAGACTGCTATGGGCAGGACATGTGGCACGAATGGGGACAGAAAGTGGGACAAGGAAACTTCTTTTAGGAAAACCAGAACGAAATTGCCCAGTTGGTAGGCCAAAAATGAAATGGGAGTCATGATTTGAGGGAAGTAGAATACACAGGGGATAATTGGAAAACATTAGCTCAGGATAGGGATGTATGAGCAGCTTATGTCTGCACGACCATGAACATATGGGTTCGATAGAGCCATTTAGTTAAATTCATTCTGAACTCATTCGTAAACCCATATTTTCAATTTCATATTTTTAATTTCGTCCGCAATTACAGGTTGGTTTGATCTCTGTCTACGTACAACACACAATCAAATGAACCAATTCATTAAAGTGCGTTGTGTCACTCATTCATAAAATACACTTTTCATCGTAACTGCTCGCAATGGAGAGCAGAGAGGTGCGATGCATATATATACACTGCAAGCGTTCTGCATAACAATTTATATTTTTCATGTATATGAAAATAAAAAATAGAAGGGAATGAGATAGAGGGAATTTTTGGACCATCAGAATTAAAAATAATTTCGATTGTGTTAAATCATGACGGATTTGTCAGTCCGCTCTGCGATTGGTAATGCCTCGTATGTTATAGTATATGCATACACTGCATGCATTTAGTTTGCCCAGCGGATTAACTCAAACGATAGACCACCAGTAACTTGGTGTATTTTTGTTAAAACATAACAGAATATTACTCAATTTATAACCAAACCTACATTTTGAAATAAATCCTATGACATACTACTGGAAAATGCCACATTAATAATAATAATAATAATAATAATAATAATAATAATAATAATAATAATAATAATAATAATAATAATAATAATAATAATAATAATAATAATAATAATAATCATAATAATAATAATAATATTTTCAATAAGGAATATTCCACAATACAGTGTTTCTCCTTCAATCCAAAGTGATTTGTCACCAGAGGTTCATGTCTAGAGCATCTTTTTCTCTCAGATCCCACGCTTCCATACTTCCCCTCACTCCATCCATCCTACGTTTTCTAGGTCTGCTTCTTCCACTTCTTCCATTAGCTTTCCAATTAAGGATCTTCTTTGGTATTCTCTCTTCTTACCTTCTCATGAGCTGTCCATATAATTTCAAACGTTTTTCTAATACTTTTTTTCAACTTTCATAATTTCCCTTATTGTGCTGTTTCTGACCTTATCCCTTCTTGAAATCCTTATTGAATAATAATTAATAATAATTATAATATAATACAATACACAGTACACAATACACAATACACAGTACACAGTACACAGTACACAGTACACAGTACACAGTACACAGTACACAGTACACAGTACACAGTACACAGTACACAGTACACAGTACACAGTACACAGTACACAGTACACAGTACACAGTACACAGTACACAGTACACAGTACACAGTACACAGTACAAAGTACACAGTACACACAGTACACAGTACACAGTACACAGTACACAGTACACAGTACACAGTACACAGTACCACAACATACACAGGACACAGTACACAGTACACAGCACACAGTACACAGTACACAGTACACAGTACACAGTACACAGTACACAGTACACAGTACACATACACAGTACACAGTACACAGAACACAGTACACAATACACAATACACAATACACAATACACAATACACAATACACAATACACAATACACAATACACAATACACAATACACAATACACAATACACAATACACAATACACAATACACAATAACACAATACACAATACACAATACACAATACACAATACACAATACACAATACAACAATACACAATACACAATACACAATACACAATACACAATACACAATACACAATACACAATACACAATACACAATACACAATACACAATACACAATACACAATACACAATACACAATACACAATACACAATACACAATACACAATACACAATACACAATACACAATACACAATACACAATACACAATACACAATACACAATACAAAATACACAATACACAATACACAATACACAATACACAATACACAATACACAATACACAATACACAATACACAATACACAATACACAATACACAATACACAACAAATACACAATACACAATACACAATACACAATACACAATACACAATACACAATACACAATCACAATACACAATACACAATACACAATACACAATACACAATACACAATACACAATACACAATACACAATACACAATACACAATACACAATACACAATACACAATACACAATACACAATACACAATACACAATACACAATACACAATACACAATACACAATACACAATACCAAACAATACACAATACACAATACACAATACACAATACACAATACACAATACACAATACACAATACACAATACACAATACACAATACACAATACACAATACACAATACACAATACACAATACACAATACACAATACACAATACACAATACACAATACACAATACACAATACACAATACACAATACACAATACACAATACACAATACAACCAATACACAATACACAATACACAATACACAATACACAATACACAATACACAATACACAATACACAATACACATACACAATACACCAATACACAATACACACACACACACATACCACACATACACAATACACAATACACAATACACAATACACAATACACAATACACAATACACAATACACAATACACAATACACAATACACAATACACAATACACAATACACAATAACAATACACAATACACAATACACAATACACAATACACACAATACACAATACACAATACACAATACACAATACACAATACACAATACACAATACACAATACACAAACAACACAATACACAATACACAATACACAATAAAACACAATACACAATACACAATACACATACACAATACACAATACACAATACACAATACACAATACACAATACACAATACACAATACACAATACACCAATACACAATACACAATACACAATACACAATACACAATACACAATACACAATACACAATACACAATACACATACACAATACACAATACACAATACACAATACACAATACACAATACACAATACACAATACACAATACACAATACACAATACACAATACACAATACACAATACACAATACACAATACACAATACACAATACACAATACACAATACACAATACACAATACACAATACACAATACACAATACACAATACACAATACACAATACACAATACACAATACACAATACACAATACACAATACACAATACACAATACACAATACACAATACACAATACACAATACACAATACACAATACACAATACACAATACACAATACACAATACACCATACACAATACACAATACACAATACACAATACACAATACACAATACACAATACACAATACACAATACACAATACACAATACACATACACAATACACAATACACAATACACACACAATACACAATACACAATACACAATACACAATACACAATACACAATACACAATACACAATACACAATACACAATACACAATACACAATACACAATACACAATACACAATACACAATACACAATACACAATACACAATACACAATACACAATACAACAATACACAATACACAATACACAATACACAATACACAATACACAATACACAATACACAATACACAATACACAATACACAATACACAATACACAATACACAATACACAATACACAATACACAATACACAATACACAATACACAATACACAATACACAATACACAATACACAATACACAATACACAATACACAATACACAATACACAATACACAATACACAATACACAATACACAATACACAATACACAATACACACATACAACAATACACAATACACAATACACAATACACAATACACAATACACAAATACACAATACACAATACACAATACACAACACATACACAATACACAATACACAATACACAATACACAATACACAATACACAATACACAATACACAATACACAATACACAAGACACAATACACAATACACAATACACAATAACCAATAACACAATACACAATACACAATACACAATACACAATACACAATACACAATACACAATACACAATACACAATACACAATACACAATACACAATACACAATACACAATACACAATACACAATACACAATACAATACAATACACAATGCGGTGCGGTGCGGTGCGGTGCGGTGCGGTGCGGTGCGGTGCGGTGCGGTGCGGTGCGGTGCGGTGCGGTGCGGTGCGGTGCGGTGCGGTGCGGTGCGGTGCGGTGCGGTGCGGTGCGGTGCGGTGCGGTGCGGTGCGGTGCGGTGCGGTGCGGTGCGGTGCGGTGCGGTGCGGTGCGGTGCGGTGCGGTGCGATGCGATGCGATGCGATGCGACGCGACGCGACGCGACGCGACGCAACGCAACGCAAAGCAAACAACGCAACGCAACGCAACGCAACGCAACGCAACACAACACAACACAACACAACACAACACAACACAACACAACACAACACAACACACAACATTACAACACAACACAATACAATAACATTATAATATAATACAATATACAATACAATACAAAATACAATACAATACAATACAATACAATACAATACAATACAATACAATACAATACAATACAATACAATACAATACAATACAATACAATACAATACAATACAATACAAATGCAATCAAATGCAATCATACAATACAATACAAATACATACAATACAATACATCATACAATACCATACAATACAATACAATACAATACAATACAATACAATACAATACAATACAATACATATAAATACAATATAATACAATATAATACAATATAATACAATATAATACAATATAATACAATATAATACAATATAATACAATATAATACAATATAATATAATATAATATAATATAATATAATATAATATAATATAATATAATATAATATAATATAATATAATATAATATAATATAATATAATATAATATAATATAATATAATATAATATAATAATAATAATGATAATAATAATAATATTTTATTCTTGGACTTTTTAGCATTTGCGTATTTTTTCAAACGACCAAGGAACTAGCCTGATGCGTCAATCCCCAACCTGGAGAATAATAAGTAATAATATATTAAAAATTCTTTCGGATTGCATCATCATCATCTGCATTCATGGATTAGGTCTGTTGACCCGTTCCGACTTCAGCCCATCTCTTTCTAGGTCTGCCCACATCTCGGGTGCCTGTAGGTTTGTATTTTGTTATTTGTTTTGGATATCTATCTTCGTTCATTCTGCCTGTGTCTTGCTTCCATTTTTGTCTATATGTATCTATTTTATCAGTTATTGCAAATATTTCAAGTTCCTGTCTTATTTCTGTGTTCTTGATTATTTTGGATTTATAATTTTAATTAGGGCCTATAGTATTAGCAGTCCTAACCTTAAAAGAGCCTTATTAGGCAGAAATTGATTTTTGGAGGGGTTCAGCTGGAATTTCTAGAAGAGAGAAAATATGAAACAGTGTGATTAGACAAAATATGCATGTTCAAACTTAAATTGTGGATTTCATAAAAAAAACAATTACAAACGGTATGGTTATGTAAAAAGATTAACAGAAGACAGATTCCCAAGAAGAATAGGCCTACTAGGATTGGTGCCACTTTGTGGAAGATGAAGAGGACGGTCATAAATAACGTAGATCGATGGTGTTTTTAGCAGCATGGGGGAAAAAGGATTGGACAATGGAGATTAGAATGGCAGAGAGGTGTGGAGGAGAATGACAGTAGATTATTTAGCCTTAGGAAGATGTTAAAGAACATTGCGGAGCCTGACAAATAAAATAAATCATTATCATCATAGTCAATGGTTTTGTTGTAGAAGTAAAAACATGCATTGAAGTTTTTTTTTTTTTTGTAGAGAAGGAATTTTGCAGTTGCCAGTCTAGAGCCGTACCCGAGTGTTTAAGGCAAAATACTCGTACTTCGGCGCAGAACTACGGGACTTGCGCTGTTTCGAGTCTCCATAGGGTAAGAAATTGTCTTATGGAATTTCTGCCAGTATGGAACCAGTGCCCATCCAACATCTTGACGAATTTAGGTAGCTATAGTAGAATAGAAATTAGAATAGAATATGGAATTTATTGCCTTTTTTCAGAATAAAGAAAATACATATGCATTTACATTGCGCACGGGCCTGCTTGGCCGTACGTGCATTATTTTTCCATGAATAAAAAATAAAACTAATAATATAAACAAATACCTACAAATACACCTGTATCAAAAACAATAACAGGCTACATATAAGTAAAATCTATGTCTGCACTAAATCACAATAATACATATCTACATTCATCCACATTCCGTACATTAATATTAAAAAAAAAATGCTAGAAAACAAATTAGAAAAAAAAAGCACACACACATACACCCACACACCCCCACACATATACACACCGCACGCTCATACCCCCCTCCCCCCGTCCCTGCAGACATTAAGTGCACTATCAGACTATTCAACTTATCAGACCTACTTATTATATAACCTGATTAAAGATCGAAAACAAAGACCATATTGAGATTCTTCTTATTGTTAATACATATATCCTTAAGCTACAATTTTGTTATATCTCAATTTTCTTACTGTACCCAAAAATTTGCATGTTTTTTATTCACTCTCGATCCGTCCTAAAAGATCCCAACACGCCACTCTCCCTCGATCCGACCTGAGAAATCTCTCCGGCAGCATCTGTAATCTAAGTTGTTCTGTCTCTCTACAGAATGCTATAATATGCTGCCAGTTTTCATGGTCATCGCATAGTGGGCATAGTTTAATGCCTTCCTTATAAGTAACGGTTCGAGGTTGAGAAAACCAGATATGCCGGCTGACGTTATATTGCCCCTTTACTGGCTGTATTATCGTCTACCTCTGGGATTGACACGTTTAGATGTGAGACCAGCAGCCGGCTGGTAGGCAAAGGGACATCTAAGCCTGTCGCGCAATGGTTTTTGTCTTTTAGTACAAAAACTAATAGCATAAAATAGTAGGAGTTAGGTATTTCCGTTTTTGAGTTGAAAAGCAAGGTGACACAAACCAAATATTCCACTGTTATGAATGGAAGGTAATAAGTTTTTGTCGCCTATTTATCCAAAAACAACGCAACCTGAGACAGGTAGCATGGGTTGGTCTTTCAGATATTCTTTAATATAAACATTTTTAAAACTTACTATAGTCATACACCAACTTACAAAATATAATCGTATTACTATTTAACCTTTCAATCAACTAAACACTAATTTCTCCTGCCAGTTATTTAAATTTGTCGAACCGCAGTGAAAACCAAGAATCGCGCATAACTGTTATTACATTATATTGCGTAATTCAACACAAATGTAAATTAATTTCTACTCATAACTAACTAACTTACCAACTCATCGGCTCTATCGAAACCATAGTTTTATGGGCACGCAGAAATAAACACTCCATACATCCCTATCCTGATCTAATATTTTTCAATCATCCCTGTATAATCTACTTCCCTGTTCATGGTTAATGTTATTCTCCCACCTCATTCTTGGTTTACCAACTGGGCGTCTTCTCTCTCGTCTTCATGCAAGAAGCCTCATTTACCTCTTTCATTCTCCATTCATGCCACATATCCTACCTGTTATTATATCTGGCTTCATATAAAGACGGTGTAGCTCACTGTTACGTAGTTTTCTCCATTAACCTGTCTATTCATCTCTCTTTGGTCTAAAACTTTTCCTAAGAATGGTATCCTCAAATACTCGTAATCTTCTTTCCTCGCTTAAAGCAAGACTCTCTATTTCGCATCCTGTTTTATATATTTTCAGTTTAGCTTTTTTTTTTTGAAAGGAGCTGCGACGAAAAGAGCCCCTATAATGCATTATACGAGTAGCATGCATTTCCAGAATTGAGTTTATGTTTATTTTTTTTTTGTGCATCTCGTTCCTATTTGTAATTATTGTTCATAGGTATTTAAATACAGCTATTTCTTCAAAATTTCCCTCATTTCTCATTAGCTGTCCATTTTCATTAGGCCTACATAATGTATTTCTATGGTGAACATATATTTAGTTTTATTGATATCTACTTCCAGTCCCAATTTATTTGTGTTACTTAATAGAGTGTGTATTTTATTCGTCGTTTTATATTGTTTTATTAAAATATTTTAAAAAATAAACCAATTTATCTTATTGGTTAAACTACCAATTTATGGATATAACATTATGAAGAAATATTTCTCCCTTGCAAAAAGAGAGTAAAGTATTGAGAAACGAACTATATAATAAAGAACATGAGTCATGGTGTATTGTACTTTAGAAAGGAAAAGGAATTGTGAATTGATTCCCACACACAAGTAGATAAATCAAACCTGATCGAATGACGTCTAGTGATTGGACACAGACCCTGCAACTTACAGCTAACGTCAGCGCAGTAGGTTCCATTCTCGGTAGGTCCCAAGATAAACACTGCAGGCACTTCCTGAGTGAGATCGAACCCCTTGGTAATGATTTGAGATTTTGTCCCTTTTGAGAAATCTTGCGTCTGCTCAGGTATAATTTTATACGTTCCGAATTGGCTGGCTCCTTGAAAGATTTTCGGTGCACTTTATACGAACAAGTCCATAGGACTGCCGATAACGGAAGCTATAGAAGCATTGACATAATATCCTTTAAATATTGAACATCTCAAGCTATGATAATAGACTCTGCAATAAGGTTTGAAACTTATAAAGGATAACCTGAAGAAGTAGGCCTACATCAAGTAAAACAAATTATATATGTGCCTACTATCCTGTATTTAAAATAAAAATATCAGTAATCAATTTAATTGGCGTTTACGTGATGAAAATCCATTATTTATTTCTTCAGGAGATTAATGTTTGGTGCGAGGGGACCAATACCACTCTTCACCGTTATTTTCTATAAAATTTTGGGCCTAATTAAAAACCTTACAACATCTAGCCATCACAGTTGTTCTTGAATCACTGAAAATATTGAACAAATCATCTTTATGGAATATCTAATCGATACGTCTGCAACCGATTGTATATTACATTATAGATTGTTTATCAATTGTTATTGTTTTTACATGCTCACATACATTTTTTTGTTTCTGTGTATTCTCGTTGTATTAAAATACTATTCTTTGTCTTCAATCCATTTGGGGGAGGCTTAATAATAATAATAATAATAATAATAATAATAATAATAATAATAATAATAATAATAATAATAATAATAATAACAACAATAATAACAATAATAACAATAATAATAACAATAACAATAATAATAGTAATAATAATAATAATAGTAATAATAATAATAATAGTAATAATAAAATTAATAGTAATAATAATAATAGTAATAATAATAATATTAATAGTAATAGTAATAATAATAATAGTAATAATAATAATAGTAATAATAATAATAATAATAATAATGAACGTCGACTATATTGTGTTGAATATAACAAAAATAAATAATGTTGGATTAAGGTACATTATCCAATTTAAGTAAGATTTAGTTACTTCAATTATTTTTAATGTGAAATGTTGTGTCTAAAGGGGGCATTGTTGCATAAAGTGAAATAAAAGTAAATACAATCAGGTAAAAGTAGATAAATCCGTAGCGTAGTGGTTAAGACACTACGCTACAAGCTGGAAGTTCGAGGGTTCGAGCCCCGTGGTGGTCAGGATTTTTAAACTGGCCCAAACCCTCTGGCGGCACTATGGTCCTGGGGTCGACTCAGCCTCTAACGGAAAGGAATACCACACACTTGTTCTGGGAGTAAAGGCGGCCGTCACGCGGGGCTGACATGAAGTGCCGACTGTCTAGAAAAAGTGGGAGCCTTAACCTCCTACTACCCCAAGGGTCTCCTGAGGCCTGTCGTGGATCTCTTTACTTTAAAAGTAGATAAATAAGGTAAACTGGAAAAATGAGAGCATGTGAGAATATATTTGTTGTGGTTAAATTTGCTTTTATTGAAATTTATGTTAAATCGGTTTAATTCTGATAAAAAAAAGGTGGTCTCGGCTAATATCAGAGTTTGATATTGTCGGGTGGGATCTCGTTACATAGTCTAATATGAAATGTAGTGAAGAGGGTACAGTGGAATAAGGTATTGAGGATGAAGATTCTTCTTACCGACTCTAGAAATATTAAAACAAAAATGCATAACGTTATTGTCAATTATGTTTCATAATAATTCCTTAAATATTTCTTACCGTCTTCAGTTTTGAAGTAGAAGCAAGAACTTTTTATTATGTTTAATGGAATATTTTTAACCAACATTTGTTATTGGGATGCAAATTTGAGATATATTATGAGAGCCTAAAATTGATTTTGAGAGTTATAATTTTGTTTTTATTAATAACGTAAGAAAATGATTCACAATTTTACAAAATAAAGTAAAAGTAAATTTGATGGGGTTTGAGGGTTTATGATTTCCGTTACAATATAGGGTTCTTTAAACTTTTTATTGTTTATACAGAGCTGCCACCTAACCTTTTCAGTTAGAACTAACGTAAAAATGGGAGCATAAAGCATGGTTATGTAACATTATCATTATGGTGAATTCAATCCTTATAATCTTGATTTGTTTACAGAGTGAGGTAAAAAACCAACTGTTCACATTTCATATATGATACGAAGGGACTGGAGAGATTATGTATGATGTGACATTAACCTGCCTGTGTAGATTTGAAAAGCAGTAACATCTTTTCTTATATTTATAAAGTAGGCAAAATAACAGTACAAAATTAAATACAATTTTTTGAGTGTAGGCTACTTTTCTAAATAAGTGAGTCAACGAACAAAACAATTTAAAAAAATGGTAATTAAACGATAAGTTATACTGATAAAAGTTAACATGGGATCTAAAACATGACACTATGACAGACCACAACAACATTCTAAATGCACCATTTTTCTTCTGGAATATTAATATATGTCTCGGAGAAAAGGTATGAATAGGTGGAGCCTAATTATAATAATAACACTGGTCAACATGATTTTTGTCTCATGAGTACCAATAGTTGTACTTAATGCAGTTTTTTTATCGTGTTTTTAATATATATTCGGAATTTCTCCATCATCCACAGTTTTTTTATTTCAATTTCAATTAATGGATTTAAATAATTATTTTTTAATAAACTTTTTTTCGTCCATTTGTCCATTGTAAAATAAAACCAAATGAGCTAACTCAAATGGTTTACAGCTATGGAAAAGAGATATCAAGGCAAATGGAATCCTAATATGCTGGCAGATTATTGTTGGACCATCAAGAGGGATGCTCCACAGGCGAAATATAGCAAAATATCGTCATTTCTTACTTTCTAGGCGAGTCCGAATGTTCGAATACTGTGTAGTTACGAATGTAGAAAATATTAAAGTGTTTGCAATTATAAATTCCTGTCTCTCGGAAACCTTGCGTGATGGAGAAAACCCGATATCATATTTGATTTCAGGAGAAAAAATACTATCAGAATCACATATTTTTCTTTTTGAGACAAAAAAAAAGTTTCTTTTTTATTGCTCAGTGTAATGAATCATAAGAAAGTGGACCTCGCTGATATAAACTGTATTAAGTTGGCTTAGGTCAGGGATCAATGAAGTTTTCTACTGAACCCACAAGTTCCATAAATCATAACATTAGTTATCATACATTATGAAGTAACATCACAAAATGGAGGATACCATTGAACTCAAGGGTTCCACGAGATATTATGCTAGTTAGCATACATTAGGAAGTAGAATCACAACATTGCGATACCACTTCCATGAACTAGATATAGTACCATATCGAAATATCCACTGTTTGATTATTGTAGAATGTTTTTATTTTATTTCCCTGCTTCGTTTTATTTTGGATGAAAGACGTACAGCAATGTGCTTGTTTCACAAAGCACTTTAAAACGCTGATATTTCCTAGTTAAAAATTTAAACAGAATTTAATGCGCATGGTCCGGGAATCGATCCCGAGCTCCATCATATATGATTCAACAAGGCCTGCAACATGTAGGTTTTTGCTGAACTATTTTTTCGTTGCCTTCCCTCCCCCCATGGTAAACATTTTGCATTCATCATTCATTTCCGGTGCTCATTTGAGTGAAACAAAACTAACCAGCCGGAACTGCATCATCCTGATTTCAAATCCACAGTTATGTACTAATACATGTCCCAAGTCCCAAACAGTTATCGTTTTTATCGATACGGTGCAAGGGATCTACACTTATTAGAAATATAGTCCACTAAACGAGTATCTGGAAATTCTCTAATCTTTAGAGTAATACGTAAAATTATTACTGTATTCTGTACAATTTACTCTCTAACATTCAGAGCGTGTTTAAATGTACTCTTTAGCAGTAATTGTTAATAATAAACATTTCGTTTATATACATATATATCTTCATTCAGAAAAATAACATTTTATCCTTTTTTTTTTCTCCCAACGTTATTTTATTCCTTTGTAGGTTTAATTGTCTATACGGTATTTTAATCATTCTACACGTAGGGCCTATATATTTATAATTTTAAGAGTATTATACCCATTAGTAATAATTCTTTTTGTAGATTAATTGTAAAAATTAGAAAAATAGCTTTCATTATTCAATATTAAGGTGTAAGTAAATAAATTAGCCATTTTCACCTAACGCATTTTAATTCTCAGATATCGTCTATATTTTTTATTAGAGTTTGGTAGGCCTATAACTTTGACAATTGTTTTCGAAAACAACTTTTTTGCTATCTACAAATATAAATATGCCTACTTTTTTCTCAAGCCAGTTATAACTGTGTAACGCAATTAATTGGAACTTGCTTTTTTAGAAAAGCGTTTAACTATGCATAATCGAATAATTCGTAAATACTTTACTTTTAAGGAACATTAGATATTGCTCCCTTGTGAAAATAAGCTTTACTTTGATTGTTATTGTTTCCGTCAATCTCTATCCGCGCCGTGTTCTCATTTCCAGGTTAACAGTGATATTTTCCACAAAAAAGTATTAAAATATGGGCACAATTATTTCTCTGCAATATTTTTCCTCTAAGAGTGGTATCAGGTTTTGAATATTTGCTCCTAATTTGATGATAACACTTGGAATTAATGAAGTGCTTACCTCTGACTGTCGAGCTTTTATTCGTGAACTGGATTCCATCTTCAATCCGCTTGTGCTGCGCTCTTTACTGAAAGACAAAAAGTAAAATTTTCTAGACCTATGTGCTATGAATACGGAACTTCATTTCACACTTTTATAGTACGTTAAAAGCAAACCAACGTAGAAGCTAAAGTAATCACAATATAGGAAATGAAATTAAAGTTAAGTAAAATGGGAAAGAAGGAAATCTCATTAGGATAAGGGCTCGTTTATTTTTACATTCAAATCCGGAGTGAAGTTAATGGAATTTAAAACAAAGGAAAAACACTCATACCCGAAAAGTAATTGGAAAGTGTCACTGATACTCAAGTTAAAATTGAAACAGATGAAGTTACTTTATATAATAACAATATCCCTTTAAGTTAGGCGTATGATTAAAATCACAATTCAAATTTATTTACTCTGACGAAAAAGCTAAAATAACGCAAATCATTTGTATGTTTTATTTTAATATTATGGTCATAAAACTGTTGCATTTTCGGCTATGTTAGTGTTGTGTAGAGGAGATGAAAGTAAAGAATAAATGTTTTTTTTTTCTAATGAATATAATATCCGAATTCATGGAATGCATTTAGGTCTACAGTATGCGCAAATTTTAACTCTTTTAAATAAATTATTTTTCAACAGTGTGATATCAATTTACATATAAACCAATTCATCAATTATTTTAAAATTTACTTTGATATAATATGTAACTTATATCTTATATTGTTTCATAAACAAATCTCCTTTATATGTCCAAACATTTGTAGGGCTATTACATGTTCTCTAAAATTTTAATCCGAAGTTCAGATTTCCAGGAATTTTACTTAAACCTTCATATCTTAAGAGTCACTGTTTGGCAGTTTTTTATAACTTCCATTATAATTATTTGTCGGACGCGATCGTCTAGTGGTTATATTCCTTCTTCTAGACCCGAGAATGACGAGTTAAAACCTCACTCGAGTCGATGGATTTTTAGGATGTGAAAATCCAATAGATAAGTCCTCCGGGAAAGACTATTAACCGCGGATACCGAGTCTGAAGAATATTAGGCTCGTAAAATAACCTTAAACCTAAAAATAGACATTTGAGTAATTTTTAATCCATCTTATTTTATCCAAGTGAGAAGTGATAAATTTAATATTAAATATCCAAGTAATAGGCTACCTTAATATCCTACTAGATGTCTCCTCTAGGCGATGTACTGTGCCTCCTTGACATCTATAATTAAATTAATATGGTTAAGAAATATCCCACTAGAGGAGCACCCAGTCTCGAACGTGACGAATTTGAATTAAGTTATCCGCAAAGTGAAGTTTCTAAAGGTTTTATGTGGCATGTATATTTTTAAGGTAGTCCTACATGCACATAACACGAAACTTTCTTGTAATATTTGTTTCTCATTTCTCAAATAGCGATCTAGAATGACGACAAGAGGTACGAGGTAATGAAAGCTAACAAAACGAAACAAAAATAAGAGAGTGGAAAATGATGAAATAAAATGGGTGGTTTAGTTCTATTGTAATTATAAAGCTTGGCAATGAGCAAAATCCAGTCGTGCTGCGCATGGGTTTGAAATTCTATGACATATAATGTAATTCTACCTTTCCAGCAACGTTGTTTAGGGAATTCCCCATGAACACGTAATTTAGTTGTAAGTTTGGGAGGCGTTCAATTGCGTTATCATTGTTGTTAATGGTTATTAATTATTATATAGCATTGTTTTACTGGTGACACCAGTTCCAGATCAAACAATAAGAGTATTGACGCCGATTGGTTGAGAAAGAGGGGAAGAGGAGAACACGGTCAGAGTAGTGAGAGGTATTCAGTGAAGGCAAGAATATATTAGCAGTGATTTTTTATCGCTGCCAAGCTATAGTAATTAAAATCCGCAGGAGCATTGAAACTCGATTTGATATTTATTATGATATAAATTCGATATGCAAATCAATCCAGAATGTATTTGGCTACAACTAACTATCCGGTATTATCGAACCCGTAGGTTCATAGCTGCGCGAATATAAGCTCTCCACTCATTCCTATCCCCTGTATAATCTACTTCCTTCAAATCAGGGTTAATGTTGTTTCCCTATCTCGTTATTGATCTACCAACTGGGCGTT
This sequence comes from Diploptera punctata, assembly GCA_030220185.1. Lineage (NCBI taxonomy): Eukaryota > Metazoa > Arthropoda > Insecta > Blattodea > Blaberidae > Diploptera > Diploptera punctata. The sequence continues at coordinate 414,532 of JASPKZ010008023.1, forward strand.
TTCCCTCTGGTTTTCCTACAAGACGTTTACATGCCTCTCTTTCACTCCTCGTTCGTGCCACATGTCCTTCCTATCGCAATCTACGAGACTTCATTGTTCTTATTATAATTGTCTGGTTTCCTACAAAGATCATGTAGCACAATGTTATGCAGTCTTCTTCATTTGCCTGTCTCTTCATCGCTCTTTGGTCCAAAAATGTCTTACATGAAATATAATTTATTATCTTTTTAAAGTTTTTTTATGACATAACAGATCTTAACACAATTATAAATTGAATGACCAGAAAGGTGTCAGATATTTTTTTTTATTTCACGCCATCTATCTAGGCACAACAATACCCGACATTCATGGAACAGATGCTGTGAGATAGATTAATGCTCTTATACATCTCTATGTCTTTTTTCAATATTACAAACTTTTACACAATGAAGTTAGAGTCTGACTTTTCACGTAAATAATAATAATAGGCTATCATAGCCCATTAATAAACGATGCAATGCAAAAGCTTATTTACTTAGAGAAATGAAATAAGGATAAAGTAAAAATGACAAGTGCATATGGCTGGTAACTCTTCTTAAAGACCATGTTTTGGGTTCGCATTCGTGTTGGTATTGTGCGTGACATGAGGTTTGCAATGTCAACTGACTGTCACCCACGTGTCAGCAACAAATAAGAGTGCATACGCTCAACCGACTGAAATTACCTGTTCAATAGTCAAGTTCAGGCTCCCACATTCATGTTTCCAAGCTGAATCTGACACTTAAAACCCACCGTACAATTTTTTATACGTTCATTTGATAGACCAAGAGAAACAACAAAATAACAAGTTACAATTAATTAGCTAGATTGCAGTGTCACGTGACAATATATATATATATTACATTGTTTCAATTTATTAAATTCAATGGCATAAAAACAAATCTTGTATATTTGAGATTTTACCAATTATATTTTTCTTATCTAGGAACTCTATGGTGCGACAGGCCAAGAAGGCCCTTGCCCTACCATCTGACTACTGGCCTCACATCCTCATGTGTTAATCACAGATGTAGATGATCATCCAGCCAGTTTATGGGGTGACATTTGGTCAGCAAGTTTAGTCTCCTAGCCGTTATAGCTGGTTTTCTCAACCTGGAGCCACTATTTATTGTAGCTACCCAAATGCCTCAAAGTGCTGGGTGGGTACCGCTTTTGTGCTGGCCGAAAATTCATGAGAAAATGTCTTCCCCTTGGAGACTCGAACTAACGCAAATTCCATAGTTTTGCGCCAATACATCTCGTCTTAGCTACTCGACTACGGTACGGTATTCTTGCCTAAAAACCCCATGATAAGTAATCTTAGCTTACAGTGTGTTGATTTATTTCTTTATAGAGTGTAGCACTTTAAAACTGATCTATTTTAATATTTAATTAACATTTATGCTATTAGGGAGGTTAGTGTAACTTGTCACTAGATGGTAATTTCGCTCTTTATCTCTAGCGAGGAGAAAAAAAAACATCCATGACTGTTAAGACATCTTACGTAACAAATTTGACATTTATAATCTATACACATATTCAATTATATAAGCTTTCTCAAAAATTACATTTTATATTCTACGACGTAGGTTACTTTTTCAAGTTTGGAATAACATTTATTTATATAATTCAACAGGCCCGCACCTCAGCCGAGCGGTTTAAGGCAACATGCCTTGGTGCAGAGCTATGGGATTTGCGCTGGTCGACTCCCTATGGTGGTAAAAAAGTTTCAATGAAAACTTTCTAATCGACCAGTAAGCGACACGGTATCCACCCATTACGAATCTTGAGGAATTTTGGTAGCTTCTGGAAGTAGCCCAACCTATTGGTTGATAAAACCAAATTTACGGCTGGGGACCCGACAAGCTGGCCACATGTCACCCTTATACTAGTAGGATGGTCGTCCACAACCGTGATTAATACATGTGGATATGAGACCAGCAGGCGAATGGTAGTCGAAGGGCTTTTTAGGCTTGTCGCGCCATGGAGTAAATGTCACTCACCATGAACAAGTTCCAGTTTTTTTGTTTTGTTTTATTACAGGTATATTTCTGTTCTGTTTCAGGCCTATTACTATGAAATCGTTACTTATGTCCCTAGATATCATTTACTCCTTTTTTTTTTCTTAAAGACATTATTTTATGTAATATACTAGATTTCGGCTTACATTTCAATTCAATTATCGGTATTCCTTTCTTGATGCATAACACTGGATCGCAGTCTAGAAGTATGACAGCTAACTAGAAACAAAGTACACAATAGCCAATATTTGTATATCATCAGTCAAAGTGGTCATTTTCTGAAGTCAATTAAAATTTCTGTTTATGTCTGCACAAAAACTCAAGATATATTACAGTAATTCGTGAAAGCAGTTACGTAAAATTTGTTAACATGAGCAAGCAGCACGTAGCCTACATTAAGAGTTAGTATGTTTCAGTAATGTCACCTTTGGGTACCGTGTGTATGTGTTTAGGTGACATTTAGGCTACTTCATTAAACACATGCTCTTCTTAGAAATTATCAACCTCCTTTACCAGTCTTTCTTAGTCTATAATAAGTACAAACTACAACCTTATATTTCATTTAAAGAGTCATATTTTTATTATTTTGTTCGAGTGTCTCGTCAACAACTTGTTACACTGTTTAGTAATTACGATCAATAGGTGAACAATAGGGGAATGGGTACTACTACTTGACTTAACATATGGACTCGCTTATTTCTGAAGAGGTATTTCAAATGAGAATTTCTACTTAGGAGTGATTCTAATATAAACTAAACTTATAACAGAATATAAAAAATCTTGTGTTGCACATGACAAGAACTAGTAGTAGTAAAGGACTTTATTAGACTAAAAGTAAGATATATACAATGTTATTTACAAATATGGGTCGCACGGGAAGTACGTCGTACGTGTTGTTGACAGTCCGTTACAATAAAGTAATAATTGGTAATAGTATAATAAAAAACAAAAAGAAAACTATAATGTTACAATTACATAAAGAAAACACAATAATATTACAATTACATAATAATACAATAACAATATACAATAATTAGGTTATGTAGAACTATTAAGAATTAATGGTATTGCATTTTGATAACATGTATTTATTCATTAGTGAGTGTTCTTATTTTCCGCGTTTTCTCCAGAAATTTACCCAAGTTTATCCAATTTTCTGGATATACCATTAACTCGTAGCATACCAATCTTTCACGATTTGAATTTAGAAATCTTTCCGGTAATAACCGACGTCTCCAATATTCTAAATCGTTACTTTTTCCTAATATATGTATATCGTCTTCAAAGCTCGCACATTGAACATATTCGCATATCGTGATCGTAGCTAATTTTTATAAATTTCCATGTCCCCAGCCTAAACCAAGTAAAAATCCCCATCTGCCAGTTTATAGTGCGGGAAGTATACTCTGAAACACATTTGGAGTATATAGGACTCTTTTTATAAATATTATCATATTGCAAAGACACATGTCTCCTAGGAATATTTTTACTCGATTCTCCTAATCAAGGTAACTTTTATGATGTTTAGTAATTCCAGCAAAGTTTTAATGCCAGAAGGTGTACAACTTAATGTTATTAATAAGCTGTTGGTATATGCTGATGATGAGGCGATAGCACATTTCACTGTGTAAAACTGAATTCAAATACATAGGATCTACAATTACAAACAGCAATGAGGTGCAGAAAGAAATTTGAACATAGGCTCGATTCTAGGAACACATGCTACGTATTATGCATTACAGACACTCTTGTCATCTCAACTTCTGTTATTCTCTCAGTTGTATTGTACATTTGAATGTGAATCATAACTCTTACTATCAGGGAAGAGAAAATATTATGGGTATTTGAGAGTAAAGTTCTTAGGAAAATGTCTGGTCCAAATAGAGACGGACAGACAGGTAAATGGAGAAAACTGTGTAACAATGAGCTACATGAACATTGTGGAAACCACATGTAATAAAACTGATTACTATCTAGAACTAGGATGGGAATGAAAGAGGGGAAGCTAATCCTTGTAGGAAAACTACCCAGTAGTAGGCCAAGAATGAAGTGGGAGAACAAAATTAACAATGATGAGGGATGTAGCCTAATTAATTGTACAGAGGATGACTGGAAAACATTTTCTCAGGAAAGGGATGTACGGAGAACGTATGCCCTCTCGGCCATGAAAGTGCCGGTGAGTTAGTTATTCTGAATGAGTTTTGGAATATGTATTTTTATTTTTTATAAATATCATCTTAACGAATATTATATTGACTTCTAAAGAGAGTAATTTGTTTTAAGACATCCGGAGTGGCCTATATTGTTAATGTTTTAATACGCCATAAAATTGATGTTTACTCATGCTCTACTAAAAGATTTACATAATTTCAGATAACATTCAACTAATCATTTATTAACAATTTAATTCAAGATTTCATTTTATAATTTATTCTTATTGAATTTTAAGGAACACTTATCATAAGTAATGCCACGAGTGATTTCCAAATTATCTATAAATTCACGACTCACGAAGTGAGAAGTGAATTTATCTAGAGAATTTGGAAATCAAGAGTTGCATTTCTTAGGACTATTTAACGAATAAAATTACGCTGTATACTCACAAATCATTATTTAACTATAGTTATTTTAAAATATTTATATATTTGATGTAAATGGCGATGTTTGAAAACAAATGAGAAACGATTGGTACGCTTCATTTCTTTCTTTTGTACAACACTGCAACCAGATCATATTATTTATTGCCGAAGGATCGCAATATTGTAAGAATGCACCCTAGTAGAAACATTTATAACCAACATTATAGGTATTAATTAATTTCTGATGTCCTATGATGTAAATATGTCAATTATATTTTTCTGCAACGTCATTTCCTGGAAAATAATTCGTTTAAGAAAGTGCAAACAGTGGTTTCTTTTTTTTGTAGTATAACCAATTGCTACAAATGTTTATATGTTATCTCTCGCATGCGCTATCTGCTGACATTCGTGCACTATATATACAATCTGGTAGCTGTACTTCTAGAGGAGTCAGTTACTGCAAAATAATGCTATTACCTGTCAGAATATTAAAAAGGAAGAGGTTTCTTTAATATGATAAACTTCGGTTGATAAATTCGAGGCGAAACACGACTGTGATTGGCTGTAAATAAAACATCATTGAAATGTGATTGGTCATTGACTCCCATTAGGGACATGAGTTAAATAGTCATAGAAAACTTGGAGTACCAATTTTAGATGAAGATATAGAAAGATAGCAACAAGAATGGAAAAATCATCTGAGAAGAATGGAAAGAAATAGACTTCCAAAATTGGCGTTCCAATATAGTCCAACTGGGACCAAGGAAGACCAAAACATCGGTGGAAAGATCAAGTCCATCTTCGTCAGGTTTATCGTCACAGGCACATGGCCTAAAACGGATTTTTCACGATGATGGTGATGATGTTATTGAATTTTCTTATAAAATCAATGAAAACGCAACAAAATTTCTATAAAATCATGTTTAGATAGTGAAACGACAGTTTCATCATCTTACTTTCCAATCTATTCAGAGATCCCTCTACAAAAGAGTTTTCTTAAGTATTGGGTGTTGGATCTCTAGATTGATTGGTCATATGGCGGACACTAGAGTAAAAATATAGTTACCAGAATTTATAATTAAAACATTAAAATGACACAACTATTCACAAAATTTGTGAGTGAGAACTTTCAAATACAAACCATATTATCAATGAGTTAACTAATTGGATGTAGAATAAAAGTTTTACAACTGGCAATTTTTGTATCCCATCTGGTATTTTCTACTTCTTCTTCTCGTTATATTATGTCCACAGCCTGTTCCTCCGGAAATTAAAAATCCCTTCATCTCTTCGAACTTCCAGGTGATCTCTTCCCGTCTGCAGATAGACTGTCCCTTGCCAAACGTACAATTCCATCTGATAACACGCGAGATACGGGTTGGTTCGATTCAGTTCTTCTACTATACACCCTGTCATCTATTGCTTGGGCATTCAACTGTTTCTGATCTCTTCATTTCTACCTTCTTTTTTCTAGCTTTATGCACAATATTCTTCTTAAAATATTTATTTCATTTGTCTCTAAAATCTGTTTCTTTCTAGAAGTATCCGCTTTTGTCTCAGAAGCATAGGTACATATTGGCATATGATTGCTTTGTTAATTTTTGTCTTCGCATTGTTATTTAAGTTTTTTCGTATCATATACTATAATTTATGCATTTCGTTAATCTTTAGTTTGAAATGCAACTTCATTCTGAAGAGCTCCCCAGCTAGTTATCACAACATCCAGATATAAAATTCGCAAACAGTCAGCCTAGCAATCAATTCGTATATTTTTATTCAATCTCAGAATACCAAAAATGAAGTAATCAAAAGAAATTTATCTGGTTACAGATAAGCTGCAGACAAGACATTTGAGTTAAAAAAATAATAGTTTAAACAACTAAAACAACACGCTTTATTAGAAAACCGAACTAAAAAATGAAAAAAAAATTTAACACGCTTGGGATAAAATTAAAGTGGTTAGCAAAAAAATCACTTCCAACACATCTAGAATAAAACTAGACTTATCTAAAAAAAATAATTTAGCATCAAAAGCGTGGGGTGCTCTATATCAATTAACAGGAAACAGATATTGGTAAAAGTAAAGTCTCCAAGAAGAAAATGTAAAAACCATAAAAAGCACCCCACGCTTTTGATGGTAATTTTTTTTGTAGATAACTCTAGTTTTATTCTAGATGTGTTGGAGATGATATTTTTGTTGACCACTTTAATTTTATCCCAAGTGTGTTGAAAATTAAAATTATTTTTCATTTTTTAGTTCGGTTTTCTAATAAAGCGTGTTGTTTTAGTTTTTTCTAAGTATTATTTATTTTTTATTTTTTAGTTTTAATATTTTACAGAATAAGATAAAAATGTAAATATATTTAAATTCGATACTATTGTAGTATGAGGTAAAAGTAATAGCCGTACTCTTCTAAGAAATCATCAGGGCCGGATTTGAACCAGCGTCCTATGGATTACTAAAATTATATACCACTACAGTCCACCGCTTTACCAACTGAGCTCTTATAACGATTGACTAAAAAGTTGAGAAGTCCGCAACCTATTACACCGGTTTTTATTTTTTTTTTCTGATGATTCTGGCCAGGATTTTAGAAAACATTTATGAAATTATTGTATTGTCACTGGTCCTTTACAAGTATACAAATTTTCAAGTCTATCCAATGTTTTGAAGTGGGTGAAAATCTTTTTTTAAGATTCCGTTACATAGATACAAGACACTTTTTTATGTCATGATGATCCTGGCCAGGATCTTGGAAACAATTTATGGAATTATTGTATTGTCATTGGTCCTTTACAAGTATACAAAGTTTCAAGTCGATCCAATGTTTCTAAGTGGGTGAAAATCGTGTTGAAAGATTCCGTTACATAGATACAGGTCAGACTAATATAAAGCGTGTAAAAACCCAGGATATGAGATGAAACCTTAAATTATCAGTTGTTAAAAATTATTACTTTCATATAATTAAGCATATTGATTGATATGGGATGGTTTTGGACCTTAATGAGATATTTAGATTGGAAGAACCCGAATTGTTAAGAACTTACAAACCTTCCTTTTTTAATGAAGCTTTTACAGAATATTTTAATTCGCTCATTATTTTGCCGGCAATTTATAAAGCTAATTTCGGAAAATATGTTTGCATCCTATATATTAATTTCTAGTTTTATTTCTGAATACGCCGATATAATCACACTTCTAAATATGTATTTATGAATACCATCAGATATAAGAAAATTCCTCAATTTTCAATTCTATCGAATTCCCTATCCCTCCATGGTATCTTTACCTTGTCGTGGTGGAGTGGCTTGCGTGCTTAAAGTGATTCCGAGAGCTATGCCGGTGGTAGCATTGCTGCCGATAGGGTTACCCATGCCGGACTGGTCAAAGGTGATAAGCCAGACGAAAAAAGTTCCTTGGTAGAAAAAGTGACGATCTTTCACTGTAAAAATACAACCGTCAAGAAATGCGGACATGGGTTCAACTGGGGTAAAATTTTCCGGAGGTCAATTAGTCCCCCATTCGGTTCTCCAGGCGGGGACTACTTCAGGGAACCCATGCCAAAGACTCAAACACAGGGACATGTTCCTAGGAAATATGGAATGTTAGGACTCCAAAAAATAGCGAGGCACTAGAGGTATTAATGCGGGAATTAGATAAATCACTCTTGGATGTAGTCGCTTTACAGGAAGTCAGATGGCCAGGAGAAGGTAGTTAGGAATCAGGAAGCTTTGCATTAGCGCATGGAAGCTTCTTGTAGGAAAACCAGAGGGAAAGCTCCCAGTTGGTAGACCAAGAAAGAGGTGGAAGAATAACATTAACTATGATTTGAGGGAAATAGATTATACAGGAAACGATTGGAATACATTAGCTCAGGATACGAATGTATGGAGAGCTTATGTCCGAGCGGCCATGAACCTATGGGTTCGATAGTGTCAGTGAGTTAGTTAATCGAATATCCTATACTAATCATTAAAAAACCAATCTACATATGGCTTAAGTATATAAAATGCCTGGATATTAAACTAGTTCAGTAAAAAATATATTTAATTCTTAAATTGGCTTAACACTAATTTCTCGTCTAAGTTATATCAATTTGTCGGACAGCAGTGAAAACAAAATAACGCTAAGTTATATTGCTTAATTCGACACAAATATAAGATTTTTTCTCTTTCGTTTCTCTATTGTTAGTATTACAAATAGTAAATAAATTGTCTTATAGGATACTCGTACATTGCCAATTTAAACGTTTATACGTTAATTTGGAAATTAAATACTTCATCCCTTTATGATTGCCATATATTCAGAAAGATTAATGATAGTTTCCTCTACTTTCTTCGATTTTTCAAATAATGAAGTTATTTAGGTTGTACTCATGAAAAGATTAAAAAAAAACAAAGATTTTCACTAATCCTACCTAGTTGGGTAGACATCAAACATGACCTTGACGAATATATATATATATATATATATATATACATGTGTATGTGAGTGTGTGTGTTTTAATGTTCTAGCTGCCGCAATTTTTTTATCAGAACTAAACTTAGCATATAGCAATGATTAAAAAATAGAAGTTCGTTAACCAGTAAAATGGGAAAATTAAGTGTATGTATTCACATGAAATTAAAATTTAAAATCATTCTAGCGGTTGAAATTTTCTCAACATAGCTCCGTATATGCTATTGAAATGAAATGAGGTAGGCATTCTCTAAAAATATAAGAAATTTAAAATACGTACTTCTTCGTCGACAATGTACACCTAACTTAAATTAGCAATGCATCATATAAGATATATTACTTCAATTTAATGTTTCTAACAAATGTATTTATTAAATTAAACTATCATTGTTTTACATGATTTTCATAAATACTGTATGTTTCAGTGAACTGTATTTTCACCTGACAATAAATTCAGTGTATTGAAACAGCTATTACGAAATTTTAATGAGGCAATTAGTTATAAACATAATATAAAACTCTGATAGTTTCATTTATTAAATTCATCACTGATTTTCATCAAGTAAACACTAAATCAACTGATTTCTAATAAAGCAATGGAAAAATAAATAAATTTAAACTGTTTACATTTGAGTAAGTTATGCAAAAAAAAGGTCTTTGTGAAAAATTTAACCGATCTTTCTCCATACACTCAGTTTCCTACTAGACGTCTCTTCAAGACGATGTACTAACCACATGTTACTCGCTGACATCTATAGAGAAATAGCCATAACTACATTAATCTGGTTAAGAAACGTACCAATAAGAAAGCACCCATGTTCTGAGCTGAATGAACGGGAATCAGTAAAAAAGCAACTCATGAAACAAAGTACAATGCAATAGATAATAACTTAGGTTATGCATTTCTTGTATTATTTGCTCATCTGACACTTTAACATAAGCTGGCATCATAAATTAATTTTCTCTAATTTTACAAAAGACATATAGGCCTATATATTTACTAAATCAGCGAAAAGTACCATAAATTAGATTTGCCGAGCAATTCGCTAATTTATGCTGTTGTTGCGTATCGGTGTTTAATAAAATTGCAATCAAAAATTACTACGGTATACCAAGCAAGATGTTTCTTAAATTAAAATATTTTAATAAATTGTTCTTAAGTTACTCTGAAATAGCTGACAGTAGAATATAGGCCTATTAATTAAAGTGTTCTAAAATATATACATTTATTTACCAATTTAACTTTTGTAGATAGGCTATAGTATAATTTTATTATTTCTTTAAAATTTGTATCTCATTGACCGGTGAATGTTTATATTTAACAGTGAAGTAGGTTATTCATTAATCTAACATTACTTATCTCATACCTCATTTTTAGTTGCATGAGCATTCGTCACCTCTACGTAGTAACTCTTTTAAAATATAAAAAGAGGTCCTGATAGCGAACTTCCTGCCCAAAATCAAAACCTCTCTTCTAGTTAATATTCCTTACCCTTTTTTTTGCAATAACATTTGGTTAGCCTGAAGTAGCAGCATTGTTACTTTTTGTTTGCCTAATTTTCTTCACAGATGGCTCTCGTAGCAGACTGCATCTCGTTGATGACGCTTCTTGCTAACCCTGCATATATTCATTGTTGCACTTTTTCTTCCTTTTTCTTGACTCCAACCTCATTTGTCATCCCCGTCCGATCGCCAGACAACCACATATGCTTCAGCTTCTTTTAAACTCCTGTCGGTTAACTAAATGTTCAATTGATAAAAAACTTTATTGGGTATTTTTTGTTACACCCTAATCCAGTAAATGTAATTTACCTTGAAGCTTAGGCAGGGTAAAGTGTTTTGCTTACGGTTATTTTATTTTTTCTTTTCCGATGACAAACGACTTGTTGATCATTAATAAAAGTTTACCACACATGCAACACGTGTAAAGTGTTCTAACAGCAGTGTTGTTAATAACGGATGCTCATTAAATACAGTCAAGAACTTTTATACCGGAATCAAATATATTATTTTATTATTTATTTATTTATTTAGCCTACTGGAGTTTAGGCCATGTAGGCTTATCTTCATTTCACCGGAACAAATATATGTTACATTAGAATATAGGAATCACAATTAACTCTAATATTAAATACTAAATGAACATTTGATCAGTAAGGTGATATTTATAATATTAAGATGGATAACATAATACTGTTAATGATAATTAAAATTAAGACCAAAACTAATAATAAAGTGTAAAAAATCAAGATAAATTAAATTGTTTGATATACTTCCCTTATCTAATGTACATATAAAAAATACAAAGAAAAATAATGAGATATAATAAACTAATTTGTCGCTTAAATAAAATTTAAAACAAATAACTGAAAATATTTGTAAATATTAATACTATTTTTCATAAAATAATTAAAATTAGTATTAATTGTTAGAGTAATAATATCAGTGATGTGTATATAAGTTAGTTTGTTGTTAGATAACTTCAGTTTTTTGTTAACGATATTATAGTTAAACAGTCTCTGGGATTGGGTGGAAGAAATTCCATGGCAATTGAAACTGTAAGAGATAGTGTGATGAGGAGGGATGTAAAGAGCAATATGGACTCTACAAATATTTTAAAAATAGTTTTGATTGTATGATTTCTCTGTCATTTAATATATCTATATGATTCAGTAAAATGACGCAAAGAACCATTAGAAATAAAAAAAAAGGGTAACTTCGCTGAACATTTAAGATAAGACAATCTTCTTGGTTTCAAAAAATTAATGAATACTGAGGATTCTATCTTTAAGGTAATCGTTTGATATGAGTCATATTTTGTGTTGCTTGCCTTTTATAGATACCGTATATAAAGACAATCAATCATTGCTTGGAATGAAATTAGACAATTGGTATCACAGGTTTAGCTGCAGACATTCAGATCTTAATAACAGAACCCAAATTACAGAAGTCAAATTAATAGTATGGGCGTAAGCTAAGCGAATTTCTCAGGAAAACGAATTTATGAATCCGATTATGTATTTAGAATATAATAGAAAGAGAAGAGAATGAGAAGAGAAGAGTAGAGGATAGGAGAGAAGAGAAGAGAAGAGGGAGTATAGAATAGAGATAAGAGAAGAGAAGAGAAGAGAAGAGAAGAGAAGAGAAGAGAAGAGAAGAGAAGAGAAGAGAAGAGAAGAGAAGAGAAGGAGAAGAGAATGAGAAGATGATGAGAAGAGAATAGATAGAGAAGTAGCTATATAATATAATATAAGAGTAATATAATATAATATAATATAATCGAAGATAATATAATATAAGATAATATAATATAATATGAATATAATTATAATATTCATATAATATAATTAATATTAATAATTATTACTTATAATTAATAATAATAATAATAATAATAATGCTTTATTTTAGCTGGCAGAGTTAAGGTCATAAGGCCTTCTTATCCACTCAACCAGCGAATAGTAAAATTATACAAAAAATGTATATTTAGTACAATTTTAAGATATTAAAATATAGACTAAACAAAAGACAAGGAGATACTAGCTAATACTAACAAAAACATGGAATATAATAAAATTAAAGTAATATAAAATAAAATGAAGTAAGTAGAAAGTTTTCTAGATGAATATTTACAAAATGCTGAATATTGTTGTTATGCAGTTAATGTTTTCATTGTGTCGAACTTAAAATATCAGTTAATCATCATCATCACTCCAGGGATTAGGCAATTGCCCGTTCCGACTTCATAATGCATCAGCCCAACGTCTTCTAGGTCTTCCAACATCACGCCTTCCTCTTGCTTGATAATTTCTTGCTAACAATGGATATCTCTCCTTACTCATTCCATCCATGTGATCAATCCATTTCTGTCTGTAATTCGTGACTTTATCCAATAAAGGCTGTACTTTCAATTCTTCTCTTATATCCTCATTTCTTATTCTATCAAGTCTTGTACATCCTTTTACTTGTCTTAGGGAACCGCATCTCTGCCGTCTGTATTCTATCCCTCTGTCTTTTCACTGGAGCCCAAGTTTCACATCCATACAATATTGTGGGAACCGCCATAACATTATACATTTTTATTCTTGGTTCTTTTCTAATTTTATTTTTGAATGTTCTCTGTATTGTTCCACACACCGCCGTCTGAAAATTTATTTATTTTGGAGTCAATATCTCTTTCCACATTGTAGCCAACATCACAGCCCAAATATTTTGAAAACTAGACACCTGTTCTATACTTTGAGTTTCTAAAATAATTTTGGTTCTCACTGGATCTCTTCCTCTAAAAGCTATTGGTCTTCGTTTTCCTTACAGAAATCTTTAGATCGTATAATTTACATATTTCATTTAATGCATGCATTGATTTCTGTAAGTCGTCTTCATTTTTCTGTATTATGATTACATCGTCAGCAAATAGAAGATATATTTATGCACATTTTATTATCCATTCTTATTCCTGGATTTACTAAAACTTTCCATTTATTAAAAATATCGTCTATATATATATATATATATATATATATATATATATTAAACAAAGTGGGTGATAAACTACATCCTTGTCGTAATCCAGTATTTGTTTTGATTGCATCTGTTTTTTTAATCCGGTATTTATAATTATATTTGTGTCTTCATATAATGTCTTTATTGTTTCAACAAGGCACAGCGGGTATCCTTTCATTCGTAATATTTCCCATAATTTTTGTCTGTTTACTCGATCGAAGGCCTTATCCAAATCTATAAATCCTATGTGAGTTTCTAAGTTATGTTCTCTTCTCTTTTCTATGAGTTGTTTTAGTGTAAAGACATTGCCTATACATGACCTTCCCTTTCTGAATCCACTTTAATTTTCACTTATTATTACTTCTGTTATGTTTCTCAATCTATTATTTATTATCTTCGTATATATCTTGTAGCCAGTATTCATTAAGCTAATCCCTCTGTAATTCTCGCAATTTCTCCGGTCTCCTCTTTTGAATATATTCTTCACAATTGCTGTTTTCCAAGTGGTTGGAATCCCATAGGTCTGCCAACATATATTAATTAGATGAAATATTCGTAGTTTACACAATATTCCACTATATTTGATTAATTCCATATTTATATTATCTAATCCTGTTGCTTTCCTATTCTTAGTGGTTTTCAAAGCCATTTCTAATTCATTTATGTCTATTACATCAATATTTCCCACTTTTATTTCTTCCTCATTGTTTCTCTTTTCCTTCAATTTCCTCCTTTTTCCAAAGTTTTTCATAATGTTGGATCCATTCTTGTTCTGGGATTATATTCAATCTGGCAGAATCTTTCTCAGTCTGATTTAGATGTTTCACTAATTTATAACCTATTTCTTGTCTTCCATACATATCATGTTCTACTGAGCTTATAAATGCATCCCATGACTCCTGATGGGCTTTTCTTATAATGCTTTTAGCAATTCTCCTTTTCATTTTATATTCTTCATAAGATTCTTCTGTTTTCAGTCATAAGTATGTATGATATGCTTTTTGTTTTTCATTCACTGCATTTTGTATATTCGCATTCCAAGTTCTCAAGCCCTTCCTATTTCTTATTCTATTTTTCTACCCCAAATATCTCCATTTGCTGTTTTATGTATTACATTTGATATATTTTCCCATTCAATATTTATATCTTCTGACGTCGCTATCTCTGATATATATTTATTCATTCTGCTTTCATAATGTTGTCTAATACCTTTGATCTTGTAATAAATATACTTTATATACTTCTTCTTGGTTTCTTTTTGTTCTTTATGTTATTTTTCCGCCATTTAGCTATTATGTTTATTTTGCTTATCACGAGATAGTGATCAGAGTATATATCGCTGCCTCTATGTACTTTCACATCTTTTACCAAGGCTCCTAGCTTGTTGTTTACGATTAAATAGTCAATTATTGATCTTGAGTTATATCCACTTCTTGTATATTTATGTATGTCCTTTTTTCGGAAATAGGTATTCATTATTTTTAATTGATTATAGGCTGAAAACTGTCTCAAATCCTGTCCATTATCATTTATTGTTATTTCTCCATTATTTCCTATTACATTAGGTATAGGGACATTGCCTACTCTGGCATTTAAGTCTCCACTTATTATTAAATGATGATCTTTTGTATATTTATCAACTAATGTTTGTAATGTTTTATAACATTTTTATGTTTCTTCTTTCTTACCTTCCTCTGGGGCATACACAGCAATTATCATCATATATCCTCTTTCAATTTTAAATCTGGCTATCAGGATTCTTTCATTTATAAACTCATAGCTATTCAATTTGTTCTTCCATTTTTCATCTATTAAAATTGCTACTCCACACTGCGCTCTTGTTGTCTGCTCTACTCCGCTATACAACATAGTATAGTGTTTTAAGTCCTTTGTTCCTTTTAGTTTCTTTTTTGTTTCTGTTATTGTTGCTATATTTATTTCTTTTTTCTTTAATTCTCTCTCTAATTCTTCTTTCTTTTGTATTTATTCCCCTTACGTTCCAATTTCACTAATTCAAAATGTCCTTTATTCCAAATCGTATCCTTTTATCTTGCTTGGGTCGGTTCCTTTTATGACAATCCGGCTGATTTCCATGAAGCTTCTCAGTAAGATAAATGTCTCCTGGAAGCGTTACGAGCGCTTCGCAGGACAAGGATGGTGGAAGGGCTGCTTCCTCTGAGCCTCCAAACATGCTCCTCTGGGTATCCACCCCCCAAGAGAGGGCTGCTTCTTCCGCTCTTCAAGCCCTACAAGTTTAGCTGTGCTATTCCTTATCGCCCTGTTGACCGTTGAAGACTTGACGAAGATGTGGCCGCCAAATATGGATACAGACGCCATTCCTTCGTTGTGAGCTATACTTAGTTCCCCTCGCCTCTTACCCACCAGCAAGATTAACCTAAGTCAATCTTCCCCAGTAGAGTCGTCTGGTTCATCGGGTACTAAACCCCCCACCACGTCAAGGTGATAGCTCCTGGGGGAGTTAATTTGGATTTAAATTATGATAGTGATTGACAGTCCTTCACATGACTAGGAAGTGAGTTCCATGCTCAAGTCATAGATATTTCATCGAATTCACTTCCCAGTCATGTCAGGAACTATATCTTGCTTTTGTTAATTAAATAATACCGTGCGTCCCACATAAGACTGGGCTTGGCAGACAACAATGCGCTGTTGTATTTTTGACTCGCTCACTGCATAGCCACGAGTAATCAGTTAGAGGAGTTTGCTAGTCGAGTGAAGACGTGTTTGCTTGTGTGGTTTGTTGCACTGTTGAAATGCCAAAAAAATTTACGCTTGAACAAAGAGTGTTTTTGTACGACACATACCTTAGAACAGAGTCCTGTAGAGAGGTCTATAATCGATTATATATATATATATATACGCGGGAGCGTGCATGTTGTCTGCAAGGCCCAGTCTTATGTGGACGGACTGTACATTTTCAGCTAAATGGCGACCGCAAGAGCGATTTTTATTGCTTTCACTCCTAATGGTCGGATTTTACCTATTTTTGGAGAATACCTTTCTCGAGTTATTTCAATGGCTATTCAGCGTTTTGTTGCAAAATATATATAAAATTGTGGTCTCTAGGGAGATTTTGAAATGTACACTTCGGATGAACCTCCACTTATAATGACCGTGTTTTACTGGTTAACGAACTCCAGACTCTATTCTATAGTGTTCTGCCCTAGGGCAGGTCTTTCACTGCATTCATAGCATTTTCGTGTTATGCTTTGCAGCTTTACTAGGGAATTATACGTGTGATAGCTTCCCGTTGCTTTCCACACCGGTTAAAAATGATGATGATGATGATGATGATGATGATGGCTAGATGATTTTCGGAGACCTTTTGGGCTTTAAAACTACTTGACATTTGTCTGACAAATGAGGAAGTTAATTTTCTTAATTGATTGCTTTGTGCCAAGTTTAGTTCCAAAAAAATAAAATAAAATGTGACGAATAAAGCGGTAACACACACACACACACACACACACACACACACACACACACACACACACACACACATATATATATATATATAAGCGTGTGTGCCATTTTTATTTTCGGTGTATATTAAGTTGATTCGCCACGAATATTTGTAATTTTTTTTTTCAAAAGTATTTTTATGAATACAATCTCAATATCCGTGTCCATTAGAAATCCCACAAGCCAATACTGATGGTCCTAGAAGTACAATTGCAGAACTGTATTATTATAACATGCATTAGTGATTTGTTAAACAGCTATAAATCTTGACAGATACAATGGTGTAATGTCTCTTACGGCGATGATACTGCTGTTATATTCTATGATTTGACCTAGAAAAATATTTATAAATTTAAATTAAAGACATTAGTATAGTTAAAAAATAAATTTATTGAAGCATTGCAGACGACTTTATCCTTAGAACATGTGTCTGGTTCTCATTTCAGATAGAATTTGAGTCTATCCCGTATCTATGATGCGTCGGAAGGTTTTTTGTCAGTTTAAAAATGCGGACCCCAATGGGAATCGAACCCGCGACTTTCCTACTTGTAGCGTATTACCTTATCAACTATGCGTGCCCGCACTTAAATAATGCTGAAATTATTATTAATTTAGTGATGGAAGATATTTTTAAACTCACACTAACATCTTTCGAAGTGATTCATTTGAAGGGCACAGGGAAAGAACTCGGTAAGTCTCTTTTAGTCGATATGGAATTTTTAATTGTTTTATTTCTTATTTATTTATTTTACCTGATTGAGTTAAGACCGTAAGATCTTCTCTTCCGCTTCACCAGGATTAAATTATACATACAATAAGAATTATGATTGATATATAACATATGCTTTCATGAGAACGTTTATTAATAGAAATATAGCAGGATATACTCTGCTGGATAAGAAAAGAAACGAAGTTATAAGAAAGGAACTAAATATTTTCAAACTTACAGACCGAATAATTACACATAGGAACGACTGAAAAGAACATATTGATAGGATGCCAGAAGGAAGATTTCCAAAATTATTACTAAATTATAAACCGCACGGAAGGAGAAATGTTGGACGCCCACACAGAAGATGGTCTGAACAATTTTAACAATTCTAGCTTTCATGAAATCGGAACGAGCCAACAGGATTAATCCCTGGATGATGATGATGACAGATATAGACTTACACAATATAAATTTTACAAGGGTAAAAAAGAAAAATAGTAATAATAATAGAGGTGTTATTAGATTTTTCATGGAAAGCACTATTATTTAGAAGTAAAAAAACGTACGAGTATATAAATAAAAGACAAAATAATAGCAGAAACAATACTAGAAGAAGAACAAAGTGGTATTAGAATGGTGCGAGCAACAAAAGATAATTTATTCATATTACAGCAAATATTTGAAAAAAAGAGAGAACATGACCTACAGACGCATATTGCTATTATTAATTTTGAGAAGACATTCGATCGTGTTGATAGAGATAAGTTGTGGAAAATTATGGAAATACATGGCTACCCCTCAAAATTAATTTATGTGATACAAAGTTTATATGAAAAATCTCAAATTATAATAAATATAGGCACATCAAAGACCGAACCAATTTTAATAAGTAGGGTGTAGTTTATCACCTACCCTTTTTAATTTGTATATTAATGACATCATCCAAAATTGGAAAAGTAATGTTAATGTAGGTATAAGAATGGACCGTTTTAAAATATTAAATGTTTTAATGTATGCTGACGATGTTGTTATTATTCAAGAAAGTGAAAATAATTTGCAGTACTCTTTACATCAATTAAATCAGTTATGCCAAGAATACAATTTTAAAATGTCAAAGGAAAAAACAAAAATAATGGCATTTTGGGGAAGTGAACATATAAGATCAAAAATCATAACAGACAACAAACCTCTGGAACAAGTAACAAATTTTAATTATTTGGGTTGTAATTTTACTATAAACACAAAAACTTAAAGAGACATAAATGTGAAACTGTCAAGATTTCAAATGATATGTGGAACTATACATAGAACATTAAAGAACAAAACAAGAAGAGATACTAGATTGAAGTTTTATAAAAAATTGGCAGTTCCTGCATTACTTTATGGGAGTGAAACTTGGGTAATGAACAAAAAATTACTAAGTAGAATACAAAGCGTAGAAATGAACTTCCTTACAAGAACAAAAGGCTGCACAAGAATGGATCAGATAAAGAATGAAGATATAAGAACAAAGTTAAATATATATCCATTAAATGATAAAATCAAAGGATATAGAGAAAAATGGTTTAGATACGTAGAAAGAATGAACGTAACAAGATTACCAAAAGCAGCATTTAACTACAAGCCAAGAGGTTCAAGAAATGTAGGAAGGCCAATGAAAAGATGGACAGAACAACTGTAAGGCGGAACAGGCATTTTGCCTAGTCCGTGAAGTGAAGAAGAAGAAGAAGAAAAATAGTTTATTCATGGAGTTCTTCCTCCAAATTTTGGCATACAAATAAAGAAGTAACTCAGGGAAAAAAGTAACTTACCGTACCCGGTTATTTCTCTGTACCCTTCATTTGTAACCCTGTCCATTTATTCATTTTTTTAGATGTTTCTAAGTATTTTCATAGTTTTGAAGCTTATTTAACAATTTAACCCAATGAATAATATTATGCTTTATTGTATGATCTTTAACTACTGAGTTGATCTACGAGAATATTTTTACATTCAAATATGGCCGAATGATTTTCCTT
Organism: Diploptera punctata; assembly: GCA_030220185.1. Lineage (NCBI taxonomy): Eukaryota > Metazoa > Arthropoda > Insecta > Blattodea > Blaberidae > Diploptera > Diploptera punctata. The sequence continues at coordinate 434,325 of JASPKZ010008023.1, forward strand.
TTTCAAATTTATTTTAACCGGTCGTGTCATTTATGTGTATAATTTATGGTATCGACTTTTTCAGGTCATGACCCTTTCATTTTGTGCTTGTAAGTGTGTGTGTTAGTAATTTTTGTTTTTCTAAAGAAATTATTCCTCTCTTTGCTTTCCTTGTTAATTTTATATAATAAATGTGTTTTTATTTGACGAGAAATTTTCTGGAGTGACGAGAAAGAAGCTTGAGCATTTTGGCCTTAAAATCCTTGTGTGTAAGTGTAGTATTTAAATGGTGTAGTGTGCATTGGTATTCTATATTGTAACATACATGTATGTTAAGCTCCGCGGTACGACAGACCTAGAAGGACCTTGATCTACCAGTCGACTGCTAGCCTAACATCCACACATACAATTACGTAGGTGGATGACCATGCAGCCAGTTTAGGTGTAACATATAGTTAGAATTTCGGATCCCGAGCCGTTATACCTGGTTTTGAAAGCTTGGAACTGTTACTTATTGTAGCTATTTAAATTTCTCACAATACTGAGTGATTACCGACCCCATACTGGCCACAATTTCACAAGTAATGCCACGAGTGATTTCCAAATTATCGATAAATTCACGACTCACGAAGAGAGGAGTGAATGTATCTAGAGAATTTGGAAATCAAGACTGGCATTTGTTAGGACTATTTAATGAATAAAATTAAGCTGTTTACTCACAAATCATTATTTAACTATAGTTCTTTTAAAATATTTATATAGCCTATTTAATGTAAACGGCGATGTTTGAAAACAAATGAGAAACGATAGGTACGCTTCATCTGCTTCTTTTGATTATCACTGCATCCAGATCATACTATTTATTGCCAAAGGAACGCAATATTGTAAGAATGCTCTCTAGTGGAGAAAAAATGAAACATCAAACTGTAGGCTATATTAATTAATTTCTGGTGTCGTATGATGTAAATATGACAATTATATTTTTCTGGATTATTACCTGGGAAAAAATACATTTAAGAAAGTGTAAACAGTGGTTTATTTATTTTTTTGTTGGTGGTATAATAAATTGCTACAAATGTTATTTATTAACTCCAGCAAGCGCTATGTGTTGACATCTATGCACTAGGCCTATATATATATATATATATATATATATATATATATATATATAAAATCTGGTAGCCGTATTTCTTACAGGCTCAGTCACTGCAAAATAATGGTCAGACCTGTTCAGAATATTAAAAAGGAGGAGCTTTCTTTAATATGGTAAATATAACACTGATAAATACTTCGTGAAACACGACTGTGATTGGTTGTAAAACAGAAATCATTGAAACGTGATTGGTCATTGACTCCCATTTGGGGCATGAGTTAAATAGTCATTAAAAACTGCCTTCCCAGAACCAGTGCGCACGCCTTATCTATACGCCAAGATACGGCCCTTACACTGATCGTCAACGGTTCGAAACGTTCATATAATTTTAACTGAGCCAAAATGAACATGACAATATTTTACGAACTCATTTTTAATCATACGGCATTGAAAGGAAACAGTACAAATGGATATCGGTACCTGCTTCATCATTCAAGTTAAGCTATTTCATTCCATCCGGTTATGGTAAGGTATAGGTTACAGAGAAATGAGTGAATTGTAAAATGTGTAAGAATCAGGGTACAATACATATAAAAACTCTAAAAACGAAAAATTCGATAAGTATAAAATAGGCTGTTTCCGCATAAAATAAAACGACACTACTAGCTGGTGAAAAAAGTTGTGGTCCTAGGTCTGCGTACCAGTCTAGAAAGGACGTGGTAAGCTTACTTGAAAATTCGTTACCACATGTTCGAAACCCGTAGGGATATCACATTTTCTGGTGGCATTTTTAGAATTTGCTATTAACTTTAACCCCTACCTGTATATTCCAACTGTTATAACTCACATTATGGCACAAATAATTGTTCAATTAAAATGTTCATACAGATGCTCCGAATCAAGAATCTATCCAGTTGATGATGCCTGTTTTAAGTGAATTATGCCATACAATTTTAATTGCTTACAGAGAAGTATTGACACAAGCAGTCAGGACCAATGGCCTACACAGTAAAATGACCGAGTTATTATAAAATAAGTATATATGTTTAACACTGAAAATAAGGTATGGAAATAAGGTAACAATTTAATTTGCATCATATTTATTTAAAATCATGCAGTGTCCAGTGAAAACTGGCTGAAATAACTGGTTAAAACATTTTCGAAATTTAGTGTCTTTCATTTCATTAAAGTCATTTCCTTAAAGTTTTCCACAATCTTGAGGAAATTGAAAGACACCACAGTTAAAAAAGACACCACCTACAATAGAAGTAATAAAGAGTTGGTTTTTTAGGGTTCCTAATAAAAGTTTAAATTAATCTATTACAAATTACACTGCTTTTTTACACACTTTATATTAGCTTGACCTGTATCTGTCTATGTAACGGAATCTTTCAACACGATTTTCACCCACTTAAAAACATTGGATCGACTTGAAACTTTGTATACTTGTAAAGGATCAATGATAATACAATAATTTCATAATTTGTTTCTAAGATCCTGGCCAGAATCATCAGGACATCAAAAAAATAAAAACCGGTATAATAGGTTGCGGACTTATCGACTTTTTAGTCCATCGTTGTAAGAAATTAGTATTATATCCTCTGGTAGCTCAGTTGGTAGAGCTGTGGACTGTAGTGGTACATAATTTCAGTAATCCATAGATTCGCTGGTTCAAATCCGGCCCGGAGGATTTTTTTAGAACTAAAAATATCGTGAGCAATTAAGTTTTCATGGGTTTCCGGTTTATGACAAACTAAAAAATAAAAAAAATAATAGTTTAAAAAAACTAAACAACACGCTTTATTAGAAAACCAAACTAAAAAATAAAAAATATACCCACCGGAAGTCGAACCCCCGACTTTCCGACTTGTAGAATACTGCCCCTTATATTTGTTATAGAGTGTTTTAACTTTCATATTAATTTTATCAGTATCAAATTTTACTTAAGTTCGTTATAAATTGGCCATTTCACTTTGCAATCTACTGATTCCTACCGCATATTGACTAAAACAGGTAGAAGTGTAGTGTAATAATTTATTTAAAACGTTCTGTAGAATATTGGAACTAAAATGAATTATCTTTTGTTTACTGTAGATATGTGAATAATTGTTGATAAAAATAACTTTATTTCGAATGTTTCTTCTACCATTCGTGTACTGTAAACGGGTGCCTAGAGCTATTAGATTCTAGATGCTTTTTTCATTGGTAAATTGGTATTAATTTGTTTTATCCAAACTATGTGACCAAATGGAAAACCTTAGAGAAATCTTACAAAATTAAATTGTTTTCTCTTTATTTATCTCAAAATATCAAAACTCGCACTTTATTTAATTTGTATTTGATAAATCATTACATAGTCAATAATTTTAAAATAGGTACATTATTTTAAAAGTCTTTAACAAAATGTTAAAACAACAAAACATTTACCTGCGAACTAAGTCGTTCTCAACTAAGATTAATTTTAAAAACGCCTTATAGGCTTTTCCGAACATATTCCAGCTGTTAAAACGTTACTAACTGAGATCTCACGTACTGATTTTATTATTTTCATTATTTTATGAAGCCTTGTGATATAGGACAAAATGATAATACGGAATTTTGGTAAATATGTTGTAAATAAAAGTGATGGATTTGTAAGTTGGGCATTTAATATAAAAAAGTAACCATATGTGGTCATATTGCACCTTGGATAGTATGAGTTGTACCTTATGGCGTCACGAGGTCTAAACCGGACTCCTACGGACATCAATCACCGCAATCCACATTGTAGTCTGGAGAACAAAGGAGACCCTTCAGGTTTCAAGTGACTAATACAGTGGCCCCATAGGGCATACTCAGAATTTTGACAGGCCAAGAAGTACGCTCTAACCCGAGAGACCAATCATCAAATGTGAAGATGAAGCCGGCATCAATTTGTTAGAGTAATGTACTAAATTCAATCAATTTATAATATCTTGTACTGGAAATTCAATCACGAAGATGTAATTCAATGGGCAGTTTTGGTACAAAAAATAAATCACGTTCCATTGTAAATTCCATTATCCACTCTGCGCTACCGGGAATTTAACTTGGAATGACAGTTCATGCAATGAGCAATGACTACAGAAAACCTAGACGGCCATGTATACATCATCATCATCATCATTTTCATTCATGGATTAGGTCTGTTGACCCGTTCCGACTTCAGCCCATCTCTTTCTAGGTCTGCCCACATCTCGGGTGCCTTTAGGTTTGTATTTTGTTATTTGTTTTGGATATCTATCTTCATTCATTCTGTCTATGTGTTGCTTCCATTTTTGTCTATATGTATCCATTTTATCAGTTATTGCAAATATTTCAAGTTCCTGTCTTATTTCTGTGTTCTTGATTCTGTCTTCCTTAGTGCACCCTTTAACAAATCTCAAAAATTTCATTTCTGCCGCCGTTATCCTACTTAGGTCTTGTTTTTTATGTATCCAGGCTTCTGAACCATAGAGCAGTACCGGTACTGCCAACATTTTATAAAATTTCAGTTGGGTCTCTCTTGTTGTTTTGTTATTTAGTGTTCGTTTTATCGTACCACATATTCCCTGGAATTTTGCTATTTTATTATTTATATCATTATCATAATTAAATGAAATGTCACATCCTAGATAATTGAGATGGTTCACCTGTTCTATGATTTTGTTTCCTATTACTATTTTCGATCTGATTTGATTTTTCCCTTGGAATGCCATTACCTTAGTTTTTCTATGGATATTTTGAGATTATATTGTTCACATATATTATGTAGTTTAAAAATATTCCTCTGAAGTTCGTCTTCTGTATTTGCTATTATTACCTGGTCATCAGCGTATAATACTGTTTTCAAGTAGTGTGTTTTATCTAATTTTATTCCTTTATTTGTTTCTTCGTTCCATTTTTTTATTATATCATTGATGTATAGGTTAAATAAAACTGGAGAGATACTGCATCCTTGTTTAACTCCTTGATTAGTATGAATTTTATTTTTACTTACTTCATTTCTAGTTTTTATAACAAAATTTGTGTTCCAGTACAAACTCTTTATAGCTGCTATTAAGTGTTTCGGAATTCCTTTTTCTTTTAAAATTGTCCAGAGTTTTCCTCTGTCTACTTTATCAAATGCCTTGACAAAATCAGTAAAAGCTATGTGTGTTTCCATGTTATATTCTCTTCTTTTGTTTATAAATTCTTTTATCGTAAATATATTATCCATACATGAACGCCCTGGTCTGAATCCTTTTTGTTCTTCTGTTAACATTACCTCTGTTATTTGTTTTAACCTAAATGTTAAGATTCTTGAGTATATTTTATAGCCTGCAGTTAAAATGCTTATTCCTCTGTAGTTGTTGCAGTCTTTACGTTCTCCTTTCTTAAAAATAGATTGTACTATTGCTGTTGTCCAGGTTTCTGGTATTGTTGCTTGTTTCCAACATAAATTTAAAAAATGTAATAATCTCAGTTTAAAAAAAATTCCTCCATATTTTATTAATTCCATATTAATTCCGTCTATTCCAGCTGCCTTTCTGTTCTTTGTTGTTTTCAGTACTTCTTCTAATTCTTCCATTGTTATCATATCTATTCCTATCTCACACTCATATATGTTATCTTTAGTTATTTTATTTTCATTATACCACAGTTTTTATAATGTATACATAGGACCTATAATTTCAATTTCGTCTTGAAAAGCTTGGTATCTTTGTCAATTTGCGTCTAGCATCTGTGGTTGTGTATTAGTTAAATTTCGACTTTGCCTATTGTGTCTTCATATGTTTTCCTTCTGTAAGACAAGTGACGTTAAATTTAATACGTTTCAAATTATTTTAACGGCAGGGGGATCCAACATTATGACCCCAAGTCAGCCCTACACAGGCTAATGATGGTCTGGTTCTGCAAATAACACGTGTGGATGTGAGGCTAGCAGCCGGTTGATAGAATAAGAGTCTTCTATAGGTCGCACCATAGTTTATTAATAATTTAATTTCAGTCCAGCATTTACATTGACGACTAAGGTAAATCACATTGTTAGTCGGTACCGGAGTTTTAACTCGATAACTTCCTATTGTGAACCTCAAACTCCCCTTAGATAATAGAAGAATTATAAGGTAAGAATTTGAAACAAGTCACAACTATTTCCAAAATGTCTACTTCAAGCTTCTAGAAAACTTGAGCGAGAGAAACTAAGGTCCAATAGTTCATTCAGGAAACAAATACGTTTAATATTTTAAAACGGTCCATTCTTATACCTATATTAACAATACTTTTCCACTTTTGGATAATGCCATTAAGATATAGATTAAAAAGGGTAGGTGATGAACTACACCCTTGTCTTACACCTCTGCGGTCTTTGATGTGCCTATATTTATTATAATTTGAGACTTTACATACAAACTTTTTATCACAAAAAAAAATAATTTTCCATAACTTATCTCTATCAACACGATCGAATGCCTTCTCAAAATCAATAAAAGTAACATGAGTCTGTAGGTTATGTTCTCTTCTTTTTACACGCTTTATATTAGCTTGACCTGTATCTATCTATGTAACGGAATCTTTCAACGCGATTTTCACCCACTTAAAATCATCGGATCGACTTGAAACTTTGTATACGTGTAGAGGACCCGTGACAATACAATAATTTCATATTTATTTTCTAAAATCCTGGCCATAATCATCAGAAAATAAAAAAAACGTGTTTTTGTATCAATGTAACGGAATCTTTCAACGCGATTTTTACCCACTTAGAAACATTGGATCGACTTGAAACTTTGTATACGTGTAGAGGACCCGTGAAAATGCAATAATTTCATATTTTGTTTCTAAAATCCTGGCCAGAATCATCCGAAAATCAAAAAAAAATTAAAACTGGTATAATAGGTTGCGGACTTGTCGAGTTTTTAGTCAATCGTTGTAAGAGCTCAGTTGGTAGAGCAGTGAACTCTTAGTGGTATATAATTTCAGAATCCATAGGTCGCTGGTTCAAATCCGGTTGGGAGGTTTTTTTTTATAGAAGAGTATTACTTTTAGCTCATACTACAATAGTATCGAATTTAAAGATATTTACATTTTTATCTTATTCTGTAAAATATTAAAACTAAAAAAAATAAATAATAGTTTCAAAAAACTAAAAGAACACGCTTTATTAGAAAACTAAAAAATGAAAAATAATTTTAATTTCCAATACGCTTGGGATAAAATAAAGTGGTCAACAAAAAAATCATCTCCAACACATATAGAATAAAATTAGAGTTATCAACAAAAAGAAAATAATTTAGCATCAAAAGCGTGGGGTGCTCTATATCAATTAATATATTTGATAATGAACAGATATTGGTAAAAGTAAGCTCTCTAAGAAGAAAATGTAAAAATCATAAAAATCACCCCACGCTTTTGATGGTAAAATTATTTTCTTTTTGTTGATAACTCTAATTTTATTCTATATGTGTTGGAGATGATTTTTTTGTTGACCACTTTATTTTATCCCAAGCGTATTGGAAATTAAAATTATTTTTCATTTTTTAGTTTTCTAATAAAGCATGTTCTTTTAGTTTTTTAAAACTATTATTTATTTTCAAATATTTGCTGTAATATGAATAAATTATCTGTTGTAGATCTTCCCGTTCTAAAGCCACTTTGTTTTCTTCTAGTATTGCTTCTGCTGTTATTTTAAGTATTTTATTTATAATCCTTGTATAGATTTTATAAATTAAATTAATAGACTAATTTCTCTATAATTTTTACATTCTCTTCTATCTCTTTTTTTAAACAATGATATGACTTCAGCCATATTCCAACTTTCTGGTTTTCTACAGTTTCTCCAACATTCATTAAATGAATGCAATATTCTCCAATATAAAAATGTTCCACCATATTTTAGAAGCTCCGTATTTATCTGATCAGGACCAGCTGCTTTTCTATTTTTGGTTTCTTTTAAGGATTCTTGAAGTTCATCAAATGTCATCATATCAGTTTTAATTTCTCCTGTTTCATTATCTGAATACAATTCTTGTTTTTCATCTTCTTCTTCTTTTTGTTCTTTACACCACAAATGTTTATAGTGTTCTATCCATCTTTTTTATTAATAACATATTTTTGCTGTATCCTTTTCTGATTTATTTAAAAGTTCTATAACTCTATATGCAAAATGTTGTCTGCCATGAATATCGTTTTCTACAGTTTTATCAAATGTTGAATTTAATGTACACGCACTTGTGCCATAAAATCCCCTAGGATACAATTCAATATTTACAGCATATTGAATACTTATTACATATTTAATGATAGTCTGTCTATAAGTCCGTTGTCATTTATGTATTTTTTTTAAAACTCATGTTAATTATTAAGACTGGTTAGAGGAAACTGCAATGATGAGGAATATTCTCAAAATGAATGAATTTGTATTGAATGTAAAGTGGAATTTTATTTAAAATTAGAAATGGCAAATATTTTTATATTATCTAAACATGGCATATGCAAACGAAAAATATCATTCTGGTTGAATATGAACTAAGATGAACCAGTATATCTTTATGATGAACTTTATTAAAATCGTGTAATATGGCTGCTCCACCTCAAATTAATTTATTAGGCAAAATTAGTTTATTAAATGGAATGCTTGTTGACTGCGTTTAAACAACAAAGAAATATTTTTTCTGTGTATCACTGTAATCCTTCATGATCATATCGAATAGAACACGGTGATTTACAATACTAAACTAATCGAAAATTCGTAGTTAAATTTGCTGAATTTAGAAAACAAACGCTGTTTTACGATTTTGCCAAACAATCTTCGTTTGTATTAAGTAATTCCAGCAATGCGTACGGAGAGTAGCTTCTGTATTTTTTTGGAATCGCCGGCGAAGTTCGTCCGCAATTCAATAAGTTCAAATGTACAACGAAGATCGCCAGCGATTAACGTTGTAGAGAAACAACGTGCATTCAAAACCAAGGAGAGGGACGACGATGCGCTGGCGATCTTCGTCACAGATAAACCATAGCTTTAGTGGACGGAAATGCCCAGAGGGGATTCTGGATCACCTTATGTTCAGCTACTGTATTTTTATCTATTAAGTGAAATGTTTTCAGCTTATTTTCCAAATAATAAATAAAACATGTCTGAGATAAAGAAAAATGGGAAATACTTTACAACATGTGACGCGAAAAAAGTCCAAGTTCCAATCATACATCATGCGCTTGCGCCAACAAACGCGAAGCGGTTTACACTATGGAATCACGGGATACAGCGAACATATACACGATATTTAACGAGCCTAAAAGCTAACCTAACGCAATTTAAGTACTCTAACCTGTAAAAGAATGCAACCCCCAAAAATAAATAGTAAGTTCGGAAATTCTGAAGTATACGTGTACAGTTAATTAGTACTGTGTTGGCTGCACTGGAACATGCCTCTGTTGTTGCATAGAATATTCGTTAAAATCAATATGGCCGCCACGTCTTCATGTATGTATTTATTTATTTATTTATTTATTTACTTATGTATTTATGTATCAGGTTTCACAACGATTCACAACATCCAGTAAATCTTCTGTTACTCTCCTCCACAATTCTCTGTCATTCCAATTTCCAGCGTCGAATCCTTTTCTCTCATCCTACTCAAATCACTAATAATAATCCACGTTATTTTAGGCCGTCCTCTTCTTCTTCTACCAGGTGGCAACCATTCTAGTATTCTTCTTAGTAAGCTGTCTTCTGTCATTCTTGTTACATGGCCATACCATTTGAATCTATTTGTTTGATGAAATCCAGGATTGAATGTAGTTAAATATAGATAGATAGATCATCGGTTGATTAATGTCTTTGACATCGTCCGATTCCTAATAGCCAATTTTGTCGGCCCATCCAATCTCCTGCTTGTAGATGTTTCTCCTTCATGTATAAACATATTTCCTGACTCCAGGAGGTTGTTGTTTTCTGACCCCGATGGTATTAGAGAATTCGAGGCCGAGGGGATCATTTCATCTTATCTTTTCTGTCAAATTCTTCCTAAAGGGCAGATCAGGCTCTTAGCTGTAGTGAAAGCAACTGCTCTAAGATGGACACCTGAAAAATCCCTGGTCCTCCAGGTTGGGTTTGATGCGGTAGGCCAGCTCCCTCCCATCAGAAAAAAATTGCAATGCTAAAAAAACTAATAGAGATAAGCCGGTCGGATTAAAAGGAAGACGAATCAAGCTACGGAAACGAAATCTGCTAATTGGAACATGGAACGTTCAAGGCATAAGGAATAAAATGGAGGAGGTCCTTAAACAGATGGAGGATTTGAAGCAGGACATAATCGTACTGACAGAAACAAAGAAGAAAGGAGAAGGAATAAAAACTTTAGGATCGTATGTTCATATTTACAGTGGTGTTAAAAATAATGAAATAATTAAATATCATATGAAAAATATTGAAATAAACGTTAGAAAAATGTAAACACTATTGTAAATGGCTGGAAATAATTTGAAAAATTATGAAGGAGTTAAAAATGTCGCGTCAAAGGTTGTGAAGTTTTGCCGAAAAAGTCTTTGAAATTGAAAAAAAAAAAAAAAATCTAGCTATATTATTGACACACGTCCGGCCTGAAAAATAAAGACAGAACACGATCCAAGATATCATTGATGTGAATATTACAATTACAGTGAGTTATTCACGTAGAATATTTGAATACATCTCGTGCAGTCTGTTGTAGACACGCTACCATTTATTCCGCATAACACACTAAATAAATTTAAATTTACCGCACTCTACTCTAGTCTTCTCTCCTTTCCTATCCTATCTGTAAATGAAAATGTATAACATTGGTCAGCAATAATTTATTATCTTCGACTCTGCACTGGATAAACCAGGGGTAATCATTCTTAGATATCATTATATTTCATAGCTCTTTATCCATGAATACTGAATACATAGAAGAAGGCCCCCATGACATGAAAACTTCTTGGCGAATTCCGAAGGAATGAATTATTGAGCTTATTCTCATGAAAATACTTTTGGAAAAAAATACAGATATTCTTCGATCCTATCTAATAAAACTATAACATCATTCAAAAACAAACTAAAGAATTATTTAATAACAAACTAACTTACACACCTCACTGATAGTATTCTTTTAACAATTAATAAATTTTATTATTTATGAAAATAATATTAAGATTAACAAATATTTTAATTTTTGTTTTAAATATTCTATAACCGTAAAATTTGTTTTCTCTATCTCATTATTTTCTTTGTTTTTTATATACATTAGACAGTGACAATTTAATATGTGTTGCCTGTATACATTTTATTATTAGTTTTAGTCTTAATTGTAACTAACATTAACTGGTTGCATTATAAATCGTAATATAATAGATATTATTTTTTGATCAATTTTTTATTTAGTATTTAATATTAGAGTTAATTGAGATTGTTATATTATGGTGTATAATATGTTTGTCCTGGTGAGTGGAAGGGAAGGCCACATGGCCTTAACTCCACCAGGCTAAATAAATCTAAACTAGTCTAATCTAATCCAGATATCGAAAATTACCGCGACAAAAAATGTGTTTGTGTGTGTATGTATGTTAAGATCTAGCGGCAGGAATTTTTGTGTCGTCGAGATCAAACTTGGCATATAGCAATTATTATCCGATTCCGATTGAGGGTCTTTCCACTTTACAGCGGTTGCCCTTTTACCAGCCGGCTGCTGGCCCTTCACATCCACATGTTTCAATCACAGAGGTAGATGATCAACAGCCAGTGTAGGGGTGACATGTGGTTAGCATGTCAAGTCCCCCAGCCGTTATAGCTGGTTTCTCAACCTGGAGCCGCTACTTATTGTAGCTACCCAATTGCCTCACGATGCTGGGTGGGCACCGGTCCCATACTGGCCGAAATACCATGAGAAAATTTCTTCCCCCATGGAGACTCGAACCAGCGCAAGTCCCGTAGCTCTGCGCCAAGGCTTCCTACCTTAACCGCTCGGCTACGGCGCAATTATTATAAAATAGTAAAGTTGAGTTCACTTACCTGCAAAATCGGACTATCAGGCGTAGGAATTCACCTGGAACGAAAATTTAAAAATAATCTAATGGTCACAATTTTATATGATTCACAACGAAACTTTGTATGTGCTATTAAAATAACCGCGGAAGATACTCTCCAAAAAATCTATTGATCTGGTCATTAGAAGCGGGAGTTTGCCTGAAATCCGAAATTAAAAATTTATTCTAGCAACCGCCATGTTCTGTTCATCACAATGTATACCACGTGATTTAATTAACCCTTAAATTGGGAATGTATATTATAAGAAATATTAGTTTAATTTATTTAGACTAATATTTTCGATGAAGTAAAGGAAACATGAATTGGTAGATTTACTTTAAATTGGTGTCAAATTATACAACAGTAGCCTATGCAAAAAGTAATAACTTATTTTTATGCGTCATTTGTTTTCACTGCAATCAAACACTTTTAAATAAGCTGACAACAGAAGCTCAGTTCCTCTAATTTAACAAAATAAATATGTATATTGCCTAAACTTGCAAAATGGGGCAATAAATTAGATTTACTGAGGAATTAGCTTACTTTTCACTGTTCCTGCGTGACGGACATTTTATAAAATGTATTCAAAGATGCAAATAAATAAAAAACTATGATCAAGTTTCTCATGAATGTGTACATTATTACTTTATCTATTTACATTTTTTTCTCTCGGGTGTTATTAGATCGTCGCCTTGGAGTGGCCGATAAATTCCCTACTTTTCACTCTGGCAGCCAGAGTTCGTTTCTCGGCGGATAGGAAATTATAAATTCCCACCTTCAGTTTGTTCCCTCATCTTTTATTGTCGTATGTTGGCTTCGAAAGTACCCTGGTACACTGCTATCACAGATTCAGAGAGGACTGCCGCCTGGTAGGTCTACCTGTTTAATGTGTGATTCGGAGTTCCTATATTCTGCCTACAAATAACCCGTTCAAGACATTGGCTTGTTACGCAAAAGAAAAGAGGGAAAGAAAGTGGGAGAGGAAGTGAGGGAGATTATATATATATATATATATATATATATATAGAGAGAGAGAGAGAGATAGAGAGAGAGAGAGAGAGAGAGAGAGAGGAAGATAGAGATATAGATCCAGGAAGTGTAATAATAATTCATTTCTGGATTCGGCTATAACCTTGACTCCCTGAAGAATGTTACTAACAGTAAAAGAAATGTAGAGCCACTTGGCCTATTTATTTTCATATTTTGGAAATTTCTTCAAATCTCCTAAAAAAATAATTTTTAAAAATAAAAATAATATTGCCCCATTTCTGAAAAGATAAATCTTTAAAAAAAACTGCACTTATAAGACTGCTGTTTTCATAAGATTAATATCAGATAACCTGTAACCTAAATCAATTATAAACTTTAATCTTAGAAGAAAAAAAATAAATGAGATACCAACATTTGATAATAGGGGATTCGTCTGTTTAACAGTCTCATATGCTTAAACTAACCCTCTTTTGCATTTATATAATAACTGTATATTTTTCAACATATATTTTTTCTTACCGGTAACTTAATTTTTTCTTTAACAATTTTAACACAATATTGTTTAAAATAGATTCATTAACTTATTTTTTATAAAATTATCTATTTTATAAATTACAGGGAATTTGGCAGGTATTTCGAGTCTATATTCAGACAGATATGAATAAATGTTGTTGTATTTGAATTAACAGGCCTTAAATATGAAGTCCTTTTTGTCTGTCAATGGATTTTCCATCCCTGAAATCGAATGATACAAATTTCTTATTACATTTTTGCATACATGAGATATTCCCTTTATATTAATGTACAATATAAAGAGTACATTCATTTATACGGTACACGCGAGGTAGTCTTCCAACGCCTTGGATGACAGCCTTATTCATTATGTAATTTATTATATAGGTTTATATATTGAAATTGTGCCTGGAAAATGCTGCTATCCGAAAACGTACAGACGCATTAACGAAACAACGCTTTGAGAAATTAAGCAGCAGACATTTTATGATGGATGAAATATGTTGTAGAATTTAGGATGGAAAGCTCAACACTGGTTTTTGTAGGAAGTAAGACATCCATAACGATTAGACTCTTCAAAGCGCATGACAACTCTATTCTTTATTAACTCTAATTAATGTAAAAATTCTTGATATTCAACCTCAAAACAAAGAACATGAAGCAATGTACTTGATAAAAACGTATTTATATATTTATTTATATATCAGGTTTCACAACGATTTCCAACACTTCCTGCAATCAATAAATCTACTGTTACTCTCCTCAACAACTCTCTATCATTCCAATTTCCAATGTCCAATCCTTTTTCCCTTAGGCCCTATCCTACTCTAAGCAATAATAATAATCCACGTTATTTTAGGCCGTCCTCTTCTTCTTATACCAGGTGGCAAACATTCTAGTGTTCTTGGTAATCTGTCTTCTGTCATTCTTGTTACATGACCATACCACTTTAATCTATTTTTTATGAAAATCAGGATTGAAATTTGAACATTCATATTTTGTTCACTTACACAGTTTATCATTTTATTTCTTCTAGAAAAACCTGCTAAACGCCTCCAAAAATCCATTTCTGCAGAATTTAATTTCCTTATTGTTGTAGATTTTAATTTCCCTGTTTCTGCACCACGTGTTAGTACATTCGTAATGAAAATTTCTGTTTTCGTTTTAGAACTTACATTCTGAAACCATGAAACACAATTTAATTTTGATATTACAGATTTAAACTTATTTATCGTCTCATTAATTTCAGCATCATGACTTCAATCTGCAATAATTTTTCTCCAAAAATATACATATTCGCACATACTTTTGTAGCGACTTGGTAGAACCAACCAAGTGCTGCTTAATCATTTTGTACGTAGAGAGAGAGAAAGAGTACAAATACGAATACGTTACTGCTACCTTCCGGGATCGCTGGGTTATGATACTGCTGTACTTAGTAAAGGGTTCCAAACATTCAACGAAGTTATTTACAACAAAACAGCCTGCCTCGGGCCCATAGAAGGCGGCTAACCATTCATCTTTCTTTTTCCACTTGAACATGCATATGAATATAACACTGATTATAATTTGCATGGACTGAACTAATTTCGTTATGGGATAGAGAACAATGGCTATTCTTTAAATAAGAACAAGGGGCGTAACATAAAATATTGGTTTTTAATACAAAATAAGTGTGGATTATTATAAAAAAATAAAGTAATATAAATAACAGAACTATATCTTGGAACAATCAATCAAACCCCAATAATAAACAAAACATAATAAGATAACGACATACCATTCCAACAATCACACTCATACGTCTCTAAGCAGAATCGGAAATCCTTCTTCCATGCTGACTTAGATTAAATTAAATCCAACCATTCTTCGGTTTACAATCCACATGCTTATCTTCTGCATTACCATGCTAACTTCGCCCTTTGCATGGTACACCAGAGTAGGATTCCAACACTGAATCCACTCGTAAAGAACCCAAACGCCACTCGTTAGGCCGATCGACTGACTGCTCAAGTCCACTGAGATTGCCGAGCATATATCAGGTTCGCCAGGAGAAGGGATGTGCGCTACCAAGATGCGCAATGGAAAGGGTAAAGAAGGAAGGGGTAACCACACGGAACACAGGAAACATTGGCAGGCTTCACAAATGTTCGTAAGCGGGAAGGAGCACGAAGATGATAACTGAACCGCAAAAGGCACTTTCGGTTCAATAGCTCCCGCTACACCCTCCGGGTAAAAGAAAAATTCCATAGACTTCCAAATAAAGTCCAGAGAAGCAATCCCACGTTGGGAGGGGAACATAAGCACTATTGGATTCCAGCGGTAACTTCAAAGCAAATCTTCCATCGTCCCCAATATCACGATCACCACACCTGCTTTCATGTAGACTATTCCAGCGCTGAAAAATAGACTCCAATTTGATTCAGCCGCCATAGCACAACATTGCGGCGTTCCAGGTGAAGACTCGGGTGACGATAATCCTCGGATTGCCGGATCGCAATCCCGTTCCACCGCTTTCCAGGAATCCATAGTTCCAAAGCCACTATGTCGGTCAGCTGGGCACTCGGGGGTCGGCCGGATCCTCCAAGCGCTCGACTGCCGAACACTCCAGGCATATAGACTGTAGAACTGCCAATGTTTAAGGAAAGGTAACTGAAACAAAGAACAGGCGCAAACAGGAAAGCAGAACCATAGATATGCTAATTTAACATGTGTCATAATACATAGTAATTTAGCTTTAACATTCAGCTCTTTTTCATTTATAACAAACATGCTTGAATTTACTGGATATCACTACATATTTTTAGCTGACTCACATGTTGGTTTCATAACATGGCCATTGACGCTTTCCAATTCCAGAGTAACTGGTGTTAGAAAACGTTTTACAACATACGGTTCAGACCATTTGAACATAAGTTTTCCCATACGTTGCTCATCAGTAATACATTCTACTACTATCCCAAACGAAATATATACATATATAAACAAACTACGTAAACTAAGATTGACATTCTCTGGACAAATGCCCATACCGCTGACATTTCCAACACTGTAGATTCTTTTTTGAATACCCAGAAGGACGATTCGCCGAAGTATTAGATTTATTTAAATTGTCAGCTTTTCTTCTTTCACTAAAGTCCCTCTGTTTTTCAGCAATTTCGAAATCCGCCACTTTTTCTGGCTAAGAGACACATTTCGGCTACATTTCGAGGTTTTGTAGTAAATACCAAATGCTGTCTAGTAGCCGGGGACATATTTTGCAGAATAAGATCAATTAACTTCTCTTCCGAAAATGAAGGATTCAACACAAGTGAAGCTCCTTGCACATTGGAGATAAACTCCAACAAAGATTCCTTAGGCATTTGGAATCGGCGTGACACAAATTTAATCCAAAAGTCTTCCAACAATCTAGGAGGCAACAATGAACACTTCACATGTTCTAAACTTTCCATCCAAGAGAATCTCAACTTAACAATTTCACTCCAGATTTTCAATAAGATTCCTCCGATGCAACTCAAAATCGAGTTTACAAAATACTCATCGGAAACCAATTTCAATTCAAAAATCGAGTTAATTTTGATGAGGAAGACCACTAGCGATTCCTTATCTTCACCATCACAGGGATCTACCTTTCCAATCAACTCTCGGAAAATCCGCTGATTATTCTGCTCCATAAAAGAAGAAAGGTTGGAGACAGTTCCACTAGATAAATCTTTGATAGAGCTAAGTCTACGATCACTCAAATCCTCTTGAGTTGCGTTATCGACAATGAACTTACGCTTTATTAATATTTGTTCAGGCTGGGAGAGAGAATTCATATGATCTTTAAGCCGCTGACGTAATGTGTTTACATCACCTTCAACCTCTATACCTAGCAGGCCTAATTCACAAACGAGCTTATCTCTGGATATTACATCCACCCAGCTAGGCATGTTTATAAAGTATGATAGACACAAGATGTAAACAACAATAAGCGAACGTAGTATTACTTGCATAAATCAGTCTCTGTTTTGGAACGAAGAAAGATGAATCAATGTTTACGTAATGTACAACAAACACGTAAACCAGTACTTAATAACTTCAACATAAGTACAGCATATCTTTCAATATGAAAAATACAAAGTAAACACTTTGTTACCATTTGGGCGCAATTAAACCCAAAAAAACCCTTAACCACGCTCTGAGAAACCATTTTGTAGCGACTTGGTAGAACCAACCAAGTGCTGCTTAATCATTTTGTACGTAGAGAGAGAGAAAGAGTACAAATACGAATACGTTACTGCTACCTTCCGGGATCGCTGGGTTATGATACTGCTGTACTTAGTAAAGGGTTCCAAACATTCAACGAAGTTATTTACAAACAAAACAGCCTGCCTCGGGCCCATAGAAGGCGGCTAACCATTCATCTTTCTTTTTCCACTTGAACATGCATATGAATATAACACTGATTATAATTTGCATGGACTGAACTAATTTCGTTATGGGATAGAGAACAATGGCTATTCTTTAAATAAGAACAAGGGGCGTAACATAAAATATTGGTTTTTTAATACAAAATAAGTGTGGATTATTATAAAAAAAATAAAGTAATATAAATAACAGAACTATATCTTGGAACAATCAATCAAACCCCAATAATAAACAAAACATAATAAGATAACGACATACCATTCCAACAATCACACTCAATACGTCTCTAAGCAGAATCGGAAATCCTTCTTCCATGCTGACTTAGATTAAATTAAATCCAACCATTCTTCGGTTTACAATCCACATGCTTATCTTCTGCATTACCATGCTAACTTCGCCCTTTGCATGGTACACCAGAGTAGGATTCCAACACTGAATCCACTCGTAAAGAACCCAAACGCCACTCGTTAGGCCGATCGACTGACTGCTCAAGTCCACTGAGATTGCCGAGCATATATCAGGTTCGCCAGGAGAAGGGATGTGCGCTACCAAGATGCGCAATGGAAAGGGTAAAGAAGGAAGGGGTAACCACACGGAACACAGGAAACATTGGCAGGCTTCACAAATGTTCATAAGCGGGAAGGAGCACGAAGATGATAACTGAACCGCAAAAGGCACTTTCGGTTCACTTTTATTTTTCCAAGTTCATCTTAAAAAAAACATATCTTTTGATATTATCTGTTACTACCATACACTTCGCTTTGTCCAAATGTATCTTTAACTCCCATTTTTCGTATTCTTCCTTGAGTTTTCTTCTCATATATTCTAAATTTCCGTAATCTTCTGCCATCGGTAGCTGATCATCAGTAAATAGCAACGAATAAACTGTATTTTCTTCTACCCTTCTTTCCACAGATGAACATTTGTTCTCCAAGGTGTGGTAAGAAGTTTTGTATGTATATTTTGAATTAAGGTCGGCGATAAATAGCATCCATTGCTTAAACCTTTAGTAACTCTATAATACAATGTAATATTTTACCTATTTTACCTATTTTACCCATTTCTACTATAGAGATAGATTCATTACATAATTTATTGCCTGGATTATATTTTTATTTACTGTAACTTCACGTAAAACTTCCCATAATTTAAACAGGGTAAATAGTGTCGTAACTTTTCTATAAATCAATAAATAGCAACCGATTTAGTTTCGGAAAGTAGATTTTCTCTCATTTATTTGTTTTAAACTAAAGATGGATCGGCCAACCTGTTCGAGTGTTTCCCCTTTACTATACTATTGTTCGAAAAACATTAATTTCTTTATACATATATTCTGCTGAAGTTGTTTGTCACAGTAATTCCTCTATAATTTTCACATATTTCTTTCCCTTCTAATGTATAACTGACGTAAGTCCTATCATGCAATCATTCTTATTAATTCGAATAATTTGTGAGTACCAGATTTAATATGTCCTACCGGAATTCTGGATAAAAAATTTATAGTTTTAAAACTTTATTAGGTTAGCTACTATTTTATCAAAAGTCTTTCTCTAAAAACTCGGCTCATTAACATCGCAATTAAAATCTGGATTTGCAATCCCCGATTAATGTTGGTAGATGCCACTTATTTCAGGCTTGAGGTCCTTTCTTTTTACATGTTAGAAAATTTAAAAAGGGGGATCATTGCTTTACTTCTCTTACCAAGGAATTGAAATTTAAGAATTGTACGCCCTAACGCAAACTTCAAAATTAGAGATGGGAGTGATAACTACTAACGTATCAGGACCATCAAACTGCAATAAGACTACGTGGAATTTAACACATTCTGAAGGAATGAAGCAATTGAGGTTATCATGAAAATATTTTTTTATTTTTTTTTACAGATCTTTACCGATTTTATCTATAGGTCAGGGAATTTAGAGTGATTTAAAAAAATCCTGGCCACTCTTTCAACGCGATGATCAGAACGAAAATCGTAGGAATGTAATGTATGTGTTTTGTAAAAAAAATCGGTGGATGCAATTATGTGTAAAAATCATAAATGGCTAAAAAGTGGTTTCATCATTTTTCACCTATTAAGACAATTAATTTGGAAAAACAAAAAAAAAAATTAGCGCTAAAAAAGTTGAAAAAAAATGATCCCTTTTAACAAATAAATTTATACTCTCACAATATTTTAATTGTTTAAAGAGAATAGTGTAAACTAAATTATCAGGAAATGATTAGTGATTTATTTAGCAGCGACGTTGTCCCGAGAGCACAGGGGTGGACAACATAACGTATTAATAAAAAAATAACCAAAATTAAGGTTCGTTTACTAGATTGTGCCCTCAGAGGTCCATGTCGTTTTACAGAGTGATTCTGTAAGTGTGTGCAAAAATTAAACATGCCAATTTGAGGTAGGGAACCTAGATTCGAGAAGTCAGGCTATGGAGATACGGAAGTAAACTTGTGTATCATATTGTCTAGCATTACTGTTTTCCGGCTGATTTACAACTAATGTGCATACAACTTTACATGTACTGTGCCGTTTATTTGCATGTACTACATTCTTTAGTTTCTGCAAGGAAGAGCCTGATGACTAGGAAGTCATGATGCAGGATTTGTCCTGACTCCCCTTTATTATTCCCTATGGGGATAACTAAAGTCACTTGGTTTGACACTTCAGTGAAAACGGACATGGATTTAGTTGTCAGGATTGTAGCTGCCTGTGAGGTTAATCGGATTCGAAACACACAACGGTGCGCAGAATAAGGATGGTGGCTGTCAGTTTGAGCAACTGTTGTAAGATACAAAATAGTATGTTAATTGTGTCAATTA
Source organism: Diploptera punctata (assembly GCA_030220185.1). Lineage (NCBI taxonomy): Eukaryota > Metazoa > Arthropoda > Insecta > Blattodea > Blaberidae > Diploptera > Diploptera punctata. Next base: position 455,153 of record JASPKZ010008023.1, read on the forward strand.
TCGTACTTGCAATTATATTATAAACAACGTAAATAAAAAAGGTAGATTAGTAATATGAAATACAAGTTTACTCACCTATCTCCTTAAGCTGGCTTCTTGGACCCTAGGTTCCCTACCTCAAATTGTTCAGAGAGCATCCTTCATGTTCTGTTTAATTCTTTCACGCTCTCACAGAATCACTCTGTAGAGGAGAGTAGAGTAATTCGCCAGATGTCGTGTGATTTAGATTGAGTGCAGTGTTGTCCGGCTCTATTTTTTATTTTCAGTAATTTTTTAACCTGAAAAGTCTTAATGTCATTTCCCTTAATTATTTCTTCGAAATAAAGTCCCTGTGGACTAGTATAAATCATGCCCGCCTCTGGATGCGAGATTCGCGGATTCAAACCCGGCCGCGGCCGATGGATTTTAAAATGGTAAAATCTTCTTGTGACTTCCTTAGGAACTGAAGTAAATCTGCGTGTCCCGTATCGTAGATCTGTGACTAGTAAAAAGAACACCTCAAATAAGAAATTTATGACAAAATTGGTCGGCCTTTTCACGACCACATTCGAATTATGAATCCAAAGACCGGAGTTGTTAAGAGTGTCGTTAAATAATGACATCTCCTAAATAAATGTCATAAAAATCTAGAATAAAAACATTAGCTGGCTAATATTAAAACTACTTATTTTATTATAAACACTAAGTTATTATTGGTTAATGATGTACTTTAGACTCCCGGAGACTGCTATAGGTTCCTTTCATTCATAGTTTGCCGATTTTAGTTTATCAAGTTGCTTCAGTAAAGCTAGAATATCATCTGTTATATCCGCATAGTATTACATTATCTCATAAACAATGCACCAGTATGTTATTTAACAATACTTATTTATGCTTTAAGTTCTCTGGTCACGACAGTCGCGGGTTCAAACCCGACTGGGGACGATGGATTTTTTAGGATGGAAAAATCCGGGGACGATGGATTTTTAGGATGGAAAACTCCAAAGAGCAAGCCCTCTAGGAGAGACTTTAATCCGTGGATCCAGAGTATGAAGATTTTCATGCTCGTAAAAGATCCTAAAGCCTGAATAAAGAGGCATCAAAGAAAAATTTACCTATCTCCTTCACCCTAGCAATACCGTAATTGCCTAATAGATGCCTCACTGGGTGAGTATGTTGACCGCTTACTATTCGTGAAATCTCTAGGATATAACTTACTTACTCGCTGGCACTGTCGAACCCATAGCTCTCCATACATCCCTATCCTGAGCCAATTCTTTCCAATCATTCCCTATATAATCTACTTCCCTCAAATCATAGTTAATGTTGTTCTCCCACCTCATTCTTGGTCTACCAACTGCGAGTTTTCCCTCTGGCTTTCCTACATGAAGCTTCCATGCACGTCTTTCATTCCCCATACGCGCAACAAGCCCTGCCCATCGCAGTCTACGAGACTTAACTGTTCTTATTATATCTGGCTTCCTATAGGCCTAAAGACCATGTAGTTCATTGTTATGTAGTCTTCTCCATTCACCTGTTTGTTCATCTCTCTTTGGTCCAAAAATTTTCCTAAGAACTTTATTCTCAAAAACTCGTAATCTCATTTCCTCCCTTAAAGTAAGAGCCCATGTTTCGCACCCATATAATATAACTGGTAGAATAATAGTTTTATATATTTTCGGCTGAACGTTTTTTGAAAGTAGTTGGGACATCAAAAGTCTCTCCAATGCATAATAGCACGCATTTCCAGAATTAAGCCTATGTTATTTTCTTTGTACATTAGCATTCGTTTGTTTTTATATTGCATTTTTTATTATTTCCTTAGGGAGACAGTTTTGTCACCAGTTGTCTATTGAAACCAGAACACATAATAGTACAAAATACTACCTTCCCTAAAATTAAAAGAACAATAACACACTCTTAGGGTCTACTACTGTAAGAATGGATAATAATAATAATAATAATAATAATAATAATAATAATAATAATAATAATTTTTATATTTTTTAGAAAGAAAAAATATATCTTTTCTTTCAGTATAAATATTTTCTAAATTTAAATTACCCAACTGGTAATTTTTTTTTCTAAAAACATAAAGTAGAAAAATTAAAATAGTTGTATTCTGTAAAATAAACATTCATAAACACGTATTTGTAAAAATAAAAACTAAAAAAAAACAGCTTTAATTTGGAGAAATGAACACTAGGCCTAACAGGAAACAAATGTTAAATCTTCTGATTTTGTCTGATTTTAAAACGAAACAAAAATCTACAGGATATAATGGGAATTTGAAATACAAGGATAACAAAAGAAGTACTTAGAATTCTACTTATTTTCTATAATGTTAATCTCTAAGCTCCCAGAAGTCTTGATGATAAAACACATTGGCACGGCTGTACTTGTACTGTATAGATTTTATTTTAAGAAATGAATCAAACACCTTCATGGTCTCCCGGCATTATGGAAAGTATTTTGAAGCGAAGACCAGGGTAAAATTAATAGAAAACATTATACAATAGCAAAGTAAGAGACAATGTGGTGCACTCTATCGGTAGCGCGTGGGTTTCTTGGAAAGAGCAACGGAACAAAAGAAGAACGATATCCTCCACGATAAATCTTGGCCAGGTCCATTATTTCCTGGGAGGCTTAGTAATATTATTACTTCATGTACATCATCTGGGTATTGTGAGCGAAGGTGAGGCAGTTTTACAAATTTTCGCACGTACGCAAGCAACAAAGTATTATGTTTTCACAAAGTTTCAGCCATTTTCTATGAAGAGAACAATGGACTGACAACGATACTGAATCACGCTACAAGTTTTTATACTCATTATGCTAGAAAATACCAAAACTTTCAGAAACATTTCTGGGATTAAATGTCTACAAAACAACTATAGTAGTAGCAAACTAATAGTAGTAGTAGTAGTAGTAGTAGTGGTATTAGAAGTAGTGGTATTAGAAGTAGTGTTATTATTAGTAATATTAGTAGATTTAGTAATAGTAGCAGTAGCTGACAAATGGAAATTTTGAAGTTGTGGCCGATATCAAATATCGAGGAACAATAATTACAAATAGGAATGAGATGCACAAAGAAATTAAACATAGGCTCAATTCTGGAAATGCATACTATTATGCATTCGGGGACTCTTGTCGTCCCAACTCCTTTCAAGAAACATTAAACTGAAAATATATAAAACAGTTATTCTCCCAATTATATTACTCGTATATGGATGCGAAACATGTACTCTTACTTTAAGGATGGAAAGAATATTACGAGTATTTGAGAATAAAGTTCTTAGGAAATTTTTTGGGCTAAAAAGAGATGAACAGACAGGTGAATGGAGAAAACTACATAATAGTGAGCTACATGATATGTATAGAAAGCCAGATATAATACGAACAGTCAAGTCTCGTTGACTGCGATGGACAAGACATGTGGCACATATAGGGCATGGAGGAGGTGCGTGGAAGCTTCTTGTAGAGAAACCAGAGGGAAAACGCCCAGTTGGTAGACCAAGAATGAGGTGGGAAAATGTATGTTAATACATGAATTGAGGGAAGTAGATTATACAGGGGATGATTGGAAAAACATTAGCTCAGGATAGAGATGTATGGGGAGCTTATGTACATGCGGTCGTGAACCTACACTTTCGATAGAGTCAGTAGCAATAACTGTAGTAGCAGTAGTGGTATGTCCTTTCACTACTTAGTGGTGCATAGGACATCGTTGTAAGATTTCCATACAAAACGATTTGCTGTTGTGGCCTTCACTTCTTTCCAAACCTTTCAGCACCTTCCATTTCGATTTTTATTGTTCTTCCCCATGATCCCCTTGGTCTTCCCATTCTCTGTGCTCATTGAGGCTTCCAATTCAATACTTGTTTCTCTATAGTCTCGTTTGATTTTCTTAGTGTATGATCTAAGCACCTCCATTTCCGACTTTCAATTCGGTTATCTATTGGATCTTCTTCTGTTAATCTCCATAAATTTTCGCTTTCTTTATCATTGGCCAGCGAATATTCAAATTTGTTCATAAACACCTGTTCACCAAAGACTGCAATTTTACTATGATACTGTTATTTGATACCCAGGTTTCAGATGCATATAATGAAACAATTGAGATTTCTTCTAAAATATAATTTTGTATGATTAGACATATTTTTTATTTCTCTCGATGGGAAAGAGTTGGAACAACATAACTGAAATGAAATAATATCATCCCTTAAATTGGTGAAAAATGTATTTCTCGTGCCACTTGTTTAAACGTGTCGGAACGCAATGAAAACAAATTCATCTCTAACTAAGATAATTCTGTATGCATATATTGTGCACAGAATTTTAAATAATTCATAATTTTTCGTTCTTATACTATTTTATTGAAGTATTAATGAATTAAATAATACATTGTCAATGTAAGCCCTATAATAATGACTCTAAACTTGTCGAATATAATGAAACAGTAGACCTGTTCTGAAATATTGACCTTATTGTAAATAAATAATAGTTTTAAAAAACTAAAAGAACACGCTTTATTAGAAAACTAAAAAAATGAAAAATAATTTTAATTTCCAACATGCTTGGGATACAATTAAAGTGGTCAACAAAAAAATCATCTCCAACACATATAGAATAAAATTAGAGTTATTAACAAAAAGAAAATAATTTTACCATCAAAAGCGTGGGGTGCTCTATATCAATTAATATATTTGATAATGAACAGATATTGGTAAAAGTAAGCTCTCTAAGAAGAAAATGTAAAAATCATAAAAATCACCCCACGCTTTTGATGGTAAAATTATTTTCTTTTTGTTGATAACTCTAATTTTATTCTATATGTTTTGGAGATGATTTTTTTGTTGACCACTTTAATTGTATCCCAAGCATGTTGGAAATTAAAATTATTTTTCATTTTTTTTAGTTTTCTAATAAAGCGTGTTCTTTTAGTTTTTTAAAACTATTATTTATTTATATTTTTTAGTTTTAATATTTTACAGAATAAGATAAAAATGTAAATATCTTTAAATTCGATACTATTGTAGTATGAGCTAAAAGTAATACTCTTCTATAAAAAAAAACCTCCGGATTTGAACCAGCGACCTATGGATTACTGAAATTATATACCACTAAGAGTTCACTGCTGTACCAACTGAGCTCTTACAACGATTGACTAAAAACTCGACAAGTCCGCAACCTATTATACCAGTTTTCATTTTTTTGATTTTCGGATGATTCTGGCCAGGATTTTAGAAACAAAATATGAAATTATTGTATTGTCACGAGTTCTCTACACGTATACAAAGTTTCAAGTCGATCCAATGTTTCTAAGTGGGTGAAAATCGCGTTGAAAGATTCCGTTACATTGATACAAAAACACTATTTTTGATTTTCTGATGATTATGGCCAGGATTTTAGAAAATAAATATGAAATTATTGTATTGTCACGGGTCCTCTACACGTATACAAAGTTTCAAGTCGATCCAATGATTTTAAGTGGGTGAAAATCGCGTTGAAAGATTCCGTTACATAGATAGATACAGGCCAAGCTAATATAAAGCGTGTAAAATGTACAAAATGTAAATAGACAAATGGAACATATATTTTCGATGACTAAAAAATTCAGATATTTAATCGTCAATGAGATGTAAAATAATAAGTTATGCATATTTCTAGAAATACAGCATAGGCCTTTGCAGATTGGTATCAATAGAGGCCTAAGTAGGGTCTACTTGGGTTTTAATTAGGCTATTATCAATTAATTTTGGTCAAATTGGTAAAAATGTCAAATATGATCTGTGGTATCACAAATAGGCCTATATAGTTTTCTAAAAAACATAGATTTATATACAAATGACTATTGAAGCATTAAAATTATGGTATTGAGCAAATTCTCACGTTACATAGAAGATATGAAAAAAACTATCTATTATAGACATTTCAATAAAACATATAATATGATTAACTTTTTTTTTCCTTTCCCCTTGCGTAATATTATATTATATTTAATTAATTCAGCTACTTTTAATGTGTACTAATCAATGTCACCATGTTATCTGGTATTCTCTCCGGAATTGACGTACCGTTTCTGAGGTTGGGGCGCCTGTAAGGCGGGATTAAGCTTCCCGATGATATATGTATGAAAGGTGGTGATGATAATGGTAATGATGCGCCAAGAGAAGTCTTGATCCTAAACTGACTCTAAATCAGGCGAGTATGATAGTGATGATAATGAAGGCCAGATGGTATTCGGGCACTGTTTGGGCTTAATGTTTCCTGACATTTGTCTTACAAGCGAGGAAAAACCCCCGAAAAAATACACTTCACTTAGGAAACTTTTCCCGAACGTGGATTGAACTCAGGCCCACTCCGTGACAAGGATGCACGCTACCTCGAGACCATAGCGGTATAATTTGTCTAAATTAAATCATGATATAAAAACATTAAGTAAAAATGGATCCAAGATCGAGGTGGGAGTATAACAATAAACATGACTCCAAGAAGGTAAATTGTACAGGTGGAGATTGGAAAATATTAGCTCAGGATAGGAATAAATGGAGAGCTTATGTAATCGCGGCCATGAATGTAAGGATTCGATAGTGCCAGTAAGTTAGTTTGTTATACCACAAGGATTTCATGCTTAAAATCTGCACACTTATATTACCTTCTCCTCTTATATAACATTTCAATAAGAATTTGAAGTTAATGGCTCTAAGGGCCTAGTAGACTCTTGGTCCCACCAGACGGCTGCAGGTATCACATCCACATATGATATATCAGTTACAGATATGGACGAACGCCAGTGAAGGGGCGACATGTGATCAGCAAGTCTGATCCCCCAGATTTTATAGTGACTATTCAAATTCCGCATGAGGCAGGCAGAGTAGTTGAAATTTTATGAGAAAATGTCTTTCTCACGGGGGACTCGAATCATTGCAAACTACGCCATATGACGTCCTGGAACGCAGGATCAAATAATTAGTTACACACTAACTAACTCACTTCAACTATCCAACCCGTAGGTTTATGGCCGCATGGATATCAGCTCTCCATATATTCCTATCCTGAGTTAATGTTTTCAAATCATCCTTTGTGTAAATCTCCTTCCCTCAAATCACGGTTAATGTTATTCTCCCACCTTATCCTTGGTCTACCAACTGAGCGTTTTCTTTCAGGTTTTCCTATAAGAAGTTTCACCCCCCCCCCCCTTTCAATCCCCGTTCCTGCCACATTTCCTGCCCACCGCAAGCATCGAGACCTAACTCTTCTTATTATAGGCCCTATCTGCTTACCTATAAAAATCGTGTAGCTTACTATTACGTACTCTCAAAATTTTTCTTAAGAACTTTATTCTCAATTTCTCGTAATCTCTTCCTTTTAAAGTAAGATGAACACTATTCCAGTTGCAAATTCAATTTCATTTAACCTGCTTATTTTTCCTCAGTTGACTACCTCCAGACAATGGCTATTCTCCTAGACTTCTTTTTATGAGATAGATATTGTAAACACACTCAACATTATGTACAAGAAATCAGGAATATATATGGAATTTGATCCTCGTAATTGCTGAACTCTAAAATAGTTAGAAAGAATTATCCCTGGAATTTGGATTGGTTTTAGCGCAGAGCTCCGGGACTTGCTTTGGCTCGAGTCTCCATTGGAGAAGAAATTGTCTCTTGGAATTTGAGCCATTATGGGACCTGTGCCCACCCAGCATGGTGAGGAATGCAAGTGGATGTAAGAGTAACAGCCGGCTGGTAGGCCAAGGGCTTTCTTGGCCTGTCCCGGAATGGAGTTAATTTTAATAGTGATTGCCATAAAACCAGGAGATGCCTGAAAGAAATCTCCTCACCTGTCATCTCTGTTTTTTTTACTTGAAATTAAGATGTATTTATTTAAGTTCGACTTAAAGCAGAGACTTGGAATGAGAAGTAACGGAACCCTTTACATTGGAGGTCTATGAATAACAAGGATACCGGCCAATCACGCCTGACGTACCATCACAGGGGCAGATGAAATGAAATCAAACGAAATGAATGAGATAAGTATGGAGAAATTATGTAATGGAATTTGTAGCAGGGAAAACCAGGAGAAACTCCGAGAAAACCCACCACGAAACTCACATGGAGTGACCGAGACACCAAATCGGGACCCCTGCGGTAAGAGACGAAGGTATATCAACTTGTACCAAGGATCCGCCTAGGGATAACTCAAATAGTCATTTTTTTAATTAGCATTTAGAAACACCTGAAAAAAAGTAAATATACCCAGATATAACAAGCAACACGATATTTAAGGGAAACCAGACAAACAATATTTAAGTATGCGATGGACACGACATATGGCACTATGGCGATTGAAAGAGGGGCATAGAAACTACTTCTAGGAAAACTAGAGAGTTCGATAGTGACAGTAGGGATAAGTTAGTTCGGCTTATGCACATCTGGATTAATAAAAAATAAAAATAAACATATTGAAAGTAAGTAAAATTAAGGTGATTATTTGCCCCAATTGGGAGCCAATGGCCAATCACGTTTCAATGAATTTTGTTTTTACAAGCAATCACAGTCGTATTTCAACTCGATAATTATCGAGTTTTGATTACCAAAATAAAGAAAGCTTTTCCTTTTAATATTCTGAACAGGTCATAGCATTATTTTGTAGTGACTGACTCTCTAACAAATACGTTGAGTATAGCAAATAATGAACACATTCCTTCGACCTACACATTTGATAATACTTGTGTGTTCAATAACTGTGTTTTTAAATACTGATTTTACTGAGTTGTTTCCGAAAAAATTAATTAATAACCTATAATGTTGGTTATAATATACAGTTTGACGTCATGTTTTCTTCACTAGGGTCCATTCATACAATATTGCGATCCTATTTGGCAAAAAATAGTATGATCAAGTTGCAGTGTTGAACAAATGAAACATATTTAACATTTCCCAATACTGTTATTTTAACACAGTTCCAATAATGGATCATATTATAATATTATAATGATATTGTGAAAAGAAAAATTAACGTCTGAACCAGGAATCGAACCGTGGACTTCCAGTTCTCAAGACTAATATGCAGCCCATTACACTATTCTAGACTTGGCACAAACATTAACAATTCTTTCCACATATACAAATCTAATATTCTCGTTTCGTCCGCTGTCAGGTAGGTGTCACAACCATCACCAACGGCCGGCTTCGACCTACCTAGTAGCGGACGAAACGAGAATTATAGATTTGTATATGTGAAAAGAATTGTTAATGATTGTGCCAAAGTCTAAAATGGTGTAGTGGGCTGCACACTAGTCTGGAGAACTAGAGATCCACGGTTCGATTCCTGGTTCAGACAATTTTTCTTTTCACAATATCATTATATTATTATAAAATGAATCATAACCAAACATTTCTCACTTGTTTTCACACATCGTCATTTTAATTAATTATATAAACATTTTAAAATAACTATATTCAAATAACGATTTGTGAGTAAACAGTTTAATTTTATTCGCTGAATAGTCCTAACAAATACTAAATCCTCTAAATAAATTGGAAATTTCTCGTGTCATTACTTACGACAATTATATTGGTTTAGATAGAAATGATAAAAAATAAGACTTTAATTCCCTTTTAATTTTTCCCAGCAATAAAACAGGTGGTAGTGTGGAGGCTTTGTACGTAAATGCCGCTTTTAACGAAATAAAAATCAGAGATAAAAAACACAAGCTTGAACCACGGTAATTTACTTCGCACACACTACGTAAAGAGCACCTCTTTCAACCTTTTTTTTCTCCCCTCGGCTCGGTAAAAAGCAAATGCCTCGTAAAGACTAACATTACCTCAAGAACGGTTTAAGTGCCACACAAATTCCAATTTATATTCAAAAAAGCTTCTGAGTGACATCCAAGCAATTAAGGTGAATTTGTAGCACAAAAATTTCTTTTGTCAAGCCGAAGTACATACAAAAAAGTAGAAGAGGAAAAAGGGGAAAAAGTGACAGGACAAATTCTCATTGTATAAATTCTTACAGTCAAAATGATGTTTAATTAAACCATGATACTTTGCACCAGGTGAACAAAATTTACATACAAAAGTGTCAATTCTAACGACAAATTAACAGTCACAGCAAATAACCTGCAATGTGAGAGTGACAGTTAACATTTCCATTATTTATTTAGTCATGTTCTTCCAGTACAAAGTTAAATCATTTCTTCCAATATAAGGTAACAATGATATTTCTGTAAAAAAAAAAATTTTGAAAACACTCTTCTAGCTAACTCACTGGCACTATCGGACCCATATATCCTTGGCCGCGCGGATATAAGCTATCCATTCATCCCTATCCTGACAATGTTTACCAATCATCCCTTGTATAATCGACTTTTTTTAAATCACGATTAATGTTATTTTCTCACACTTCTTTCTTCGCCTACCCGCTGGGTACTTTCTGCCTGATTTTCCTTCAAGGAGTGTCCAAGCCCCTCTTTCATTACCTATTCGTGCCACATGTCCTTTCCATCATAGTCTACGAGACTTAACCGTTCTTATTGTATCTGGTTCCCATAAAGGCAGCATATAATGTAACTCATTAAAACGATTTAGTTGTGTTAATAATTTTAATTTCAATGGTGTAATAGTGCCTGATTGGCTAACAATAGGTAGGGCCTACTTATATTTGAATATACATACATAGTGTTCTGCCCAAGAGCAGGTCTTTCACTGCAAACTCAGCATTCTCCACTCTTTCCTTAACTCAGCTTTCCTTTCTGTATCCGCATACAAACCATTTATTTTAATATTGTCTATCATCTGATGTTTTTTCTGCCTCTAACTTTCTTTCTGTTGATCATTCCTTCTAGGGCATCCGTCAGCAGGCAGTTTCTTCTTAGCCAGTGTCCGATCCAATTTCTTTTCCTCTTCTTTATGAGTTCCAGCAATTGTTCTTCCTTCACCCACTCTGTCTAGCACATCTTTATATTTTTATTTTATCTGTACATTTTATACGTTCCATTCTTCTGCATATCTACATCTCTAAAGCTTCCAGTCGCTTTTCCTCATTCCGTCGTAACGTTCAAGTCTCTGTACCATACACTGCTGCAATCCACACAAAGCACTTCACTAACATCTTCCGTAATTATTTTGCCAAATGTCCGCAGAAAATGCTTCTGTTCTTGTTAAAAGCTTCTCTTGTCATTGCTATCCTCTGCTTTACTTCTTGAGCGCAGTTCATGTTACTACTGACAGTAGAACCCAAGTATTTGAAGCTCTCCACTTGCAAAACAGTTTATTTTGAAGGCACTATTCTAGCTAACTAACTCACAGGCACTATCGGACCCACAGGTTCTTGGCCACGCGGATAAAAGCTATCAATTCATCCCCATCCTGACTTAATGTTTTCCAATCATCCCTTGTATAATCTGTTTTTCTCAAATCATAGTTAATGTTATTTTCTCCCACTTCTTTCTTCGCCTACCTGTTGGGCGCTTTCCCTCTGCTTTTTCTACAATGAGTATCCAAGCCCCTCTTTCATTCCCCTTTCGTGCCACATGACCTTTCCTTCATAGTTTATGATACTTAACCGTTCTAATTATATCAGGTTCTCATAAAGGCATCATACAATGTAACCTATTAAAACAATTTATTTGTGTTAACAATTTTAATCTCACTGTTGCCTCAATGTTGTAATAGTGTCTGAATGACTAACAATAGGTAAGACATATTTATATTTGAATATATGAGTCTGAAATTGGATCCAGTTACTCTCTATTGGGTTTGAACCGGGATCTCCAGAAAAAATTCTTAAAGTCCTATATCTGGGTCAATTCGATAGGAATGTTATAGCAAGTCGATAGTGTTATTGCTGTCTGAAATTGTCCAGAACTTTTAGGTAGTTAAAAAAAACATTTAAAACAGGACTATTGGAAAATTCGTTTTATGTGTAGAAAATTTACATAATTTCAATTTGATATTTTAGACTTACACTAATTCATTGGCACTATCGAACCCGGAGGTTCATGGTCGCGTGAACTTACAATATATCTCTGTCTTGAGCTAATGTTTTCTAGTTTTCCCCATATAATTTTGGCCTACCTCTCAAATCATGATTATTCCACCTCATCCTCGGCCTACCGTTTGGGCATTTTCCCTCTGGTTTTCCTACAAGAAGCTTCCATGCCACTCCTTCAATTCCCGATCTTGCCACATGTCCTCCCTATCCCATATAAGATACTAACTGTTCTAGTCATCCCCTGTGTAATTTACCTCTTTCAAATCATAAATATCCAACCTCATTCTTGGCTTACCTACTGGGCATTTTTTTCCTCTGGTTTCTTAAAAAAAGTTCCTGGATCATGTCACATGTCTTTCCCATCTACGAGACTTAACCTTTCTTGTTATATCTGGATTCCCCTGTTATGCAGCCACCTACATTCTTAGTCTTACACTACAATAATTAATTGACATATCTTTGGTTCTACTTATTTATGAACGTATGTGAAAATTGTTTATTAATATTTGCTTATTTAAGTCTCAATTTTGTAATTTAACTTTTTCGACCAATTTCCCTTCCTTCTTCTTCTTTAGATTTTATTAGTCCTGTAAGTGTGGGATGTTTTATAATTTTATTGAATCATAACAGTGATCACCATGATGTTTATGAGAAACTAAGTGAATAACTGTAATTAGATCTTCAGTGTACAAACACATAATTGAGTTGAGTTTTTGGTAAATTTCTGATCTTATTTAATCGGTAAATTGGTGATTTACTTGCAGATAGTATTTTAAATATTTTTTTTTAAACTATCAGTTATTAACTGCAAAACATGGACTCTTACTTTAAGGGAAGAGAAAAGATAACGAGTATTTGAGCTTAAAGTTCATAGAAAATGTTTGGATCACAGAGAGATGAACAGACACGGGAATGAAGAAGACTGCATCTTTATGGGAGAAAGTGTGGGGTATTAGTTAGGCCTATTGATATGAGAAAGAAATTGAACATAGAATAATTCACAACATTAATAGTAAAATATACGTATATTACAATGTACAGGACATATGGGACGAATGGGGAATGGAAGAGGGGCACGTAAATTTATTATAGCAAAACCAGTAGGAAGCCATCCAGGAGGTAGGAAGATAATGAGGTGGGAGAATAACATTAACCGTAATTTGAGGGAGATTAATTATATTGAGAATGATTGGAAAATATTAACTCAAGATCGCGGAAATGGACCAACGGGTTCGATGGTGGCACTGAGGTTAGTTAGTTTTATATTAAATTTAATACAAGGCAAATGATACTATCCCAATATTTTAGAATTTATGTTTATTAACAAATATATATTACTTAGAACAGGAATGAGTCTATTTCCCTATTACATTAATTAGGCCTATATAATTAAATTATAATGTTGGTTTTCACAAAATTAAGCGTTATTAAATTTAGAGCTCTATTTGTGTTTCACTTACCTTCTTTTCACTGTTATCCCATATAAAGGAATCAAATTTAAGAAATAAAATACTGGCATTAACAAGTTCCTTCTTTTGACTGAGTTTCGTTGCTTCATATCGCCAGAATGAAGAGGTAAATATTGAAGTAAGTCAAACACACACACACACACACACACACACACACACACGTGTTTTATATGTAAATGTAAATGCAATAAACAAATAGATATATTTAATAACTTTTTGAGTGTATTTAATGACTTCAAAACTGAGTAATCAACACACTCTACCCTATGGTCATCTCCCCCTGGAAACTAGGGAGAGATGGCCAGCATATTGTTTTTCAGTAAGTTGGGTTTATTATTTTGAATGACAATGTTTCGTCATAAACACAAGGAATTATGTAGATTTACCTTCAGTAACGCCATTAAACTTTTGTTCATGTAATTATCCAGCAAATCTTCGATATTCTGAAACATTAAAAAAAGTATGGCCATCTATCCCGGACTTACCCTAAACAAGGCGAATATGATGTGGATAAATGTAATGAACAGATGGTGTTCGGGGGCCATTTTGATCTTAAAGTTTTCTGTTATTTGTCTTACTGGTGATGGAAAACCCCGAAACCAAGGAATATTGTCCCGGCCGGGGATCAAATCCTGACCAACTTCATCAGACGGAACGACGTTACCACTAAGCCACAGCTGGGGACCCATATTTTTTTTTATCTTAACAAGTTACAATTATTCTCGGGAAATTAATATAAACACATTATTAGATAGGACCTAATATTTCCATAATGTTTGAGAAAGTCATAACGAGATGAATAATATTTGAATCGTCTTTTTTTAAAAATACATTTGTATTAATAATTTTTAAGTTAAAGTTAAGGAATTAATACAATTCACACTCCCATAATACAAATAACAATTCAATCTAGTAACTTGCCCAATTCATGAGCTGCTAAAATCATCGAATCGAGTTTTCTGTTAAATAAAATAATCTACTTTTTAAATAATATTAATTAATTCTAGTGATTTGATTTATTATTTGATTCCCGTTCGTCCAACTGTTGAGAGCTTCTGTGCATCCTTACTGGTTTCTTAATCAGACGAATTTATTTACGTTTATTTCCCTGCAGATGTCTTGAATATCATGTTGATACCATACCGACGTAATGAGACATTTAGTAGGAAACGACGGTATTAAGTGGTTGATGAAGGTCGGTAAATTTTGCTTAGAGGTCTCTTCTTCAGGCTTAAGGTTCTTTTACGAGCCTAAAAAATCCGGACTCCAGAACCATGGCTTAAAGTCCCTCCCGGAGGACTTGTTCCTTGGAGTTACCTAATCTAAAAAGTCCATCGAACCTGGCTGGGTTTGAACCCGCGACCTCGGGATCAAAGGCAAGGGACAACGACTAGAACACCGCGGCAGAACATCTATTGTAGTATTGTAATAGTCTACATAAAAAAGAGTTGCAAATAGGCACTAAATAAATGTATATGTTTATGTAGTACTTATTCGTAACATTATACGTAGAGCGAGGAAAACAGATTACAGTATTATTTTTCCCTTGTTGGTCATTGGTCCACTTCTGCTTTGAGCGGTCAAGATAAAAACAATTAGGTTCTTTCCTCCGTAACAAATCTAATACAGTTACCCTGTTACATCCCTTTAAAAACGCATTTTCTCTTTTTATATTCCCCAACTAAATTTTTCAGGCAGACTTGCCGCCAATTTAACTTCCTCTCCCTTCTGTTTTTCTCTATTTTCTCTTCTTTTTTTCACGTTTTGATGGGATTATCTGTTCCGGAATAAAAAGTGGCAACCACGAGTGTCCGGTTTCCCCCCATTCCACATAGCGCGGTTCAACCACCCCTCTCTCTTTTTTTCACACAAAGCGTTCTTCCCGTGGTCAAACAATTTCACGAGTAGCCACTACTCACCCCATTCCACTTTTCATCCCTTACTGGCCCATATAAAACATAGCTTGGCTTTTTTTTTTCTCCTTGTAACATATCCGAGGTCATTTAACCTACAAGTAAACCATATAGGACAGAGACGCTTTGGGGGTGGACAAATGGATAGGAGATGAAAAAAGGGTAAAAGAGGAAATAGGGGATGATTTGCAAGGTTAGTTTGCCAGTTCATTTTACTCAATAACTGGGAGAGAATAATACTGGATTTTAATGAAATAATACCACATAATCTTAAATATTTTTAATAAAGCAGTAAATTTCCATTACATGGAGTAAATTGAAATTTCAAATTTATTAAAGTTATCATATACTGGGTTAAATAAAATATAATTTTATCGATTTTCATTTGAGGAGAGAGTGCAACAGTATATTAAGTCGAGTCAAAATCAAAACGAGTTTTTGAAATAAAAAAAATGTTGCCTCTCTGAAAATAAATCCACAAGGTAATTTATATTACAATGAGTTTCGAACGATGTGTGAACTACATGTTCCTAATTACGAAATATATAATAAAAATAATCGATAAATGTTGTGAATGAATATCCATAATTTAATTACGGAGTATAATTTTTTTTAATAGTTCAATATAGAATATTTGTATTCTTTCCTTACGGCTGTTTATATATATATTTATATATGTGTGTGTGTGTGTTTTATACCTATTATAGATAAATATATTTTTTTATATTTTAGTAAAATTATTTATTTAAATGTAATTTACAACATTCTGTTACAGTAATTAGCAAACAACTGAATCAAAAAGTTATAACACAGTAGCCAATTTAAGGGTTTAGGGTTAAGAATTGATGATTACAGCTCTAAATGTAAAATTATTATGACTATTTAACTCATGTCCCAAATGGGAGTTAATGACCAATCACATATCAATGATTTTTTACTTACAACCAATCACAGTCGTTTTTCATCTCACTTTTATCAGATTAATTTTATCACTTTAAAATCAAGCTCCTCCTTTTTAACATTCCGAATAGGTCATAGCATTATTTTGCAGTGACCTCATGTGTATGTTGCATATTGTATATATAGTGCACGAAAGTTAACACAAAGTGATTGCGGGAGATAATATAATAACATTTGTAGCAATTGAAAAAAAAAAGGAACCACTGTTTGCTCTTTTTAAACGAATTATTTCCCAGGAAATAACGTTGCAGAAAAATATAATTGACATATTTACATCATAGGACATCAGAAATTAATACCTATAATGTTGGTTATAAATTTATCCACTAGGGTGCATTCTTACAATACTGCGATCCTTTGGCAATAAATAACATGATCTGGTTGCAGTGATGAACAATTGAAGCATAACAAACGTTTCTCATTTGTTTTCAATCATCGCCGTTTACATTAAGTATAGCATGAATATTTTAAAATAACTATATTTAAATAATGATTTGTGAGTAAACAGCTTAATTTTATTCGTTAAATAGTCCTAACAAATGCCACTCTTTATTCCCAAATTATCTAGATAAATTCACTCCTCACTTCGTGAGTAGTGAATTTATCGATAATTTGGAAATCACTCGTGGCATTACTACTGATAAAAATAGCAATCATATTAAATTAACAAGAGAGTTTGTATCAAATAAATCACTGTATTAAACTGCAGTAAAATATTTAAAACACGACTAGTAAAGTACATTTTTCTATCCATAGGACTATACCACAGCTTTCTTTGTGATGAGTGCAAGTTATATGCTGTTGATATTCCCATCTTTTAGATTAGGCCTATTCCATTCTGACTAACCAACCCACTGGCACTATCAAACGCGGAAGTTCATGCCTTGCGAACATAAACTTTCCATACATCCGTATCATGAGTTAATATATTGCAATTATCTCCTGGATAATTCATCTCCCTCAAATCACATTCAATGTTATTCTCCCACCTCATTCATGGTTTTCCTACTGGGCACTTTCCCGTTGGTTTTTCTACAAGGTCTTTACACGCCCCTCTTTCACTCATAATTCGTGTCACATGTCCTATTCATCACAGTCTACGATACTTAACTAATTTTATTACATTCCATATAGACTTAGATCATGTAGCTCACTGTTATTCAATCATGTTCATTCACTTGTCTGTTCGTTGGCTTCGGTACAAAAATGTTTCGCATCCATAACTGGAAAAATTACATTTTTGTATATCTTTGGTTAGGCCTAATTTTTTTTAGAGAAGTTGGATTGACAAGAGTCCTTACAGGCATATTAATACAAAAGCATGAATTTCTTGAGTTGAGCCTATATTTAATTCCTTTCCGCGCTTCATTTCTGTTTGCAATTATTGTTTCTAGGTGCCTACATAACTTCGCTTCTAATTTATTTTGATCGCTATTTAAGTAGGCCTATAGGCCCTATACATTTTCCTGAGATTGCTATTCATAATTTGCAACAAAATTTCGTACGTCCAATTTTTGCTGTTATAGTCTATTTAATACAGTGAACAGATAGGGCCTACCTTTGCTACAATCCATCTATATAGGCCTAATCGAAAATTATATTGAAAATTCAAAGATAATTCTCTTCAACGTTAGATCTGTAGGCCTACAATATAGAGTTAACTTTCGTTCCTGGATTATAGTCGTGATACATAACACTCTAACAAGATATAATTGATTTAATGCGGCCTGGATTAATATTCTAATGAGGTAAATATAATCTTTATATTTTTGTAAAAGTATTTATTGTAATGTTATTTACAACATAGTTACAGTAATTTAGCAAACAATTCAATCAAAGAGTTAAAACACAGGTAGATAGACCTATATATTGATAATGATATAGATATAGATTTATATCGGAAATAAAAAGGCTCACTGGGTAGCGTTTAGACTCCTAATTACAATGTCTCCAGTTGAATCCCCGAGACGATTTACTTTTTTAAGTAGGCCTATTCAAGGAAAATGCTAAGTTGGAAATTAATTTCATTAAATCGCCTTCTAATAGAAATAAATTAAAGTTATTTATAGAATTTAATTTAACTAAATATAGCTTATTCAATGCAACCAAATATTTTAGACGAAATGTTTAAAAGATTTTAAAAAATGAAAAATGTTCGATACTGTACGAGTTTTATATGTGATTATAGAGGCAATTTCATCCGAAAACTTAGTTTACCTTTTAAATTCCCAGATGTAGGTAAATGTAGCAGAAAAAAAAGGAGAATGAATAAAACATAGATTATAAGGACTTTTTTTTAAATAAGATCTAGTTAAAAATATAATTTCTTTGAAATTATTAATTTAATTCCGGTCTTTAGTTACCTAAATATTTCTTAAATTTAAAAACTAAATTTTATTAAATTTATTTACCAGAAATGTGCCTTTTTACAAACGAATTCACACTCCATCTTTTGAGCTTCTTTAGAAACGTCTTATAAGTTTGACACCAGCTACAAGCCAAGACATTGATTTTTTAGCGAGAAGAAACACTCTTGATTTGTCTGTTTCTTGGCGAGAGAAGCGAGGCGAAAAGGGGGAACAAACAGTTGGCGAGTCAGATTAATTCCACAAACCGCCACTAGAGACCGACACCGACTGGGACGCCACGAAGCGGTCGACATCAAAAGAATTCCCACCATCACCATGGATATACAAGTCTCAATTTAACTTGCATGTTTTAAAATTGTATAGGGAAGAAAAAAAAAAATCTTGTAAATGTTGTGTGCTCAATTGAAGGGAGCTTTAAAATAATGTATCTTTCAAGAAGCTGAGCTTTCACTGGTTTCATCCCTCAAACTGTCAGCAATGGCACTAATAGGCCTATAGGCCTGTAACTAGCAACACTCTTAATAGGCCTAAATGTCTGCTACAGGTGTCAGTGACGAAATAATATTCATATAATTAACTTGCGGTGTATGTTCTGTATCCAAAACTTATACTTAATACTTAATACAGGCTTTCCACTTTACAGCAGTTTGCCCTTGATTCCTGCTTTCCAGAGATTCCTATCTTCCCATTGTCCATCTTCCATACCCCTCTTCATCATGGCATCATATATTCCCTCATACCATGCTCTTCTACTTCTTCCCCTTCTCCTTCTGCCTGGTACCATCCAATCCAACACCTGTTTAGGCCACTGGTCTTCCGGCATCCGTTGTACATGTCCATACCATTGTAGAGCTCTCTTTGTTATCCTATCGATAACAGTTTCTTGTGCATCCATTTCTTGTCTGATATATGTATTTCGAATATGTTGTAGCCTGGATATTCTCATACTTCTCCGTAATCCATCCATTTCTGTCGCCAAGATTCTTTTCTGCATCCTTTCATTTATTGTCCAGCTTTCTGATCCATATGTAAGTATACTTTCTATTATTGTCTGTATAATCCCTTTTTTTTGTTTTTCTGGTCAAATTTCTATTCCATAAAAGACCATTCAGGGATCTAATCGCCTTCCTTGCACAATTTACTCTGTTAATAATATCTTTTCACAAGTACCAGATTTATCTATTATAGATCCAAGATATTTAAATTCTTCAACACGTTTAATTATCATATTATTTATTTGTAGGTCTTCTGAATTTCCTCCGATTACCATATATTCTGTTTTAATATAATTTATCTTCAGTCCACCTACCTCAAATGCATCGACCAACTTTCTGATCATATATTCTATATCTTCTTTATCTTGTCCTATTATAATCTGGTCATCAGCGAATAATAAATTGTGCAGTAAATGGCCATTAATGTTGATTCCCATTCCCCTACATGACTTATTCCATTTCATTAATACATCTTCTAAATATATCTTGAACAATGTTGGTGACATCCCGCATCCTTGTCTTAATCCTTTTGTTATATCAAATTCTGAGGATATTCTATTTCCAACCTTAATACTTGCTTTACAATCATACATTCTTTTTATAAAATGTATGAGAGATTTAGATATTCCAAACTTCTCCATTGCCAACCAAAGCTTATTGATGGGTACAGAGTCATATGCCTTTTCCAGGTCTATAAATGCCATATGAACTTCTTTTCCTTTAGCCAACATCTTTTCCGTAATCTGCCTGATCACAAATATATTATCAAGGCACGATTTACCTGCTGTGAAACCTGTTTGTTCTTCTGATATTCTATTTTGTATTAGTTCCTCCAATCTGATTTTAATAATTGTACTTAACGTTCTACTAATTGCTGCCATAACACTGATGCCTCTATAGTTTGATGGATCTCTTTTATTCCCTTTATTTTTGTATATTGCACTAATATACGATAACTTCCACTCATCTGGAATAGGATCTCCTTCTATCACTTGGTTAAAAAGTCTAGTTAAAATTCTTATAATTCCTGAACCACCATATTTAATTAGTTCCATGGTTATTCCTCCTGGACCTGCCGCTTTTCCATTTTTTGCTGTTTTCAACACATTTCTTACCTCCTCTTCTGTTATAGGTTCTATTAAGTCACCCTTTCCATTATCCAGTGTAGCAGAGTCTATAAATTCTCTCCTAGTTTCTGTTAAAAGCATTTTAAAATATTCCTGAAAAGTTTTCATTGGTACTAAATTAAAACTCTTTGCCATATTATCATTTCGCATGTTTGTAATTGTCCTCCATGCTTGGGCTGACTTTGAATAGCCTACTGTATGCTCGATTTCTCCACATGCCCTATTCCACATTTCTTTTTTATGTTTCCTGACTTCTGCTTTAACCTTTCTTTTAAGTAGGGCCTATGTTATAACTTCGATAATCTTCATCTTTCTTGGATCTTAAATATTTTTGATATGCATTTTTCTTTTCTGTTATGATATCAAGTATTTCCTTATTCACCCAATGATTTTTATGGTGTTTATCATTTTCCAGACCAAGTGCTTCTATTGCTGCTTCATGTATATATTTTTTCAAATGTTCATAAATAACGACCGAGTTCCAATCTTCATCAAATTTTAATTTTTCGGTGAGGCGTTGGGTATATAGATTTTAGTACTCTCATCTTGTAGTAAATGTAGATTATATCTACATTTTTCTAATTCATTTTCTATTTCTATATTTTGATCTTTATTTGCCTTTTGCCAGAACTTATAATATTATAAAAAGATTATACTGTTTTTATTTTCAATGTAATTTTTATCACAAGATAGAATACTGGCGCATACTTAAGCACTTTCGGTCTAATTATTTTAACAGTTTATGCGGATTTTATTATTAATAGCAACTTACGACTTAACTAGAAAGAAAAGAAACATATAATAAACTGAAGAACAAAACAACGAAACCTGATACTCCGAAGCCTATTGTAATTAATACACCTTTACTGGAATTAAAATAAGATGAAACAAATAATCTCTTTATTCATTCAAATGTTATAGTATTGGAATTCAGCCAGGTATAATATAGGCCTAATATAATCACTGACTTTTCTTCAAGATATTTTATACCATTCCTCAGTTTAGCAATTCCGTTCCTCGCAGGGCTACTTATTAAATGAAATGTGGAAACAGTAAAGGTTATCAAATTAATTTCAGAATAAATTGCAAGATGAAGAAAAACGCTAAACCTACGGAATATTTTTAGAATAAAAAAGAATTCTTAATTATTTTAAGTAATTTAGGAAATGTTGGCCTATTGGATAAAATAAAAAATTCAGAATCATGAAAATATAATAAAACTCAATATTTCACTTAAACGTTTTCCTAAGCATTGATCTTTTATAATTCTAACATATGTAGTCCAAATATTTAGCAGTGACACATTCTCTCGTTAGCCCTATTATTTTAATATGCACAGTAAGCCTAATTGTAATAATTTTAAGTCTTATGTTAGTCGGTCCAGAAATAACATTTTAAGGAAGTCATATCCTATGTTATGATTCATAGTATAATTCCTAGAAAAGTAGGCATTTTAATAATACAAGAGATATATTTAAAACTTACTAGATAGGCCTATCCTTACTTTACGTTTTTTGGCCAAGCGTGCTTTTACATTAATTCTTATGTAAGTATTCTAAAATAATATATATATATATATATATATATATATATATGTATGACCTAAGGCGAAATTAACTTTAATTTACTGGATTCTATACGTATGAACATGATAATTATAATTGTATTTAATTTTGATTGCGTATTTAAACTGTTTTGATCAAAAAAATATTTAATTTACATAACCTTCTAATAGGCTACTGTTGCAATAAAAAGTATATAACCTATTGGTCTAACAGGATTTTTCGGGTTTTCTTGGGGTTCTCCCGTTTCCCAAATATCTTCCCAACAACACTCTCCATTCTCCCTTGTCTCCCATTCATGTCACTTAATTTCTCACCCATTCATTTCATATCATCCTTCACCTCATCTCATGTTACGAAAAATACTTTGTTTAGCGCCCACAGGTGTTGAAAATATGCGGGGATCTAGCGGGATAGCCCACCAGGGTTTCGGCTCATGATTCTGAGAATGAGCAATAAAAATAGGGCAGAAGGGGCCAACGGGGTGGTTGTACTCGCTTCCTCGCGGCTGCGGGTCCAACCAAAAAAATGCCATATTGGTCATGATAGAAGAACCTGGTGTGCCGAACCCGGAAGACGACCTACATCTGACATAACACTGTAGAGCATACATCATTCTATTTATCCATAACATACTGGTTCAGCGCAATAGGTATTTCGGGTCTCGGTGCTCAGGGCAGTCCGCCCGCCCAGTCCGAATAAAGAACTAAAGAACCAAATATCAGTTTACACACAAATATTTTTTCTTTAGGTTACATATTAAATATTAGCCTATTTATATAAATATTTACTAAACATACTACATTCACATATGTTTATTAACGAGTTCTTCAAATTAATTAAATCATTGGTGTAATTTGAACAAGAAAAGGAACCCATTTTAAATTCACAATTTTTTACAGAAACATGGATATGAACTTAGGTCTACATTTAATTCAATCCTACAAACGTACTCATGAAAATAAAATCCTAGCATAGAACATTTACATATCTGTCATCTTCTTATATTAAGCCAAATAAAAAAATAATAAATAAAAAATAATTACCATTTCATGGACCTAATTGAACTCTTTTTGAAAATGGTTAAGTACAGTATAAGTAACTTTTATTAACATTTAATTAAGATCGGTAAGTGTATTGCACAGAATTTAATCTATAACCCTATTTTTTTTATTTTTCATTTTTTAATTACACTCTTTAACAGCGAATATCATTAGCGCCGCACTTCAAATCTGGATGTGAAAAGGAAGACACACTTTGCTGAGAGACCCTCTATAGCCTTTAGAATTAATATTTGACACGTGACCTACGACTTCAGTTTTCTTAAGAAGAAATCCATACTCGATAATTTTACGACCAGAAAAATCCTCGACAACGGGGGCGGGGGGTCATCCCGCGAACTTAGTAACTGGGAGGCGAGCATGGTAGCCACTAGTCCATCAGGTCCAACTCTAAATCGTTTATGTCGATTGTAGTTTAAATTGCGAATAAACGGTTTGGTTTATAAGATAAAAATAGTAGTGATAAAGCCTACATATATTCAGTTAAATAAAGTAGAGGAAGTAACATACTATCACACCCACATTAGTTTAATGTGCTGAACTATTAGAATAAATTCTGAATAATTTTCATAATGAAAATGGCGTCCAATATTATTACTTAAAGCCAATAGCATTGTTAATTGTAACATTTGTTTACTTTTCCTACATTTGCTTACAATGTATAAATTTATTAAACTGCTTTTACATAGTTTTGAATAGTTTATAAAATGCTGGTGAAATATTTTGAGATTATATGACGTCATATTTCACTCCTTAGTAATGACAAAAAATTTAAATCACTTATAATTTTATAGTCCACCGCTGTGGCCTCGAGGTAGCGTGCTACCTTGTCACGCTGCAGGCTCAGGATCGATCCCCGGTCGGGACAATTTTTCTGGGTGAGGTTTTTATCGGGGTTTTTCCTCACCTGTAAGACAAATGTCAGGAAAATTTTAAGCCCAACTGTCCCCGAAATCATATGGCCATCATCATCATCATCCTTATCATTATCATCATCCTTATAATTATCATCATCCTTCACCGGAATGGAAAGCAACGGGAAGCTATCACACCTACAATTCCCTAGTAAAGCTGCAAAGCATAGCAGAATTACTATGGATGGATGGATAATTTTATAAACAATTCAGTTCAAACCCATCTCTATAGTGTCTGATCGTCAAATTGTTGAATAAATTAAAAGTTACCAGCGATTATTCCGCGCAATGTGAAACAAATGAAGCTAATAAGTTTTCTTAACCCTTAAATTGAACAAAATTAAATTTGAAAAATGCATTACGAAAATAGAGGAACAGCGCAATTATTTTTTTGTTCAATATACAAGTATCAAATTATGTCTACATCTTACAATATATATATTTCTTTTTTGTATTTTTTTCTCAACTCCTATATCGGTGTACAAATGAATAAAATTTAATTATCTTATTTCAAGATTTAAAAAAAAACAGTCTCATTTTTCAAATACGCATATCGATTTTTTTGTGTAAAATATAGCGCTCTTGGGGCTGTTAACGTTGAAGGGGAGAACGTATTGAAAGAAACCATTAAAAAGAGGGTGAAACATCGTGTGGGAGGTGAGGAAGGAGGAAAGCGATAAGAATTAAAAATAGAATGGGGGAAAGTGGGAGGGTAAAATGTTTTCTGCGCTTTTTATTGATTTGCGACGTTGTAACGTCAGAGTCGACGAGGGCTAAGAAATGTAAAAAAAAAGAAGATAAAAAATAGTCGAAAGAGAGAAAGAAGAGCTTAAATGAGCGTCCATCTTGTGAAGTCAAATTACAAAATCAATGAAGAACGCCTTTCGAGGGCAATAAATGGGTTGTCTTGTAAGAACTGTAGGGCGTCTCGGTGAAAAAGATTTCAAGTTGTTATTATAGCTTCCTTATTAGAAGGCAATTTCCTTCACAATGACTGGACATCTAGGAAATCAACTCCATGCTTCCGATGATCACTGTCAGCATGACTATATCATCAATTTTTGTAAGAATTTCTGTCGACACTTAGCCCTACTACTTAAGAGGGATTGTGAAGAGGAATAAAAACTAATTTCATAAAAAATAATTTATCTCTGATTGTAATTTCCTGACATTATTACAATTTATGTTGATTACGGTTACATGTCATTTTAAAAATGCCTACAAGTATTATTAGATATCTTAAACCATTCATTTTGGGTATCTGCACAGAAATGCCTTAATTTCATTGTGCCCCCTGTACCAAATAAATAAAGCTCAGAAAGTTTCTTTGCAAAAACGAGTTTTATCTGTTAGGCCTATTTAGTTCTCAAAAACAAAATTAACGTCAGTTTTGTATTCAATTTTAGTCCAGGTCCGCTGCAACATTTCCGGAAGATGGTGGAAATGGCTTCTACAATCAGTGTATAGTGGATTAGAATAATAACGTTTTAATTTGGGGAAACTGAATCCATTTTGCATTAGAAAAATTGTGCAAGATATCCAGAAATGTTTGGACTCGTGTTTGGTGTAGGCTCACGTCCAACAAGATCATCAATATCATTCTTCTTTCTGGAGAAGATTGTCACAGGAGTGAGGAGGTACTTGAAAATGATGGAGAATTTCGTCTTTCCTCAGGTTGAAAACCTATAATCAAATCTGTGGTTGGATTTATTGGTATTTTACAATCTTTTAAGGATGCAATTAAGTTGTTTAGACAAGAACAGATATTTGCTTTAAGATCTAATTATATTTGTTACTATTTGTATTAGAAAGATGACACTTCACTTCACTGGTCGTTGCATGTCCTGAAAACTCTTAAAGAAACATTTTCGGGACTCTAGATGGCACAAGATGGACCTGAAGTATATCCTCCACGTTTCATTGACATCATACAATTGGACTTTCCTCTTTGGGGCTACTTGAAGTACAGGGTGTTCGCTACTGCAGTACGGGACTTTCGAGACTTCCATATCTGGTTGTGGAACCCATTGGTATCATCAGTTCAGACATGTTCCTGCGGACCTGGATGGACATTGAATAGCTACAGGCTGGACATTCTTCGTGTCACAGAAAAGGATCAATGGAAATGTATTAATTTGTTATTTTGTTTTTAAGAAGTTAATGTCTAATACAACTTATTTTTGCAAATAAACTTTCTTGAACTTTATTTGTATGGTATAGGACATATTAAAAAAATAGGACATTTTGGTATAGGCACCCTGATTAAATATTTCTGGAAAATCCCCTCTTGGTACACTTTTCTCATGAAATCCTCGAGGTAGAGGTATGCAATTTTCAGAACATTTTGATCAGTACATGTTAAAGTTCCTATAAAAATTCAGTAAAATAATCGGTGAAAAATGTTTATTACAGTTTTTATGATAATAAAAAGTTACAGCGTATTTTTGTGAGGTTTTAGACTATAATTACTACTTATATTTAAAATTTCGCTTTCTAGAGGCCGAAACAGGTCAACAAATGGCCTAAATTCGTGAATGTACTATGATGATGATGAATTTTTATATAGACCTAACATGAAAACTTGTGCGTAAATATAGTTATGCGATGGCCAAACTTCAATTACTTAAACACTGAATTCAACCGAATAGTTCAAAAAATACAAGTTAATGCTGAATGTATTTTTAAATAACATAGACATTGTAATAGCGTCAGATAATTAGAATCAGAGATTTGATTTTTTATTAAGAATAATTTTAATCCCTCTTTACAACCGACTCCTCTTAATCCTGATATTGAAAACTATACTCATTCGTTAGACAATATTTAGTAGCCTAAGTTAATGTTTCCAAAAATAAGAGAATGTTTCAGTCCGTAAATATATTAGGCACATACAAAACAAAGAAAAAGCTGAGAGGAAGAAGAGGAACCTGAATAGTAGAAGACCAGTGAAAACATGAAATCTTAAACATTCTGACACCAGCTAAACCAGGTAGCTCAAGAGGCAGGAAATTACTGCAGGCTGGACAGCTCGGATTTGATTCCGGGCAGCGGAGGTGTGCGATTTTTCTGCAATCATTACTGTTGATCTGATCTTTGGGCTCACACAGCTTCCCATGAAATAAGTAGACCAACCCAGAAAGTCGGTAGAAGTAAAGTCGACCGAAGCATAGGGTTGGCCACTCTACATCCCCCTAGTGCCGTTGGGTAAGAATCATGAATCTTTGCGTATACATCCCTGTAGGTCTTTTTCCTTTGCCAGGAATCAACGCAGCAAATTAGATTGTTAAATCTCTTCTAGGCCTATGTAAAAATACTATAAACATGTTGTGTTCCTAGGAACAATGACATGTTCATTCTTTCACAGTTATGAATTTTTGCAAGAAGCTACAAAATGCCTAAAATAAAAATGTAGAGTCTATTCTAAAAAAAATATAACCAATTCAGTGGCACTACCGAACCCGTAGATTCATGGTCGCGTAGACATAAACTCTCCACACATCCCAATCCTGAGTTAATGTTTTCCAGTCATCCACTGTATAATTTACTTCCCTCAAATCTTGGTTAATGTTATTCCCCCACCTCATTCTTGGCCTACCTACTGGACGCTTTCCCTCTAGTTTTCCTACAAGGGGTTTCCAAGACCATCCTTCATTCCCATTCGTGCCAAATGCCCTACCTATCGCAGTATACAAGACTCAACTGTTCTTCTTACAGCCCTGTATGCTTTCCCACGAAGTTCATGTAGCTCATTATCTTTTGTCCATGTTTCGCACCCATGCAATATTTACGAAGTAGGTAGTGTGAACCACGGAACATAGACAAAAGAATGAAAATCACGTGTGGATATTTTTTCCTCGTTTCATGTAGGTCTATTAATTTAATAGTGCGTTAGGCCTACATTTCACTCAGTTGATTTATGGAAGGGCCTAAGAATTTGTAAATCCATTAGGCCTACTCTCCCAGTCATATGCCTACTTAACTTAGGCTATAACAAAAGTAGCTACACCAAATTCCCTAGTGTAATGTTCACTAGAGAAATGTTTGATATGATGTCCATTCATTTTAAGTTGTCCATCAGCAGAGGATAGCAATAGCAAAAGAAGATTTTAAGAAAAAAGAGAAGCATTTTCTGCGGAACTTTGGCAAAAGAATTACGGAAGAGGTTGTGAAGTACTTTGTGTGGAGTGTAGCAGTGTATGGAGCAGAGGCTTGACATTACGACGGAATGAGGAAAAGTGACTGGATGCTTTTGAGATGGTGGATATGGAGAAGAATGGAACGTACAAAATGAACAGACAAAATAAAAAAATAAAGATGTGCTAGGCAGAGTGGGTGAAGGAAGAACAATGCTGGATCCCATAAAGAAGAGGAAAATAAATTGGATTGGCCACTGGCTTAGAAGAAACTGCCTGCTGACGGATGCCCTAGAAGGAATAGTCAACGGAAATAAAGTTAGGGGCAGAAAAAATCATCAGATGATAGACAATATTAAAACAAATACTTGTACAGACTCTTATAATGCCACACTTCGACTACTGCGACATACTACTCACTAATCTGACAACTGATCTATCTGACAGACTACAGCGTGCTCATAATGCGTGCATTCGATTTATATTTAATCTCCGTCGTTATGACCACGTGTCTCCTTCATTTCAGGCCTTATCATGACTACGCCTAAATGACAGAAGAACTTTACATTCACATACCTTACTATTCCAAATTCTGCACACATATTTACCAACTTATTTAACAACACGTTTTCAAAATTTATCGGCTCATCACAATTTAGGAACAAGATCACAAGACTCTTCTTTACTTTTGATACCACAACACAGGACCTGTCTATACTCTGAATCTTACACAATATCTATGGCTAGAGCATGGAACTCACTTCCCAGTCATGTCAGGGACTGTCAATCGCTATCATTATTTAAATCCAAATTAACTGATATCTTAAGTTCGACACAAAGAAAACACTAACTGCATAACAACTATATAGAGCATTCCATTAATAATCATCCAGGAAGCTACTTACTTTATTTTATATCATTTTAATTTTATTATATTCTATGTTTTTGTTAGTATTAGCTAGGATTAGATTACATCATCATTGTATTTTGTTTAGTCTGTATGGCCTTAACTCTGCCAGCTAAAATAAATTATTATTATTATTATTATTATTATTATTATTATTATTATTATTATTAATATTAAGATAAATGGTTTGTGTGCAGATACAAAAAGGAAAGCTGAGTTAAGGAAAGAGTGAAAAATGCTGAGTTTGCAGTGAAAGACCTTCTCTTGAGCAGAACACTATGAATGAATCTGCCGTACATATGCGATATTAACGCGTTCTTTGAAGTACTCCAGAAATATGTTGTGTCGAATTTGCCGATAAGCATTAAAGACGCGCCCATCTATTATTTATTCAGATTTAGACGCGAAATGTATATCTCCTGGAGGGAAAATTATTTTAAATTCCGATTATGCGGCGAGCACATGACACACTCAAGTACGACAGAGATTATACGTAAATCGAAGCAAGTATAGAGAAAACATTCACTACATACAAAGTCTATCAACGTGTATATAGACCTACCGCTCCGTGTAAGTACGTATACTAAAGAGGGCTTAATTTTTGACGACAGGTCAACAAAATATTCTTACTATTGAAATCAAATGGGAAAACCAGTAGGTCGAGATCAGTCATTAAAGTATTCTCCTGATAGGCCTATGGGTATCTCAGAGGATAAAACATATTAACTCAATTTTACATTCTGTTTTAGCATTTGTAATTCACTGATATGTGGCAAGTACAGGGCTCAATACTAGTAAAATCCAAAGCGAGGATAAATATATTTGAAGACCTTGAAATTATAAAGGAAACAAACAACACCTCACTTCTCAATGAGAACGCACCCCAGTCAAACCCATTATACGAGATCGTCAAAAACAAGTCAGTTGCTGGTACAAACAGTTGGTGTATACATCACCGTACACAACAAGTAACGGAAACTCAACCTGCAGAAGATGGAAGGTAACTTCCGAAAGCGCTCCAGTTAATTTTATATACAATATATTAACAAAGTTGAGGACGATGGCACCTACCAACAGGTACAATTTAATTTGTAACTTTCATCAAAGTACAGGGCTATTCAGAAAGAAGGGACAGACTTTAAACATTTATTTCTTCCAAACTACAAAAAATAGAAAAAAATCCAACGTTCCTGGAAAGATAAAAGTTCAAACTTCACTATTTTATGCATTCAATATAAGCACCATGTGTTACACGACAAATATCAAAACAGTGGTTCATTTGTTGCCACACACGAATCAGCTGGTCTCTAGTTATCGAATTCACTGCTTCAAAAATTCGATGTCGCAGATTTTCAAGAGTGTCAGGAATAAGGGAGATAAGAATACGGTATTTTACGGATTTCCACAAATAAAATCACACTTAGATCTGGTGACCTGGGGGACCACCGGCGATGAAGTTGATTTTCTGCTCCTCCTCTTCCAGTCCAACGTCTTATTTTGTCGTCATTTTGATACAAACAATCAACATGACAAACAGAGCCAATGCGGCCGTGATCGGTAGTTCAAACCTTTCTCTTTCCAGAAACGTTGGAATTGTGTTTCCATTTTTTGTAGTTTGGAAGAAATATTTGTTTGAAATCTGTTCCTTCTTTCTGAATAGTCCTGTATAAGATGCACTATTTTCACAACGAAAATCTATAGCGATGCTGTTATCATAACTAATGCCACGAGTGATTTCCAATTCATCTAGAGGATTTAGATACCAATAGTGGCAATTATTAGGACTATTTAACGAATAAAATTAAGCTGTTTTCTCAAAAATCACTATTTAAATATAGTTACCGGTATTTTAAAATATGTATATATTTAATGTAAACGGCGATGTTTGAAAACAAATCAGAAATGTGTGGTTATGTTTATTCACTGCAACTTTATCATATTATTTATTGCCAAATAGGATCAAAATTAGCCATAACCCACTAAGATCGCAACATACTAAGAATGCACCCTAGTGGAGAATAAATTAAATACATCAAACTGTATATTATAACCAACATTATAGGTTATTAATTATTTTTTTTAGGAAATAGCTCAGAAAAATCATTATTTAAAAACACAATTATTGAACACACAATTATCAAATATGTAGTTCGAAGGAATCTGTTCATTATTTGCTACATCCAATATATAAACTCGATCACTGCAAAATAATGCTCTGACCTGTTCAGAATATTAACAATTTTGGTAAAATTTTGGTAAATATAATTCGATAAATAGCGAAGTGAAACTCGACTGTCAATGGTTGTAAAACAAATTTATCGAAACGTAGATTGGTGATTGACTCCCATTTGGGGCTTGAGTTAAATAGTCACAGAAATCAGTTCTTAGCATCAAAATGCTTTACTATAAAATGTACGTACGTGAATTTCATGATATAAACAAATTAACTTCTTGGCAAAAATATTTGTTTATGTTGAATGCATTACCTATATGGACTCAGATTTTTTTTTATCTGAATTCATACGTAATTAGTGGCTTTTAATTCCTAAATGTTAATTTTTTTTCGCGATAGAGCGTTTTGTCGTACTTACAGCAATGGCGACCATGACTGAAAGTGCAGCTTCCTACATTTTGAGGTTGCCAATCTAAGTAACTATAGCCTACCATAACAAAATAACTACAATGTAATATTACATTTTACAAACATGCGTGTAGGAAGTAAAGCCACTGCCCTCTATGCATACTACATACAATGTATTATACAAAAAAAATCCAAAAGGTAGTGTTAATATACATTATACGAAACAAATCATTGAATTTTAAATCAACTGAACTTTATTTGAAACAATATAAAACCATAAGTACGTACTTGCCGCCATTTTATCATTGATTGGTCTCACGGCCTCCTGTTGTTTCAACTAATAAACATTGCCGACACTGTTAGCATTAGTCAATTGTTTATAATGAACGCAAATATTTCCAACAAAGATATTATCTTACTATTATTTATTAATTTGAAAACACAATCGCGCAAAAAATAATGTACAAGGCACGTTTGTGAAGTATTTTACAGAATCTCGGAAATTAAAACCTTTCTATCGCTCGGTTTTTAAACATTTTCCTATATTCTGTAAAAACTTCCCAACCGCGTATCGTAATATACTATTACTTATTCACTGAGTGTTAATTCCTCGATATAAGATAGGCCCTAATTCTAGTCTATTTGTCATCTTGTTTAACGACGCTCTTGGCATATCTTAACTGCTAAGATAGCACATTATTATGTGTATAAGAACATTTTCAACCCGAAAAATAAAATGACACACATCTAAACCTCAAATTTGTAAAAGTGCACCTAATACTCTTTTCCTCAAGAATATGGATTTAAAATAAGAAACATGTACTAGTCCTATTGTAGATATTAGACCTATCACTTAATCGAAGTTCAGAAAAAAAGGAATTATTGAAATTAGCACTTAAAATTACCAGCTGTATAAAAGTTTTGATTAGAATTTTCGATCAGTTAAACAAATACTGAGAGTAATTTTTAAGTAGGTTCTAATTCCATATCCAGGATTAGAGGGAAAATAATCGTGAACATTCATTGTATCCTTAGGATTTTCCTTACACAAAATTACGTCAGCATTGATCAACATTTTTCTTGTTGATGAAAGCAGGAGATAGGTCTGTTTTTTGTCCTTTGTTCCAAGGGGAGAACTAAGAAGGATAATTGGTTTAGTGCAGAAGGGAGCACATTCCAGGACAATGCAGAATAAGTGAAACAGAACACTTTCGCCAGCAACAACCCTCTTCCCAAGCTTTCTTTTTAATACAAAAATTGTCCTTCCAAACCAAATCCATGTCGTACACTGTAACCATCACTTCATGTTTTTACTAATACTTTAGTTTCACATTTCAAGCTATATTTAAAAAAAAAACAAATAGTTATTTTATTCTTATTCCTCCAATATTATTTTTGAATGTAACATTTTAATACTTTGCTCTTAATAGTGACTACTGTCTTATTGTTTAGATTTTCCTCTATACTCTCATTCACTTCCGGATGTCACTCTACGTCAGTATTTCTTTAAAACTCAAGAAATTTGGTCATTATTCTACTCCTGTTTCAATGTTCACTAAAGACTCAACAATCCAACCTTTATATCTCTATCTTCTTCTTATCCAGCTTCTTCTCATAAGCATTTATCTATACGAAATAAATTGTCTGCTCCGCTTTTTATAATATTCTCCCATCATTTTTTTAGACATCTCACAGATCTTATATATATATATATATATATATATATATATATATATATTTAACTTATTTTTTTATATTGTATCTTTATATTAAAACTGTGGAAAACAACGGGAAGCTACCACACCTACAATTCCCTAGTAAAGCTGCAAGCATAGCATGAAAATTATATGATTGCAGTGAAGTACCTGCCCTCGGGCAGAATTACTATGGATGGATGGTTGGATATTAAAACTCAGCAATTAAGATGGTATGGACATGTCCAACGAATGGAAGAGGATCGGCTACCAAAATATGTTTTGGAATGGAAACCTGAGGGAAGACGAGGCAGAGGAAGACCTAAAACCTCCTGGAGTCAGGGAATATGTTTATACATGAACGAGAAACATCTACAACCAGGAGATTGGATGGACCGACAAAATTGGCAATTAGGAATCGGGCGATGTCAAAGACATTAATCAACCGATGATCTATCTATCTATCTACCAATCTTTAGATCGTAATTTAAATTAGTTCAATCTATCATTCACATGCCTATTACAAATTGTAATTCCTCTCTAAAGTTACATTTCTTGTGAGATCCTACTTTGCAGGTTGTTTAACGCCTTTTAAAACTTACATTTCTGAATTCTCAAATTTTCTTTTCTTTCTGCTTAGTTAAGGCCGAAATTCATTTATATACGACAGCAAGGAAATAATCACAGACTACCCAAACATGTAACAATTTACTTTCTTCTCTGCATGTAGGCCTACTTTGTTTTCATGAATTATATTAATAAATTTATACCATAAAAATTCTTGAATTTTAATCAAAATAATATTATTTTCTACATTAATATCTTGATAATAACTATTATTGTTAGTAAAATTAAACGGTTTATCTTATAATAAAAAACAGGTACCTCAAATATCAATCGTTCTAAACTAAAATTAATTTCTGTTTAAAAAACTTTGTCAAACAGTTGAAACCATAGGAGCAGGTCTTTCAGAAGCATGTTCCATATTCAACTGTTTGACGAAGTTTTTTAAACAGATATTAATTTCAGTTGAGAACGACTGATATATCAGTCATATAGCTACTATATTTGAATTTTTTACTACATAACCTCAATGGTGATTTACAATGAATTTTTAGAAGTAGTGATTTATGTATTCTATATTTTGATTATGTATTATTTTTGCATTCTTTCACGATATGTTCCTTTAAATTCCATTGTTTTGGCATTGATATTTTCATATTATGGTGTCCACAGGCCCGATTAAGCTGAAAAAGATTTGATTCAGTCTCCTGTGTCAGTTTGGCTCATTGTTTTCTTGTTCACTGTTTCTTATCTTCCTCTACGGCCATTCTTATAACTCTATTTTCAAATTGTTCGTTTATTGTTTTGTTTGTTTTATACCTTATCATTTCAAAGTTGCTTTAATTTTCCATATTTCATTATGGTTTTATTCTTTGCATTTGTTTATTATTCTCCAGTCCAACTTTTTTTCATCATCCGGTACATCTTAATAATTTGACATGGTATTTGTTTGCTTTTCTCGCTTTGCTAACATAGAACTAGCCTATTCATAGTAGGCCTATTCTTTCTACTATCTTCTCTTGTCACTCATGTTTCTTCCAACTTTCAAATTTCTCGATTTTCTTATTGTAAAATTTCCTTCCATTGTAGTTGTTTTCTTTCTTCCTTTTTCACCGTTAATGTATTTTCTTCTCAAATTAACATTTTATTATCTCGAATTATGTAAAAAATACCAATTGAGATCAATATTTTAAAAGATAAATCTCTCGTGTGAAACAAATTTTGCTTAGCCCAAAGTTCGAACAAAACGTTTATTCCCAGTGTTTGACCATTTAAAGAAATAGGTTATATCTTACGTAAATAAGATATATTCTATAAGAACATAGTAACTTTTCGCTTAATTTATTCAGTTTAGATAAAAAATTGAAAATAAAACTTCCAATTTCCTCACTTTACTTATAGAAGCGCTGTTCTTAGCTTGGATTAAACCTGCAATAGTTAGGAGACGGTGTGAAAAGAACAGATGAATTTTATTAAGAACAATTAAGTCTCGTAGAATGTGATGGGCAGGACACGTGGCACGAATGGGGAATGAAAGGGGGTTATCGAAACTTCTTGTAGGAAAGCTAGCTGGAATGTATGATCTGTATCTGAAACCAGATATAATAAGAACAGTTAAGTCTCGTAGACTGCGATATTCAGGACATGTGGCACGAATGGGAAATTAAATATGGGAATGAAAACTTAAAGGAAAGCCAGAGGTAAAGCGCCCAATAGGTAGGTCAAGAATGAGGTAGGAAAATTACATTAATCATGATTTAAGAGAGGTAAATTATACGACAGGGAATTACTGGAAAAAAAAATGGCTCAGAACAGTTTATGTCCTCGCGGAGATGAACTTCTGGGTTCGATAGTACCAGGAAATAGTTCGTTATACAAAGACAGTCTTATAGAGTAATATTTGAATCAATAGTTTGAAGAAACTGCATCAAGTGGTCTATGCATAACTTATTTATAAGAATAACTACATACTGGAAGGTCGTGATTTGACCAATTGGAACGACAGAATTTTCAATATTCCATCTTGTTTGCTTTAAAGTATCATGTGGTAGTTCATACCCTGTATATTAACTCATTTTACAGCAGCTTAACCCATTCGCCTTAAAAGGCGAAGTACACTCGTCGGCAGTTAAATGACCTTTAACCCGGATGACAACATACATTCGCTTTACTCTGCTGTTATATATTTCGCAATATTTTAAACATCCCTTGGCAGGGTAATCTTTTGTTAACATTTATGAATAGTAGAGGAATGTGTTTTTGTCTTCACCCTCATAGTGATTTCAAGTACCGTTATCGTTTGTTTGTTTTGAATGTCTGAAAATAGACAACATAATTTACATTAACTTAAATCCTGTTTCTGGGATAATCCATTGAGCATTTAAATCTGAATCGAATGGGTTAATATCCAACAAGTGTTATCAAAACTGGAAAAAAGGAATATACAATATTTGAATCGAGTAAATGTCTACTTCGAATAAGTTCATATAATTTATCACATAAAACTAATTAAAATTCCTTAACATATACACCTGACATACTAGGTATAAGTTGTTTATTATTGGTAGCAATGTGCTTTTTTTTTACTTCAATGAAGACAAGTATAAAGCTAAACACGCCTTACTTATTAAACACAAGGAGGAATGGGGTTTATGATCATTTTTATAAAATCTGTCTCACTCCCTATCTGCTGAACAAAATGACAACACAAACTTCAGCAACGAGTAATACGAAAAGCGGTAGAATTTGATTACAATGTCGAAATTGTATGCTTTTTGATAAGCAAGAAGGGGAAGCAAAGGGAAAAGTTGGTGTCTATTCTGTCCGGATGTGCTCGGCAACACACTACCTGTATCTCGGCAAGTTTTACGCTGGCCAGGTAGAGAGAGAATGTTTCCACTTTATCGCTTGCTTCTCTTCATCCAACCTGTCAAAGTGTTCCTAAAGTACCAATACAAATATTTACCGCTACATAAATATACCGCCTCTCATTAAATGGATACGTATCAATTTCCATTAGAGATAAAAAAGGGGAGTTTAAGTTGAAAGGCAAACACTTTTTTACGTTGCCCCGTGGGGTGATGTTTTTATAGGGTAACATAATGAGGGTCTGAAGGCCCCCTCGGAGATCATTTTTTGCGAGGAAAACAACTCTGGACTACTCAATGTTTATGTTAAAATAGTGGTTCCAATTTAATTTTCTGATCACGGATTCCTTAGGATTTATTAAAAAATCACACGTGTATGTATATAGGCCTATATATATGAAAAGAAAAATGAATGCTTGAGTCGGGATTTGAACCCGAGTCTCTAAACTCTGTACGTTTAGCGCTCTAACGACCTGAACTACCCAAGTATTCCAACACAAACATACATTCTTCTTATATATGTGGTATTCTCAATTCACACAAGAGGTAGCGGAAAATCGTCCCGACTGACATCTAGTGCCCAACATAACAGTTAAGCAAATATATATATATATATATATATATATATATATATATATATATGATATGAAAAGAAAAAAGAATGCTTGAGTCGGGATTTGAACTCGAGTCTCTAAAGTCTGTACCTTTAGCGCTCTAACCAACTGAGCTACCCAAGAATTCCAAGACAAACATACAATTTTCTTATACATGTAGTATTCTCAATTCACACAAGAGGTAGCGGAAATATCATTCAACTGCCATCTAGCGGCTAACCTAACAGTTAAGCAAATTATTAAAGAGAATATTTACTTTATAGCAGTAACGCTTGTATATATAGATATTATAAATATATTTTTGACATTTGGCAATGAAGGCAAATATGATATGTAAAGAAAAAAGAATGCTTGAGTCGGGATTTGAACTCGAGTCTCTAAAGTCTGTACCTTTAGCGCTCTAACCAACTGAGCTACCCAAGAATTCCAAGACAAACATACAATTTTTCTTATACATGTAGTATTCTCAATTCAATAATATTCAAAATATATTTATAATATCTATATATACAAGCGTTACTGCTATAAAGTACATATTCTCTTTAATAATTTGCTTAACTGTTAGGTTAGCCGCTAGATGGCAGTTGAATGATATTTCCGCTACCTCTTGTGTGAATTGAGAATACTACATGTATAAGAAAATTGTATGTTTGTCTTGGAATTCTTGGGTAGCTCAGTTGGTTAGAGCGCTAAAGGTACAGACTTTAGAGACTCGAGTTCAAATCCCGACTCAAGCATTCTTTTCTCTTTTCATATCATATTTGCCTTCATTGCCAAATGTCAAAAATATATTTATAATATATATATATATATATATATAGGGCCTATATAAAATATCAATCCTTCATATTTGTAATTAAGTAATATGGACAAGAGTATCTACATTTTCAGATATAGGCCACTGTTACATTTATTCACAAAAAACTGCATACAGAAATACACGTCGGAAAAATGTAATTTATTTAAAAAAATACATGGCATCTATGGAAACATTTTCTTGCCCAGTGTGTACTATCAGTAGAGTTAACACAAATCAATATTTTTTCTTAAAGTCTAATTTACTCATCATTGATACTATCAAACCTCTAGGTTCATGGCCGTGCGGACATATAACCACATCATGAGCTAATATTTTCCATCAGCCCCTGTATAGTCGGCCGCGGTGGACTAGTGATTATGCTCCTTGCCTCTGGTCCCAAGGGTCGCGGGTTCAAACCCGGCCGGGGTCGATGGATTTTTTAGGACGGAAAAATCCAAGGAGCAAGTCCTCCGGGAGGGACTTTAAGCCGTGGGTCCCGAGTCTGAAGATTTTTAGGCTCGTAAAAAATCCTTAAGCCTGAATGAAAAGGCCTCTAAGCAAAATTTACCTAATTTTCCCGTCCTAGTACTACCTTGGTTTCCTAGATGTCAGTATGAGGCGGAACGCTGACCACGTAGGCCTACCACTCAAAATGACATCTATACGAAAACAAGTGTAACTAAATTAGTATGGTTCAAATTCTTCCCTGTAGGGGGAGAGCGCCTAAATCTCTGTAAAGGGAAAACATAGGCTTACAATACAATACAATAATTTACTTCCCTCAAATCATCTCCCAACTCGTTTTTGATGAACCAACTGGGCGTTTTCCCTCTGGTTTTCATACAAGAAGCTTCAATGCACATCTTGCATTCCCTATTCGTGCCACATGTCCTGCTCATCGCATTCTATGAGATAAATCTTATTATTATATCTGGTGTCCTATAAAGATCATGTAGCTCATGTTATATAGGCCTAGTCTTCTCCATTCGCCCGTCTGTTTATTTCTCTTTGGTCCAAAAAAATTCCTAAGAACTTTATTCTCAAATACTTGTAATCTTTTCTCCTCCCTTAGGGTAACAGTCCGTGTTTCGCATCCATATAGGCCTAATATATCTGGGAGAATAACAGTTTTTATAGCCTATTATCAGATTAACTTTTTTTAAGAAATCTGGTCGACAAAAGTCCGGATTTCCAGAATTGGATCTAAGATTAATTTTTTTATGTGTATCATTCCTATTAAGATTTTTGCTTATTTGTTTTAGTTTACTTCTTATATAAGGATTTATTATTAACTTTAAGAAAATGCCTTTAGAATAAGTTATTCAGTAATCACTGTGTAAGATTCCAATTCCATTCATGAGCAGATAGCCCTCAGGTTGCAAAAATACTGTTATTATTTTAATTCTAGACACTCCAAAGATATATAGGCATCTACTGGTTTAAAATAATTTATGTAGTTCGTTGTTATGTAGTCTTCTCCATTCACCTGTCTGTTCATCTCTCTTTGGTCCAAAAATTTTCCTAAGTACTTTATTCTCAAATACTTGTAATCTCCTTTCCTCCCTTAAAGTAAGAGTCCATGTTTCGCACCCATATAATATAACTGGTAGAATAATAGTTTTATATATTTTAAAACGTTAAACTGAAAATATATAAAACTATTTTTCTACCAGATATATTATATGGGTGCGAAACATGGACTCTTACTTTAAGGGAGGAAAGGAGATTACACGTATTTGAGAATAAAGTACTTAGGAAAATTTTTGGACCAAAGAGAGATGAACAGACAGGTGAATGGAGAAGCCAGATATAATGAGAACAGTTAAGTCTCGTAGACTGCGATGGGCAGGACATGTTGCACGTATGGGGAATGAAAGACTTGCATGGAAGCTTCTTGTAGGAAAGCCAGAGGGAAAACGTCCAGTTGGTAGACCAAGAATGAGGTGGGAGAATAACATTAACTATGATTTGAGGGAAGTAGATTATACAGGGAATGATTGGAAAGCATTAGCTCAGGATAGGGATGTATGGAGAGCTTATTTCCGCGCGCCCATGAACCTACGGGTTCGATAGTGCCAGTGAGTAAGTAAGTAAGTAAGAGTGAAGATTTTTAAGGAAAACAATTATGTCTTTGTTGGCGGATCCCTGGGGCACAATTTAAGAATCGCTGTGTTAAATAGCAATAGTTATTTTATTGTATATTTTCTTTCAAACTTTGTTTAATAATTTTACTTTGGCTAATGAAAAAAGAATAAAATGTTATCAATACAAATACTTGTAGGCCTATTTTTATTCCATATAATCAAATCCCGAGATTGAGTAGAACTATAGCGACTAACTAAAAAATTAAGTAATGGTGGAACAATTTTAATCTTAAGGGATTAATATTAAGTGAATTGGAATATACAAGGAGAATGGTCTACGCGATTGGTTATTTCTTTAACATAAATTAACCCTTAAATTGGCGAAATACTGACTGACTGACTGACTGACTGACTGACTGACTGACTGACTGACTGACTGACTGACTGACTGACTGACTGACTGACTGACTGACTGACTGACTGACTGACTGACTGACTGACTGAGGTTTGGCGAAGTCCAACTTCACCCAATGAGTTGCGTACTAATTTCTCGTGGTACTTATTATAATATGTCGGACCGCAGTGAAAACTAAATCTAAGTTATTAACCTATATTACTTTGTATTGAGGAATGCAGGCATTCACGGCCGGTAATCATAATATTAATAGATTTCGGGCTATGTGACCGTGGTCTATAACTGATGTTTCTTCCAGACGTTTCTTCCTCAGCTGCGGAGGGCATCTTCAGTGACGAGTGCTTATAGGTGTTCTTCTCTTGTTTTAGACTCAACTTGAAACGTCTGGAAGAAACACCAGTTGTAGACCACGGCCACATAGCCCGGAATCTATTAATATTACTGTGTGATTCAACAGATATTAGGTAATTTATTCTCATTTACTTTCTATTGTTTTATTAAGATGTTAATTAAATTAAACATTTGAATTTTATAGGATAAGTTGCATACTTAAGTACTAATTAGGCCTATCTCGTTACTTAAGAAAGAGAGTACATTAACTTGAATCAAATGCAAAAACGATGAATGTCACTTACCTATGATTGTTCAGGAAATCAATTTTAAAGTTTCGTTCTTCTCCTGTGCAGTGTATTTAATTATGCCGATATCTCCTAGACTAAAATCGTTTATGCCTTGAAACTCTATTTAAAAATTCTACGGCAGCAGTGGTAGAGGCTGGTACAGTTAGATGAAAAATGAAAAAAATAGTTACATTCATCGTTTTTGTATTTGACTCTTCACTTGCTTCGAGGATCGCGAATTCAAACCTGTCCAAATTAATTGGATTTTTAAGAGAGTAAAAGTTCTGAGTGTCGGAGGCAGTAGTTTAGTGTTATGTTCCTTGCCTCTAATCCCGAGCATCGGAGGTTCAAACCCGGGCGTTATTGGTGGATTATTTTGTTATGATGGAAAAATCCAAATAAGTCCTCCGGGAGGAACTATAGCCATGGGTCCCGAGTACCAAGATTATCAGCCTTGTAAAAGACGTTTAAACATAAAAAAGAGGCAAAATTTGCCAACCTTAATTATCCAAGTAATACTTCAGTTGCCTACTAAATGTCTCATTGGATCGGTATGCTGACCACACGTCATTCATAACATATGTAGGGAAATAGGTGCTACTAAATTAGCTTGGTCCCAAAACGCCTAACCAAGAATACGGATAAACTCAAATGGCTGTAAAACTAATTAGTAAGTAAATACATTTTCTTAGTACGGATTCCTTCAGAAGAGAAGTTAAGCTGTAGTCCTGTAACGCCCTGGGGGTCCGTTTATCGGGCCCCAGCTGTGCTCACAACAGCAACAGGGCGCGTCCCCGGGTGGCAATAGGGGAACGGTCGGTGGTTTGCTTACACTCCTCCCGGCTAGGTCCAGACCGGACCCGCGGGCCATTTGTGAGGTCGTCAGGACTCGAGCGACCTGATGTACTACATATCTCGTGCTGCGCCCACTTCAGCAGCAAATCGCGTCCCCTCGGTTGCGTAGTGGGGAAAAGGTCGGTGGATCTGCTAGTCAGTCTTCCCTTCCAAGTCCGATGGACTCGCGGACCATAAGTGGGGTCAACAGGAGACGAGCGCCCTGTTGTACTAAAGCTCAAATGTCCCGGCCCACAACGGGAGCAGCGGCCGTCGTGGCGAGGCGGTGGGAGATTGTGGAGATCAGAAGCTCCCTTCTCTTGGTTAATCCCGAGGACCTTTGTGGGGGCACCATGGGCGATGAGCTCCCTGGATGCCTACATTGCTCAGTGGGCTGACTCACAGCAGCGGCACGACTAGGCTTAGTCTTGCGAACGGGCTGGTTGGGACAATACCGGGCGTAATGCTGGGAATTACCACCAGGTCAATAAGCTCGGGAAAGGAGGAAGCGCGGTCTTTGTTGGTGGGATTTAGCGCCGACTCTGGAACCGAGTGACCCAAGGACAATCTGTGAGGTCGTCAGGAGTTGAGCGACCTGACGTACTATAGCTCAGGCTGGACCCACTTCAGCAACCAAACACGTCCCCAGCTGGTGCACTGGGGGAAAGATCGGTGGATCTGCTAGACAGTCCTCCCGGTCAAGTCCAAGGGACTCGTGAACCATTAGTGGGGTAGGCAAGAGTTGAGCGCCTTGTCGTACTAATTGCTCATCTGTTGGAGCTTGCGAGCTCCGTGCTAGCCCACAACAGCTGCAGAAGGCATCCCTGGGGGCACACCAGGGCTCGGCCCGGACCAGTCCAGAGGGGAGACTACTGTACTGGTTCCTGGCTCGGCCTACGGGCCCGTCGACAAACTGTGGGGTCGCCAGGAGATGAGCACCTGGATGTACTAAAAGTCTCACACTGTTGGGCTTGTAGCCCTAGCCGGTCTCACAACGGCTGCAGGACACGTCCCTGGAGGCAGAACA
Organism: Diploptera punctata; assembly: GCA_030220185.1. Classification (NCBI taxonomy): domain Eukaryota; kingdom Metazoa; phylum Arthropoda; class Insecta; order Blattodea; family Blaberidae; genus Diploptera; species Diploptera punctata. The sequence continues at coordinate 498,644 of JASPKZ010008023.1, forward strand.
GGAGAATGGTCGGTGGATCTGCGACAGCAGTCCTCCCGGCTAGGCTCATGGAGCCCGTGGACCAACTGTGGGGTCGTCAGGAATGAGCGACCTGACGTACTATGTAGTTCAGCAATTCCCAGAACTTGCAAACTCCAACACCCTCTCTCTGGGGTGTTGGTTTAAGGACCGTGAACTTGAACGTGGACGTGAATATAGGATAGGGAGGACTAGAACTAGGACTTGGGAGTATGGTCATGACGACCGAGGTATCCCAAGTGGTGGTGGAAGGGCCTAGATGTAGTCCTGTAACGTAGATTTAAAAAACTCCAAGCGCGATAGGATTAGAAGGCCCTTGGCCTAACAGTCGGCTGATGGTCTCACATCTACATGTGTTAATCACGGAGGTAGACGATCATCTAGCCAGTGTAGGGATGACATGTGATCAACATGTTGGGTCCCCAGCCATTATAACTGATCTTCTCAACTTGGAGTCGCTATTTATTGTAGCTATCTAAATGCCTCACGATGCTGGGTGGACACCTGTCCCATACAAAAATTTCTTCCCCCATGGGGACTCGAACCAGTGCAAGTCCCGTAGCTTTGCGCCAAGGCTTCTTGCCTTAACTACTTGGCTATAGCGCGGGACGTAACGTAGATTTACGGCACCTAACATAATTTGAAAGCTAAAAAAATAATTATCTGAGTACAATTTGTCAGCCCTTTTACGCCCGAAATTGAATTACGACGTTAATGATTTGGGTATATATATATATATATATAATATATATAATATATATATATATATATATATATAAATATAAAAATAAAAACTACCTACTTATATACCTAAAATAAATAAGGTTGTTGTTGTCAGAGCAGTAACTCCTAGTTTCAGGTACGTAGCCTATCCATCCATCCAGAGTAATTCTGCCCGAAGGCAAGTCCTTCACTGCAATCATAGAATTTTCATGCAATGCTTGCAGCTTTGCTAGGGAATTTTAGGCGTGGTAGCTTCCCGTTGCTTTCCACACCGGTGGAGGATGATGATGATGAGATGATAATGATAAGGATGATGATGATGATGGCCATATGATTTCGGGGACCGTTTGGGCCTTAAAGTTTTCTTACAGGTGAGGAAAAACCCCGATAAAAACTTTGCCCAGAAAAACTTCCCCGAGCGGGGATCGAACCCGGGCCCGCTGCGTGACAAGGCAGCACGCTACCTCGAGACCACAGCGGTGGACTATACATAGGCCTAAATTATAAGAATTTCTTTATGGATTTTATTTTTAATTTCCCGTGTGTAATACGATTTTAAAACTGTATTAATCAGAATACTTGTACTGAAACAGTTGATGAGTCCGATTTATAAAAAAGGCTGCAGGTTAATCTCTCAAACTGTGACAGAGAAGAAATATGAGGTAGAAAAAAAGTGTTGCCACATATGATGCTTAGGGGTTCGGAAGAAGATGTAAGGTTGGTGAGAGAGGAATTTTGGGTTAAAGCATTTATAAAGGTGTCGCGTGCCAGTGTAGGGGAATAAAAAAAGTAAAACAAGTCGAGGCGCAGCCATAAAAGTGTTGTGGTGTGTTATATCATGTTGTTCAACAAGCCGGCAGCTTCTGGAGCCAAGGGGGAGAAAAAAAACAGAATGTTTTTAAATTCAGAGCTCGGGAAAAGCTTAAAAAAAAAGAGGGAGAGAAAAAAGAATATTTAGCAAGAGGCAAAAAGGCTAATGTTTTACATGGTAGGGGAGACTGGGGTTAATTGTAATCATTTTATTCTCTGGCGTGAATACAAACTAAAAAATACTATTTAAAATAACATTAAATATATATGAACAGGGAAATAAACAGGCAAGTCACTTTTTTGTGGAAATGGATTTTAAGGTGTCATTAGATTTTCCATGGAAAGCACTATCATTATAGAAGCGTGATAAGCTAATAAAGACTGATTAAAATAATGTAAAACATATTTGAATATAAAAATAAAAATGTATAAATGTTGAATATGAAGGGTGCAGGGAAAGAAACAGGTAAGGTACTTTTTTGTTGAAATGGAGTTTGTTGTGTTATTAGATTCTCGTTGGAAAGCACTATCAATACAGAAGTGTGAAAAGTTTAGTCATGTATTTATGTATCTCTAAAATTTGGCATACATAGGCCCTATACGGAAGTATGGACGTTGTATAACTAAAATAATGCTTCTTTTTTTTTTTTTTTTTAGGTTTCAAGCGAAAAAAGTGAGTTGCCTGGTTTCTTCCCTGAATCCTTCATAAATATAAATAGGCCCTATATAAATACAGTATACAAATAATAATGCTTACATCAAATTAATATTGGATATAATATAAATCCTAACTAATTAACTAGTCACTGGTAGGCTACTATCGAACCAGGAGGTTCGTGGCGTCACGAACATAGGCTATAAGTTTTCTATTAGGCCTACATACTTATGTTGAGGTATATTTTCTATTTTCAAATTATTCTCTGTATAATTAATTTCCCTAAAATAGTAGCCTATTAAATGATATTGTCACTTCATTCGTGGTCTACATACTGTCCGATTTCCCTCCAGAATATCTACGATAAGTTTTAATGCCCCTTTCTCAATCCCTATTTGTACCACATGTACTGTCGATCACAGTTTACGACACTTATCTGTTGCTATTTACATTAATTAGTAGGCCTATATAGTTTTAGTTTTTTTATTCAGAACTGGGCTGGAAGACTACCTTTAAGCGCCTTGATCTGAAATATCTATTACGATTTCCCAACATTGTGGTTGAATGGAATGAATATTGTGTAAAGTCTTGTTACCGTTTGTTATTTATCATGATTATTATTATTGTTATAATTATCATTATTATTGGTAATATTACTTTATTTACTAGTTACATCTATCAACTATTATTAGCCTGTAAGTTTTCCAACTTCCAATTTGTTTATTCGTAATTTATGGGAAGGTCATGAGTTCGTCAACAGACTGTATTATAAATTAAAAGAATTGGTATGGGTATTGTCTATGTGATAAATTATCACTCACTTCAGTCTTTAAATGCAAACGTTGATAAACATTTATATTTTTACAGAATCCTTAATGTATTTGCAATAAAATAAATCACAATACTTTATAACACATTACAACGTTCGTATCTTTAATAGACGTATAAAATATAAATACATTTAGTCTATCTAGACACACCGTTTTTCTTTTCTTGTTTTCATATTTTTAGTTATGAATGATAAATGAACATAATAATCAGGCACAAACAACTAAATAACAGATTTTAAAATTTAAATATCAAATAATTATACAATTTGATAACTGCAAAATTTTATTAGATAACTACTCCCATTAAGATAAAGGTAAAAATCATACAAAAAACAAATAAATTACAACTGATTTTAGAATTTAAATATGAGATAAATTATAAAATTTCATGACAGCAAAATTTTACTAGATAAACTATTTTCATTAAGATGAAAAGTAGATAATTTTAATTTTAAATCCAAAAAAAAAGTTTTACTTTCAAATCTTTCCATTAACACATGAATGGAAAATTATATGGAAGAAAGTAACATGGAAAGGAAAAAGAGTATTTGATGGAGCAATGTTAATATTCTAGCAAAAATTTGGTCTGATAAAATAAGGTACCCAATATACAATTGCTTCATCATCACCATCACCATGGCTTAGGCCTATAGGCCTATTAGGACTATTCTGATCTCGAAGTGTATCGAATGTATCTATCCACTCCCTTATGAGCAGCCTCTTAATCTCTTATTTGTAGGTTTGTCATGTGGAATCTTTCTAGGGAGTTTGTAGTCTTCCATTCTTAAAAGATTTTCTCAATATGAGTTATGGTATCGTGCTATTTTCTCCTCAAGGTTTTATATGTTTCAATCTTTTCAGATGTCTTAATTTTTATTTCTATCTCTTCTTTGATATCCTGCCACCGGTCGAACAATCTTATCTCTGCAGGCTCTATTTGCCTGGTACTATTTTGGAGAAATAATAGCCTTCAAACTGTAAATGTCAAACAGTACTTTTAAATGTATTTACAAAATGTATTTCATCAATTCCAAAAATTAATTGTCTGTATCACTTTGTTCTTGAGGCAATCCTCTAATGAAGAAAGTTGTATATAATAATAAAAATATACAATGGAAATGGATAGTTACTGACAAAAGAGAGGAATTTTTAAGAAGTAACTGGATTCAAATACATAGGCACAATAATCTTTTTTTTTTTGACTTTATTAAACACAATGTGTACATTAAATTTAATTATGCTTTTTACCAGTCTTTAGTTACAGTGTTTAGTGGTAGAGTCCTGTTTTTACACTTCGCTAGATGATATTTGGGACAGGGATTGTTGCATAATTTACAGACGCAGTCCTCGTTGGGTTAATGGTACATGTGTTGAGGCATATATTCCCATGAAATTCATGGGCTGCGAAACGTGTGTACAGGTGTCGAAGTTCGGTTGCTTACAGGTTTCTGTTTTCATTGCGTCTGTTTCCATAATTTCTGTCGGTATCTCGGCGGCTTTATTCTGTCTCTCCTCGATGACGATGCTGTATGCTTGCGTTTCCGATAGTCTGAAGCAGCGTCTGATATCCTCGATGAAGAAGGATTCCTCGGCTATTGTATAGGCATAACTATTTCTTGTATATTTTGAAATTGACAGTGCTCATTTGAGAAACCTTGATTTAACGTTCTCCAGTTTCTTAAGGTTTTTCACCGTCAAGTAATTCTATATTAGCTGGATTCCGTATGATGCGGCCGGCATTACTTTAAGATTCAAGAGTTTCATTGCAGTTGAGAGGGATAGTCTTTGGAGTTTAGGGATATCGTACATGGCTTTCGTTGCAGCTGTTGCTCGATCCTGTATATGAAGTGAGAAAGCGGTTCCAGTTGTTTGTAAGGTGACCCCCAAGTATTTGTAGCTTGATACGCAGACAATAATTAATTACAAACAAGAATGAGGAGCAAAGAGAAATTAAACGTAGGCTCAATGAATACTATTGTGCATTACAGGTATTTTTATCATCCCAAAGATTAACTGAAAATATATAAAACTGTTATTCTCCCAGTTATATTATACTGATGAAAAACATGGACTCTTTGTTTAAGGGAGAAGACAAGATTACGAGTATTTGAGAATAAAGTTCATAGGAAAATATTTGGACCAAAGATAGATGAACAGACAGTTGAATGGAGAACACTTACATAGCAGTAAGCTACATGATCATTGAGGTAAGTGAGATGTATTAGTACAGTTAATTTTCGTAGACTGCAATGGGTAGGACATGTGGCACGAATAGGAAATGAAAGAGAGGCATGGAAACTCCTTGTAGGAAAACCAGAAAACCCATTATGTAGGCCAAGAATGAGGTGGGAGAATAACATTAACCGCGATTTGAGGGAGGTAGATTTTATAGATGATTAAAAAACGTTGGTTACGGATAGGATGATTGGAGAGGTTATGTCCGCGCCGCCATGAACATATGGATTCGATAGTGCCAGTAAGTTAGTTAATATAAACTGTATGTAGGGCCCAAAACTGCTGGGGTGAAGAGAAGCCTTTGTATTAAAGAAATTCTGTATTAAATAGAAAATAGTTCGTCTGTAAAAGTATTTTAAAAAAAAGGAATAAAGTACTTTTAAAACTAATAAAAACTATATTAAGAGATGAAGAATAAATTAAAATTCTTAAGAAAAATAGCCACTGAAATTATTTTCAACAAATACTTTTTTTTAAATGTTTAAAAAATCATATCGCTTATCTTTTCCGCTGCTTCAATCACAATTTGAGTAGTACACGAACGTACCAGAATCTCTTCTTGACATTTCACAACACAGAACCTCCCATCATTCTAATTCCTATTTCGTATCTACTGCTAGATTCTGGTACTCCTAACCAAAAGAGATTAGCGACTGTCATATGTTGGCATCGTTTAAAATAAATTTATTTATTTGTATTTTGTAACTGTTATTACTGTAGATTCCAATTGATACTTTCTGCATTTCGCTTCTCTAATAACAATAACTTGATTCATTTTATTTTTAGTTTAATTTGTATAAGTATTTAATTAAAATTGTTTATTCTATGTTATGAGCTTCTTTTCTTTTCTTTCTTTTTTTCCAGTATAGCCTATACTATTTTTTCAGTGTATGAATGGAAGAGAAGGCCTTAAAGACTTTTTAAATCTCTGTCAGTTTAAATTATTTTATTATTATTATTATTATTATTATTATTATTATTATTATTATTATTATATCCGAAATATTAGGCCTACATACAGTTGTAACATACTAGAATTTTATCTAATCTTATTGCAAATGCGATAATTAATACTTGCGTTGAGGCAATCGTTAAATAAGTTATATATTGGTCAGAAGAAATAAGTTGTGTATAAAATCCCATCATTTCAGGAAAGGATAATCTCTATTCTTACGAAGAAGCCTATCTTATATATTTTTAACTCAGAATGTTTTAAAGGTTCTGCATAACCAATCTCTTCACAGTGCGCGCAATGCTTGGGAGAGAATCACTGTAGTTACACTTAACTCAATTTGGTAATTTTTTACTTATTCTGTGGAAAAAAATAATTATTCCGCTGTTAGAGAACAGGCTATTAATTGAGAGAGATGTTTTAAAATTAATTCAGTCGTGTTACACGCAACCCCAGCTTCCCCTAAACATTGAATGTATTTTTAGAAAAATAGCCTCCAACCACAATGTGTTGTAATTAGTGAATTAGCGGAGTTTTTAACAGGCTCCGTCTATGATATAATTAACCGAGTAGAATATTTTTATAAGCTTTATTTACCATCCACTGTTTGTTCATGCGGTGTTCGGAATTAAAAAACAGAGCTCTTTTTTTTTCGCCCCCAACAGCTATGTATAATGAAGAGGCTGTAGTAGGAACATTTTAAAGTCGATTAAACCTCGCTCACTCTGTTGAATTTTTTTTTACATATTTACCTTTCTAATCCCAGAATTCTTTTTTCTGCAAAACAGGCTTATGAGGGAGTTCGGTTTAAAACATGTTAATACAGGGAGATGAGAGATGCTTCAAGACATTTTACGAGAAGCATCAATATCTTCAATTTATCGTAAATAGTACAGCAATTCCTCTTGCAAGGAAAATAGCTATAGTAAAGCAATAATACTTACTCTTTTTTTAAGAAAATTAACTGTAAAAAAGATATTCATGGCCATGTATAGAGCAGAGAGAAGGTTAATAGAGACGACAGAAATTAAATTTCTTAGGTATGTTTTAGGTTATACTCTCAAAGACCATATATCAAAAGGCACTATAAGAAAGAATTAAATATAGGTTATTTAATTTAAATAAAACATACAAACCTAGAATCGTAATTGGTACGCTCATATAGCCTACAATGGATTAATTGAGCCAGACTTGGAAAACTAGCAAAACTATATCCCACAAGGTCGGGAGGATGTTGGACGACCCAGAAGAAGATGGGAAGGTGAAATATCTTAAGAGTGATACAGGCTATGAGGCCTATCGTCAAGAAAAAGAAGAAGATGATTAAATGCAAATCGAACAGTGTTAATTATTGTCCGAGGAGAATTTGCGTCAGAGGTACTCCGAGGATGCAAATCCCATTTTCCAAAACAATATAGGCCTAGTACTCATTGCCATACTATTAACGTAACCTGAGGCATTATCAAAGCGTCGCAATTCAAAGGTGGACGTGAAAGGCCCGACATTTTTTTTTCAGAGGCATCTTATTTCAGGTTTGACATTCTTTTATGTGACTTAAAATCTATGACACGGGGCCCAAGTTTTATAGACCTTCCGAGAGAAAACATACTTAGAATTTTTATGCCTAAAAAATACATCTAACCTGGATGTTTTTAAATTCGCGAATCAGAGCCGAACAAGAAATCAAAAGTACACCGGAACCGACAAAATAAGCGTAAAACTTAAACTCCCAGGTCTATTACTGATTTAACTGTCTGAGAAAGTTAGGACCGAGGCTCTGTCAAAGATAATAAAATAACAATGAACTTAACTAGATAAACATAAAAAAGTATACCGATATATTCAAAATAAAATATCTTAAACTTAAGAGATGAACAAAACCGGACAGAATTTTAATTTGTAAGTTTTCTTTAATTTTGTTAATACAAAGAAAGTGATTTGGATTAAATTATGTAAGTTTATAGTTTCATTTTAAAAAAGGCCTATATGCTACTAAAATTTCGTCTAGTATTTTGTGGGCGCGTATTCCATTCTCAGTCGATAGTCAAAATATGTCTATTAAAAAAAACTAAAAAAACTTAAAAAACTCCAAAAAATAAAAACTCCAAGCGCGACAGACCTATGAGGACCTTGGCTTACCAACCGGCTGCTGGCCTCACATTCATTTGTTAATCACAGAGGTAGACGATCATCTAGCCGGTGTAGGGGTGACATGTGATCAGTATGTCGGGTCCCTGTCAACCTGGACTCGCTACTTATTGTAGCTACCCAAATGTCTCACGATGCAGGATGGGCACGTTCCGTACTGGCCCAAAATTCCATGAGAAAATTTCTTCTACCATGGAGACTCGAACCTGCGCAAGTACGATAGCTCTGCGCCAAGGGTTCTTGCCTTAACCACTCGATTACGGCGCGGAACAAATATGTCTATCTACAAACTCGTATTTCGTTGTGTTTCCAGTTTTTCCTAAAAATTTAAACTTTAACCATACATCAGACAATTTTAACCGCATTTCTACGAAATACCATATTGTTTTATTTACACTTTACCTCTTAATTGAAACAAAACTTTACTTACTTACGTAATTAATTAATGTTATTAAACAAAATAATAATATATTTTAATATTATTTATTTACATACCCCAAACTTAGGGTGCTCCCTAGTGGGAGTGTTTTAGCCAAGCTAATTTAGTTACGCTTATTTACACACTGATGTCAACGAGTGATATGTGGTCGGCATATCGCATCAGTGAGGCACCTAGTGGGAAACTAAGGTGTTACTTGAATGGATAACAGTCGGTAAATTTAGCACTTCTTCCAATGGCGCTACAGCCCATAGCGGGTCCGGGCCTTCTTGATGCGAGACCTCCAATCTTCTCTATCCAATGCTCTCTGTTGCCAGTTCCTACAGTTCAGGATTTGATGACAATTTTTCTTCACCGAGTCCATCTATTTTTCCTATGTTTTCCCACTGGCCGCTTCCCAAACATTTCCTCCGCCATCACTTTCTTAGGTATACATTCTTTGTCCATTCTTTGAACGTGTCCGGCCCATTGCATTTTTTTTTTTAATTTCACAAGAGTTGATAAATCAGGTTCCTTAAAAAGGTCATAGATTTCCTTCCTATTATACCTCATTCTCCATCTTCTATTCTCTTTTACTGGTCCATATATCCTTCTCAAAATCTTTCTTTCAAAACTGTTAATTAAATTCTCAGAGCTCTGTCATAGTTCAGGTTTCACTTCCATATACCAATATTGGACTATATATGTTTTATATATTCTTATTTTTACTTTCCTAAAGATAATTTTGGATTTTAGGAATGGAAGTAGTCCATAATATACCTTATTTGCTTTATATATTCTATTTCGTATTTCTCGTAATTCATCATTGTCATTAGTTGGCCTAATCATTTTGTCTAAACATTAAAAAAACTCTTTACTACTTCAAAAGTGTTTGTGTCTATTATTAACTGTCGATCTATATTAAAATTTGTCTGTGATAGTGTCATAAGTTTTGTTTTTGACTCTTTAACGTTGAGACCGACTTATCTCTGCTTGTTTTAATTGACTAAATGTCTGTTTTAGATCTTGTGTATTTCTAGCCAAAATGTTGACATCGTTTAATTTCCTGATTACATGCTCTAAAACTATGTTAAATACGAGTGGGGCCAGCTCATCTCCTTGTTTCAGCCCCTATTGACTGTAAAAGGGTTTGTGATCTCTGTAATTATTTTTATTTGAGTGACTTAATCATCCATTGTCGCCTTCATAAAGTAAATTTAGCACAGAAGCCTATTTTATTATTATTATTATTATTATTATTATTATTATTACTATTATTATTATTATTATTATTATCTTTATAAAAAGTAAATTACTAACAAAATATGAAAGAGGAATGTAATAATACAATTGATTAATTTTCAAGTCAAATATTTTCTTTTCCAATTTAAAACTCATCAATAAAATAAGAAGTAGAATTGCAATGTAAAAATAAAAAATGTTAATTATGCTACATTAGTTGATAATAATGAGATGGAATTAACTCATTCAGGCATTTACCATCTTGTGTTTCATGTGGTGAATGACAAAACTCCACAGTTCAGGTAATTACGTGTAATTACCACCATAGTTATGATTATAATTCTTTCTGGTGTTTGTAATTCCCAGAGCTTAATTATAACTTCTCAGAACGGAAATGTAGTTGGCCATTTCTTTGCGCCCGTTATGTTCTTATTGAACCCGCCAAACTCTCATTATATAAAATAACTTTAAATGTCATTATATTAATACAGATATGCTAAACAAACAATAGCATAATAAGCTGTAATTTCCCATAGGCCTACATGCTATAATTTTATCGCGTTAATTTAATTAGCCTTTCTATTTGTACAAATAAATTGAAGTTTCCTGTGTGATACCTGTTTTATTTCTTTACGTTGAACATATATTTAATTGCAGTTACGATGAAGTTATCAAATTCTTCTTTAAAGATCTGTTACTAATAACTTATCTTAGTATTTTAAAAGCGATATTCCTACATTTTAAGTTTACTTGATGATTTTTACTTTAATACTTTTTTTAATAAATAGGCCTATGCGAAATAAATTCATCGATATAGAAAAAAATGATAAGCCTATCCATCAAAATCGAATGTCGTTTTGTTAGCCTAATAATTCGTAAAAATAACTATAATAATAATAATAATAATAATAATAATAATAATAATAATAATAATAATAATAATAATAATAATAATAAGGGGGCACGCCGTAGCGTAGTGGTTAAGGCACTGCGTTGCAAGCCGGAAGGTCGAGAGTTCAAGTCCCGGTGGGGTCAGGATTTTTAAACTCACCCATACCTTCTGGCGGCACTGTAGCCCTGGGGTCGACTCAGCCTCTAACGGAAATGAGTACCAGACGCTTGTTCTGGGGTAAAGGCGGCCGTCACGCAGGGCTGACAACCCGGCTGACATCAAGTGCCGATTGTCTAGAAATAGTGGGAGCCTTAACCTCCCACTACCCCAAGGGCCTCCTGAGGCCTGTAGTGGGAATACTTTACTTTACTTTATAATAATAATAAATAATAATAATAATAATAATAATAATAATAATAATAATAATAATAATTGTAATTAATTCTCGTATAACTCTATTAATATTGCAAATACATTTAGATGAGTACATTTTACTTTATTATTTATTTTCATTATTTTTTCCGAACAAATGATACATATTTTAATTTCTGTTGTTACGTCAATTTTTTTGTAATTCTGAAGAGTGAGTTACCGGAAATCAGGTACACTCTTCCTTGAGCAATATGATATGTGGACTTAACATCAGAGTGATAAAAACACTATAATTACGTATAACTATCCTGCAATAAATGTAAAAAACACTACAGTATTTAAATACATATATGAATATATTGTTCTATAAGGTATATTTATTGGCCGATTACTGTGAATTTTCTAAATGTATAAAAATCAGTGACATATTTCTTTGATATAGTGCATTTATTATTCTAATCCTGTTGTTCTAATTTAGAATATTTTAGTTTTAATTTCTTCATTTGCCAGTGCTTATTAATTATAAGATTCCTGTCTTTCAATAGTAAAAGAACCGAGCAAGTTAGCATTGACTATATCTACTGAGATTCATTTGTGAGATCGTGTGTTTGAATCCGTGATTCACTGCTATTTTCTCAGTCAACAAGGTCATTGATGGTTGGATTTCTAGATTGTTTGCTAAACTCCGTTTTGATTGTAACTGACTAACAGCTAGGAGGTTTTAGAACTATTAATCCCTTAGGCCTGGAGAATAAGTACTTGCTTTAGAAATAGGAAACGTATTTAATAGCATAAGATAAAAAGTGTTACCAAAATTATATAGGACTTATTTTTAGAAAATTGAGAAAACTTATTCATTCAAAATAAAAATCGACAACAAAAACATTTAACATGAAAGTAACTCTGAATTTACAGGGAAAAAAAGAAGCTAGGGAAACCGTATCAACAAACTGTGATATATTAAACTATTTGTAGTAGATGCTTTCAGTAAATTTAATTTATATTGGTATAAATATAAAGATTAACAAACAATAACAAATCATATCTTAATTAACCACATTAATACAACCAAACCTGTAATAAAAGATTCAAAATAACTTGGCGGACGAAATACAGTAATTACACCTCAAAGCGCCGTAGCTTGAGGAGAAATCTTGGCGGTAAGGAACGGAGACATAACCCGCTAGATAAGTTGTAACTGCTCGGGATTCCTACTCATATCGGCAGCGGCCACTTGATCGTGATTTAGCATCAATAAAGTCACATCTTTTGGAAGTAAGTCGGTCTCTTTCTTCTTAGAAAATTATCTAAATCAATTAAAAGAATCGATTCTTAAATGTCATTATAATGAATAGCTCGACTCACAAACAATGTAAAAATTAACTTACTGTAGGCTAATACATTCTTCTACAGCGTAACATATAATCACGTTATAAGCTTATTTTATATTTTTATATCTTGTATTTAATCTTCAATTCAAGTAAACATTTCCTTACCAAGATTAATTTGTGAGTCAAAATGTATTAATTTAATTACAGCATATTGATGACTGTAAGTAATCCCTACTTTTTCATTAATGAAGTGAAATGAAGACTAAGTCATACTTCATCAAATAAAATAAATTGTAATTATTATGTACTAAAATGGATTGCTACTACCTGTGGCCAATTGATGTTAATTTACCAAAATTAAACATCAAGATTCTTCAATGTTTTCATTTGTTAAATATTACTAAATTAATGTTTGCTTTATTCTTACTTACTTACTCACTGGCACTATCGAACCCGTAGGTTTATGGCCGCACGGACATAAGCTCTCCATACATCCCTATCCTGAGCTAATGCTTTCCAATCATTCCCTGTATAATCTACTTCCCTCAAATCATAGTTAATGCTATTCTCCCACCTCATTCTTGGTCTACCAACTGGGCGTTTTCCCTCTGGCTTTCCTACAAGAAGCTTCCATGCAAGTCTTTCATTCCCCATACGTGAAACATGTCCTGGCGCAGTCTACGAGACGTAACTGTTCTTATTATATCTGGCTTCCTATAAAGACCATGCAGTTCATTGCTATGAAGTCTTCTCCATTCATCTGTCTGTTCATCTCTCTTTGGTCCAAACATTTTCCTAAGTACTTTTTTCTCAAATACTTGTAATCTCCTTTCCTCCCTTAAAGTAAGAGTCCATGCTTCGCACCCATATGATATAACTGGTAGAATAATAGTTTTATATATTTTCAGTTTAACGTTTTTTGAAAGGAATTGGGACATCAAAAGTATCTGCAATGCATAATAGCATGCATTTACAAAATTGAGCCTATGTTTAATTTTATAAAATTAAATTATAAAATACGAAATATGTTCCCACTACTGTGTTTAGGCATTCTACATGCTTATCTAATACCGTACATGAATTCTTACAAAGATCGGTGGTTAGTAAATTAATGAAGTTACAATTTCTGGCGCATCATTACCATCATCATCAACTCTCATAAAATCGAGGCAGCGTAACACCCGCCTTCCAGGCGCCCCAACCTCAGAAGTGGGTTACAAGTACGTCATGCCAGGAGAGAACACCAGAAATGTCGAAATGACAACCTGGGGTATTTGGAGAAAAAAATCAAAGAGTATTAAAATAATTCCGGGCGGGAAAAGCATATTAAAAACACAAATCTCTAGGTTATACCATGTAAATCAGATTAGTTTACACTATTTTTTTTACAAAACATAAATACTTGCCTAGAATAAAATATGGTAACTTATTATGTAAAATAAAGTTGGAAGTATTAGTACAATTATGACTTTGAAACTTGCAGATGTCATAGAGATTGTAAAAAAGCGATAACTTAGTGAATTATGTCCACCGCTGTGGTCTCGAGGTAGCGTGCTGCCTTGTCATGCATCGGGCCCGGGTTCGATCCCCGGTCGGTGAGGTTTTTATCGGGGTTTTTCCTCACCTGTAAGACAAATGTCAGGAAAACTTTAAGGCCCAAACGGTCCCCGAAATCATATGGCCATCATTATCACCATCATCCTTATCATGATCACCATCACCATCATCCTTCACCGGTGTGGAAAACAACGGGAAGCTACCACACCTACAACTCCCTAGTAAAGCTGCAAGCATAGCATGAAAATGATTGCAGTGAAGGACCTGCCTTCGGGCAGAATTACTATGGATAGAGAATTATGTGAAGTAATAGTTGCATAAAATAACAAATAAAACAGAAAAATAGAGATAGTTTGCATACTGTATACGCATAAGATATCAGCCTATTATAGCCTACATTATATCCTCCATTCCCGCAGGTAGATTGCTATATGAAAAATTTGAAAATAAATGTTAATGTCGAAAAATGTTATGCAGAATACGCACTTGTGCAATTTGTAAAGAATACTTATTATGTAATTCCACAAAAGCTACTAAAATTTCGCTCTTTTACTGTCATCCAATCATGGGCTGGGGCCTACGTTTAACCTCACACTACCAAACAAACAAAACATTTCATACTATGTCCAATTTCAATATTTAACTGTTTTACAAAAACGCCGGAAAAGAAACATTACAGTATCATGTACTGTAATATTAAAGAAACGGACATGTTAAAAAAGAGGATAGTCAATAGAAATGACTTAAGTACTTATTTCAAGAGTAAATAAAAATACATTATTTTAAGTTACAAAAATTCATTTTTAACAGGCCTAGTTGTGTTATAATTTTCGTCTCGCGCCGTACTGAGTGGTTTAAGGCACGATGCTGTGGGGCAGAACTACAGGACTTGCGCTTCTTCAAGTACCCATGGAGAAGAAATTTCCTCATGGAATTTCGGCCAATAATGGGATTTGGTGCCCAGGAATGTAAGGAATTTGAGGTTGAGAAAAAAGCTACAACGGCTGTGGAACTCGCCATGCTATCCGCATGGCATTCCTATACTGGCTAGATGACAATCCAACTCTGTAAATGACAAGTGGATATCAGGATGGTAGGCCAAGGGCTTCTAGGTCTGTCGCGCCTTAGAGTTGGAGAGTTACAATTTTTCTTTTCTTATTGTTAATTGGTAGTATTAATTGATATGACATATTTGTTTCATTACGTAATAATATAGGTTGGTTACACATTTATAAAGATAAATGTAATGATTGATTTTTGTTGGCGATATAGTTTGGATATATTAATCTAATTTTCTTCGTATTTTATCTTGAAATAGTCCTCAGCATTTCTTAGTAGCAAATTCGTTCTATATTCATTTAGACCAATTAAAAATAAAGAAATTCGACATAATATGAAATACAATTATCTACTTTTCTAAGATTGAACATGTTGTCGGAATTCTCAAAACCTCATTTTCAATTCTTGTAAATATAAAAATAAAATGTTTGGTTGTTCCTTCGCTATTGTCATTGCATGCTGTTTAGTTTTAGTAAAATTGATTGGTAAATAATGCCACATCTCTATTTTTAATTAGGAATCATATAACTGACGTCCGTTATTTAATAAGATTGTGTATGAAAAAATATATTATTAACAACAATTTGTGCTACTAATCTAGACCCATAGAGAAATTAATGTTTTACAGGCCAGTTGCACGCTGGACAAATTTCTGGGATGGACTTCATAATTAACATGAGTTGCTTACAAGAAATCAAAAGGAGGAAATATATGGAAAAGAAGTTTTTGCCAGAAAAAAATCTATGAAACTTTATAACATGAATTGATAAAGTTATTGTTGAGCGTGACAATATATGGAGAAGAGACCTGAGTATTTAGATACAACTGGAAGATAACTTTAAATATTAGGAACATAAATTTGGACAAGAATGTAAGGTGTAAATTGGACAAACTAATGAAGGAAGTGTGAAGGAATAATGACGAAGGAAATAGATAACTAGTGAAAAATAAATTGGCTGTGTCAGTAGCTGTAAAGAAATTATGCTGAAGGATGCACTTGAAAGAATGGATAAACAGCAGACAAAAAGAAAATAACACAATATAAAGATATAATTGGATATTATGCAGATATGGGGGAAAAAAAAACACACAAAATAGAGAGTAAATTGCATGGCACGATAGCGCTAGCAGCTCTTGACCATTGCCCGCTGCTGCATGCTGGCCTAACTTCGACATGTTTCAGTCACAAGAAAGGACAATCATCCAGCCAGGATACGGGTAATATGTGATCAACATATCATGTTCCGCAGAAATTAAAGCTGGTTTTATCAACCTCAGTCCCTAATTACCCCAGCTGACCTACATTCTTCAGGATGCTATAGTTCAGTTCTGGCTTCTGTAGCCCCATTTGAAGGGTCTATGTTGTATGGTGCGGTAAGAGGAGAAGGCGAGTTGCAGGTGCTGCCAGCAACTACACTCAGTTTTGAAAACATAATAGTTACTACACGTTGGATTTTTTTATCTACTAGTTATGTGTTAGTGAAAACTTATGTTTTCTCATATGTTTGGAGTGTTCATTACAGAATAGTGTTGTTTTTATAACAATTTATTTCATTATTAATAAAAAATGTTTTTTGTATGGCTACTAGGATACTTCCCTCCCCAAATCGGCAATATTCCCTCCTGCCATATCCCTTAGAAATCACTAAGACGGCTACAATTACGAGAACTGGACTATAGGTAGGCACCGGTCGCAAACACTGACCGAAATTTCATGAGCAAGTTTCTTTCCCCTTGGGGATTCGAACCAGTGCGAGACAGATATCTCTGGGCCAATGATTGATGTTTTAGACTGCTCGGCCAAGGTACAGGGGCAGAACAGAATGAAGTATGGATAATGCTATGTCTGCAGTGAAGATCATATAACTGGGCAAAAAATTGTTAATGGACGAATGAATAAATTGAGGAAAAATATATAGGGAGTGTACAAGAACGTGATTCGCATGTACAATGTGTACAACGTGCTTAGTGGTCGCCATATTGAACTGCTGTTATAGTGGATAAGTACTAACTACAATGTTAAACACAATAGAAAAGTTTGGTTAGTTTGGATATAAACAATTATTCTAACAGTGACGAAGTAAACTTTATTTGCCCCTTAATATTGGACAATGTCATGAAATAAGTGAATGTTGGGTTGTGTAAATGTATATATAATTGAGTCACAAATCATTAAATCACTAACGATTTATCAACGGTAGACGCGATATATTTAAACGCTTAACGCGTATTTGTTGTACCTACAGCACGAAAACGGTGCGTTTCCAGACGAAGGTTACACATTATCTACAACTTCTTGAAGTGTATAAAGAGAATTTCTGAACATCCTATATAGTGGAATCAGTTGTAAAGCACAGGAAGATATAACTGTAATAACAAAAGCGAATCTATAGAAAAGTTTCTATATTTTGCCAAGGTTCGCAAAGTAACTTTTATTGCGTAAACGCTAAAATGTGATCTATCATATAGCCCTACGACTGTCTTAAATTAAATAATTAAAATTGTCAGATCGTTCTGCTTACGCCTTCTCATTACCAGCGGCACTATCCATTCACTCTCGCAAAATCAGCTCAAACTCACAATTTACCTGAAATAACTAATTATTATTATACGTACTAACAGTGAGAATTTGGATAGGCCTACCTACAATAAGTAGCAACTCCAGTTTCAGAAAATCGGCTTAACGACTGGGGACACGACCTGGTGACCCTTAACTTGCTGGATGATTATCAACCTCTGCAATTAACACGTATGGGCGTGAGGCCAAGAGCCAACTGGTAGACCAAGGGTCTTCTAGTCATGTCTCGCTATGGAGTTCTTTACAAATACGATATAACTAATGTGATAAAAAGCAGAATTTCATTTTAGTAACAATAAGATGTATAACGTATCAAATGTTCACAGTGCAGACCTAATCATGTAGCCCTAACATTGCATTTATGCGATTAAAGTAATTGTTCATATAAAAATATGAAATATGAATTATGATTATAGTAGGCTTACATGTCTTATATTTGATAATTATTTCATCAATAACGTTAATTTGTACTTCTAGAAGATTAAACTAATTTATTTTTTAAAAGAAAACAAACACATTTTATTTCAAATATATTTTACCTCCTGGAAAAGGGAAACTTGGTAAGTCAAAGCCAACGTGGATAAAGGGAATTCAAGACAACATGAAGAAGAGGAACTTGACAGAAGCAGACACGCAAGACCGGGAAGTGTGGAGAAAAAAAGAAATGTAAGTTATATTTTGGTTGAGAATAGCTGTGTAAATAACAGAAACAATCCTGAAATAAAAATAAATATTTGACCAACCTAACCTATTTAACGATACGTAGAAGATAAAAATGTAAATTAGGTCATGACTGATTTATAAAAAAAAAGATTTTTGATACTAGGAATAATAATAATAATAATTATTATTATTATTATTATTAGACCTATTATTATTATTATTAGACCTATTATTATTATTATTAGACCTATTATTATTATTATTATTATTATTATTATTATTATTATTATTGTTACAAATCATCCATTGGCTCCTATATTCACGATGGAAACTGTTTCACTTGTAAAATTTGAAAACAAAATATGTGTGTAACTGAATTCAGCTGATGAATGAAATCTTGTAAAACAAGGTTCAATGAAGAAAGATTTCTTTGAGATGGAGCTGATCTGCGTGAATAAAGTCACGGATGGGCGAGATGAGGTAAGACGAGCACGACATTGTGGAGGATCCTGACCTAGAGTTGCCTGCAAACTCACTGATGCCGCGACAGAATCAGGGGATGAGGTGGAGGCGAGGGGTTGTTGTACTACCACCTCACTTCACAGACCCACAAACACAATCTTAGCTCAAATATCAACAAGAAAGTTTAAGGAGAAGAGATAATACGCTCTTCTCAAATAATATTAACCGTAATAAACTTTCTTATAACTCAGGTTGCAAACATCCTTGCTTTCCAGTGAAATATATCTAATCCCCACTGTTCTCAAGAAAGAAGACCTAATAGTACGAAGCGATTCAGGCACGTATTCGGTATATCCCTAGTTAATATCTCTGAGTCATTTAACATTACTGTGGATTTGTTTACCATTTTTCTTAGCTGTTAAGTCAAATTCTGGGATTGATTTTCACTATAAGCATAGTTTTCCTAAAAGAAGGGTCCATGCCCTTCTTTCATACCCCATGTCCTACTCATCGCAGTCTACTAGACTTAACTGATATTTCCTCATCCACCCTTCTGTTTGTCCCTCTTTGGCTAAAAACAAATATCGCAAGTTCTTTATTCTTAAACACTCCAAACCTTTCTTCTCTTTTAAAGTGAGATATAGTATTTCGCATGCGTATAATGTAACTAGAGGCTTCATTGTTTTTTATAATTTTAGTTTAACCATTTTAGAAAATTTGAGATGAGAAGAGTCCCTGTAATACACAGCAGCGTGCCTTCAGTTAATTATCAGAATTAGTTAAATAAGTCTATGTTTTTACCATCGAGTTTTTAGTTAGAAGTCTATAATTTATTTTCTATAGCATAAAACTGAACTAACTCAATGGCGCGACAGGCCTAGAAGGCCATTGGCCTACCAGCCAGCTGCTGATATCACATCCATAAGTGTTAATCACAGAGGTAGAAGATCTTTCAGCCAATATAGGGGTGACATGTGGTCAACACGTCAGGTCCCCAGTCGTTATAGCGGTTTTCTCAACGTAGAGTCGCTACTTAATGTAGCTACCTAAATCCATCACGATGATGGGTGGGCACCGGTCCCATGTGGCCGAAATTCCATGAGAATTTTTTTTTACCCTATGGAGATCCGAATCAGCGCAAGTCCCGTAGTTCTACGCCAAGGCATCTCGGCTACGGCGTGGGACATTTTCTATATAACTTAGAGATATTATCTGTTTGAAACTGTTAATAAAACAAATTTCGAAGCTCCTCTATAGGCACGGAATGTATAGGATAGTTGAACTTCGCTGTCTTATTTCGAAAACACGTTATGAACGTTTTTGAAGAATTACTGCATCAGATTATCCTTAAGAATTTGATCACCAATTCATTTGAATTTCCTATTAATGGCCTGTCAAGTTCATTCAGCGACAAAAGAGGACTCAAACACAAAATTTAAGTTCAAGTTGAATCAACATCCTGAATAACGTTTCGAACTTTTTATGTAGTGTTTGTTTTCATTCTGCATCCTACAAGTCTCTACCTATAATGCGTAGCCCTATGTTGAACCATAGCCTCTCATTTGTAGGAGTTACTAGATCATGTTAATTTAGTTACCTTAATTTGCCCATAGATGTCATAGCATGCAGTCAACATACCGACTCAATGAGACATCTAGTAGGCAACTAAGGTATTACTAGGATGTTCGGGCTGAAGGATCTTTTACGAGCCTGAAAATATGCTGATTCGGGACCGACGGCTTAAAGTCCTCCCGGAGGACTTGCTCCTTGGATTTTTTAAGAACTCTTATCTTAAAATCACCACATCGCGATTAATTAATTAATTCATAATTTAAGTTAGTCCACCGTTGTTGTCTACTGCTAACGTTGTTGCCTCAGACACACCGGGGCCAAGTTCGTTCCCCAGTCGGGACAACTTTAGGTTTACTAGGCGAGATTTTTTCCCCTCACTGCAAGACAAATGTCAGGAAACTTTATGGCCCAAAAATCCCCGAAAACCATCTGGGCATCACAATTATCCATTTGATATTCACCTTGTTTAATATGAATGTGTAAATGAATGGTGCGTCCTTTATTATGTGTTCGTGTTGTTTCGGAGGTGACCTGATATTGAGCTGATGACTCATCCAGGGAGGCTCTCCATGTCTCCTTGTAATTACTTAATACAGGCTTTCCACTTTATAGCAGTTCCCCTTAATTCCTCCGTTCCAGATATTCCTATCTTCCCATTTGTCCTTCTTCCATATCCCTCTTCATCATGGCATCATATATTCCCTCATGCCATGTTCTTCTACTTCACTCCCTCTTCTTTCTGCCTGATACCATCCTGATACCATCCAATCTAATACCCGTTTAGGCCACTGTTCATCCGACATCCGTTGTACATATCCATACCACTGTAAAGCTCTCTTTATTATCCTACTGATAACAGTTTCTTGTGCATCCATTTATTGTTCAATATATATGCATTTCTAATATGTTGTAGCCTGGATATTCTCATACTTCTTCGTAATCCATACATTTCGGTCGCCAGGATTATTTCCTGCATCCTATCATTTATTGTTCAGCTTTCTGATACATATGTAAGTATATAGGCCTACTTTATATTATTGTTTGTATAATCTCTTTTTTTTTCTGGCCAGATTTCTATTCTATAAAAGACCATTCAGGGATTTAATATCTCCTTGTATGGGAAAAAAAAGTAGGCCTGAACATGTGATCTGGAGTTTAATCGTCTCCCGACAATTCATGTTCCCGTAAGGCCCGAATGGCGCCGGACAAGTAGAAGCACCTACAAATGGAGAGGTTAAACTAAGGCAGAGAAAACATTAATTAAGTTACTCGTGCATAATGTATTATTTAATTATTAACATATTAATTAACTTATCCATTAAATTAATTATCCATTTTAATTCATAAATGTTTTTAGGATCCAGAATAATTGCTGGAAATTTTAGAATTGGATATTCCAATTTAAACATTCTGAGACACCTACGCCGGCGAATTTTTGTCAGACATTTTAATATGAGAAGGTGTTTGAATATGACTCGTAGAAATAATTCTCTCCCGGATGTTGAGGATTATTCAAATTAACATTCTTCAAGCTAAAAAAAACAGTAGCCTATTCATGAAAAATGTTACTATTTGACTCACATATTTTATTACAATAGTTATGATTAATTCATAACATTCTCAGATTATAAAAGATTCTGACTCCTGTTCTTCGAAAGAAGAAAGCTGGAAAATTTGTTCTCAGCTCCTGATTTAATCACAATAAGGGCAGTTAACTCTTTTGTAGTATTGTCCAGTTCTAAATAACAATGGACCAGTTCACACGTGCGTGCTTCTTCATGCGTAAGTGGGCATATACACCTCGACAGCTGCGATCAAGTAGCGTTTCATTCCAGGCGAACGGAAAGAACTGTTGTCAAAACTGTCTGCACCTTAAGATTAAAGTACGCGACAATGTAAGAAATAAATTAATAATGATTTACTCTAAAATATTATAATAATAATTATTATTGTTATTAATTTTCCAAAATGTATCCTCCGCTGTGGTTTTCGGGGTAGCGTCGCTCCCTCTTCGGCAGAGGGCCGGGGTCCGATCCCTCGTACGGATATCCTGGATGATAGTTTTTTTTCAGGGATTTCCCTCACCTGTAAGACAAATGTCAGGAAACTGTAATGCCTAAACGGTCACAGAACATCTGGTTATCATAATCAATATCATATTCGCTATGTTTAGTATGAGTGTTTATGTGTGTGTGATTGGTTTGTTTCATCTCAATGTTGTGTTGTCTCGGCGGAGGCCCTGACATTGAGCTGATCAATCATTCGTGGAGGCCCACTATGTCCTTGTATGGCGAAAAAAGTATTATGTGATCTATAATTTAAAATCTCTCTCCCGACAAGTCGTGCCATCATAAGGCCCTGGTGGTATGTGACATGTAAAAAGTAGCTACCTATAAGGTGGGACGTTAAAATGATATTTTATATGGAATTGTTTAATATATTCTCTATTTTTTCGTGACAAAATAATTTTTTTCTAACTTTTCTCACACTACTCGGTGAGAGAGACTACTTATACAAGAAGAATGCAAAGTTATTTTTTATCTCACCGAGTTTTTTCAAGTCATAAGACGGTTTCTAAGAATTTCATGAGTAGGGATTATGGGTTATAGGCTTATATCTTACATAAAAATGTTAAATTTATTTTTTAACTGTGTTTTGTCGTTACACGTACAATACAGTTAGTCGATATTTGAGTGCAAAAAACTATTGTTAAAGTAAAAAAATAAATACAATAATTTGCATGTAAAAAATTATTTTTTTTTTGCTATGAGTAATAGGCCTATGCACTGCATCCAAAATTAAACTTCTGACATTTTAAATCGTTTTAAATAGTATTTTTAAGCTTTTAGATGGCATAAAATAAAACTGTAAATTAAAACCTCTTCTCTGATCGGCGTAATGCCAGGTCGAAAGATGACCAACCCCTATTATTAAATCTCTATGATGTAAAAGATGCCAGTTGATCAAGCCTGTAACACAATCTCGGGTGCATATTAAACGAAATGGATGACAGGCGTATGGAGAAATGGTAGAATGTAATTTTTGGTAGGGGAAAACAGCAGAAATCCCGCGAAAAACCTGCATTGGGCCCGATTCGTCCACCACGAACCCCACATGTAGTGAACGAGAGGCGAATTGCGGATCCAGAGATAAAGGGCGAATGTCTTAAATATTTGGGTTATGCAGTCGCCATAAACTAAAACTGTTCAATGTTTAATTGGCAATCGTATTTTAATTGGTTAGCATTAATTAAATGTTATATATATTTTAGCTCCAGCCTAGGACATAAATAAAGTGCTTTTATCTGGTCCTATTCTGAACCAGTTTTCTTTTTTTACCTTGCTTTCCTTTGTCATCAGTCATCAGCTTTATTTCAATTTATTGTGTTTCAAAATCCAATAATTATTCCGACCTAAATGGATAATTCAGTAATTATTTACAGTTTAATCCATTCATAACAGATTTATAAGATGATTTTTTCTAAGTTCAACGTGTATTTAGAATTCGACCCATTAAAAGAGATTAAAAAGCGATGACTTTCTCTTAATAAATCTATGGGAGATTGAGCACGTAGGCTTAAAATCTCTGTACATTTTAATAAGTTCTTAATTTATAACGATAGGCCTATTAAACCTATACATGGGCTATAGACCTAATATGTTAATAATAACATTTTAAATTTAGATTAATCTAATTCTAATTCTAGATTAATCTAATTCTCCCAATTAACCACTGCCAAGAAATATAAATAAAGACTTCGAAAAATTAAAAATGTATCTTTTTACCATATCAAAACTCCCCGCAATGTGGTGGGGGGACGAGCCTAGCAATAGGTCTTCCATTTCATCTTCGCCAGTATGACTGTTTTGAATGCGGTGAAAAATTAAAATAAATTAAAATTCGTTAAATAAATATTTTTTATATTTTTTACATTTTATTGTATGTATTATTTTATTTATCAAACTTATCTATTTTTTGAGCTTACATGACATTTTAGACAATTAATAGAAGTTTTACATATAGGGCCTATATATATGCGTGTGTGTGTGTGTATGTGTAAGTTATAGGCCAATAATGAAATCCATTTACTGCATAATTTCTTATGTTACCTAGAAAAGATGGTAAGGGTGGCCTTGGATATTTCCTTGAGAAGGAAGCATAAAATGTAGTTTATTTTTATTGAATATCCAAATATTTTGAAACCCTATTTCGCCACCAAGGTAGGCTATATTAGGGTTGTAGCTTACGATAACAATATTATACTATACATTGTAAAAGAGAAATATTATCTTATAGTTTTGAATGAGTGTTATGGATTACATAAATCGTCTATAAGTGTCTTAGAAAAATACTACATATTGTTACGAATGTATGTTATGAAGTTCATAAAATGTTTATAATAATTTTGGTTCTTAAAGATCACTTCACACTTGAGGCAGAAGCCTCAACATCATTTAAAAAGTAAGTTTAACCAGAATCGTTGTCTTTCGATTATAGGACAATAAAATAAAACATGTAATAGGATCCACAGATTGTATTGATTCTTGACATTTACAATTATGATCACTATCTTGGTTAATGTTAAATCTCCTAAAATAACTTTCAAATTTCCCATGGCCAGTCATAAATTGTGTTAAAATGAAATTTGGAATAAAATGTTACTCATTTAGACTATGGTGTACCTACTGTAGGAAAGAAAAACTCTTTAGTCAAAGCACCAATTGCACTTTTTATTCAATGTTCATTCCAATCGGTGACGATATAGTATAAAATATAGTTACGTCACTTTTTAAGGCGTTGTTTGTCATTCAATTCAAAAACCATTATATTATGAGCCTAGTTTAAAATAATTTTACATTCTTTGTTATCATCATCATCCTTCGCCGGTGTGGAAAGCAACAGGAAGCTACCACACCTATAATTCCCTAGTAAAGCTGCAAGCACAGCATGAAAATGCTGTGATTGAAGTGAAAGACCTGCCCTCGGGCAGAATTACTATGGATGGATGGATTGCAATTCCCAAAAATATGGGTCTACGTAATATGAGATTAAATAACTAAACATATTTTTCCATACGTAGGCCTAAGTAATATTAAGGGTGTATTTTCGTCCTTCATTTGATGTTGATGAGATCTCTCGCTTCTTTATCTTTCCTCCACCTTTCATTTATCCAGATCTATACGCCTCATGACCCCCCCTACTCCCATTTTCTGATAATTTTCAAAGTTCTTCCTAAACAATTTCTCATGCCTTTCTCTTCTGGAAGATCTTACACCCTCCCATTCTCTTCCCAGAGTACAAGAGGCAATTAAAGGGACTGGTAAGGCCATTTGGAATTAAATGACGCAAAGCAGCGCCGTGGAGCATCATAGCTTGCATGTTGCTGTCATTTGAAATATAGCATCCTCTGTTTCTCAATAAGAAGCATTGCTGTTTCAAACAAAACGATCACATCTTCATTGCCTCATATTATCTTCCCCAGCCAGAAACATTATTTTAGTTAAAAAAATTAAAAAGAAAACATATTCAACCTGGTTCAGATTTCGTGTGTAACTATAGTTTAAAACTGTTGTAATGTCATCAGTTCTAATATACTGTATATAATTACATATGTTACATCATCATCATAAAGGCATAACAGGCCATTGTGGGCCTTGGACTCTTTAAAAAGCTGTCGCCAAACACTTCTATCTCTCGCATGCTCTTTCCAGTTTTTTTATCCGTGGAGTCCTGATATTCTCATTTATCCCATCCTCCCGTCTTGACTTAGGCCTTAGCACTTTCCTAATTAGGCCTACTAAACATTGTGTATAATTTTTTTTGTAATTATATTTATCATTCATGCGCATAACATGTCCGGGACAAGACAGCCTAATAATTTTTAATTTGTTTACACGATACCAATTATGCTCTTGATAATCGAAAATCATTTTAAAAAGTTTTGTTATTCTTATAGGGTTTAGAAACTCTCTAGGAAACCGGTTAGTAACATTATGTGACAATGAAAGAAACAGAAGTTAAAGTGAATTTAAAGCAGACATTGGTAAGTTAAGTATAGAAGGAGAAGAAAAGGTAATGTAAGCCCATTTCATTTACTTGATGTTGTTAGGCCTATTTACTGAAGGGGAATTCCATGTAAAATTTGACATGACACATGGAAATTAAAAGTTACATCACTGCTTCCCAAAGCGGTAAATGGACTATTACAGGATTTTCAAATGCCTACATCACAAAATATTGTAGATTATGAATAGACCTATATGCATACCTTACAAAGAATTGTTATTTTAATTAAAACTTTTACATTACACTGAAGTGTTAATCGTTACGTCAGTTACCTTCATTTTGTACTATTAGTGACTAAAGCTTATTAGAATATAAAAACTCGAAATAGGCATTTTGTAACTCCTATAGGCCTATTCATACCTCATTCAAAATTTCTTGTTGAAATAAAATTGACAATTTCATAATGATTATTATTTTACTCTCACTCTGTAAAACATTACGTCATTCTATAGTTACGTCAGCTACCGATATAAAACCGTTCATTTTAAGTATAATTATTATAAAGTCTCTGTTTAAGATATTGATAACCATAATTATAAATGATTTGAAGAGAAAAAGTAGTGTCCTACTAACTATGGCTAAAAAAATTAAAATTAAAATTTATTTTCTAAAATGGATAGGCCTACATCAGTTACCATGTAATTTACCTGTACTGTTTTTATCGTTAAATACATATTTTATTTGATTTCTTACATTATCTTTATCTTAATTTTTACACAAACACAATTTATTGTTGTTAGATACGCATTATTGCAATATTTCTTTCAATATATTTAATCTTCTCGTCATATTATCTATAACCTCATTTTTATCTCATTAA
Source organism: Diploptera punctata (assembly GCA_030220185.1). Taxonomy (NCBI): domain Eukaryota; kingdom Metazoa; phylum Arthropoda; class Insecta; order Blattodea; family Blaberidae; genus Diploptera; species Diploptera punctata. The sequence continues at coordinate 526,047 of JASPKZ010008023.1, forward strand.
TAATTGAATCAGTCATTTCGAAAAGGGATCATATACGATTTTTTTGTGAAATTCACTTTTTTCGCTATTCCATGTTTACATACGTCCTTACATCGATTCCACGTGATAAATGATGAAATACACAATTCTTTTACCACTTTCTGACTTTACCTTTCATGTAGTCATTTCGAAAAAGGATCAACTCGCCGAGTTGTTCCCTTTTCGAACGGACTGACGCACGAATGTGATCTTGACTTTAGCTGCATATCTATCCTCTTGCAGTCTTTCTGTGTTATCAGAGTAAACAATATTAAAACCATGCTACAATCGTTATTTATGTATTATTTATTTAATGCAAGGCACTCCGTATACAGAGTATGGGTAAAGGTGTTCCAAAAGAACAAAAACATTGTTTTGCAATAAATACATTTTACGAATTTGAGTGTAATAGTGACAAGCCTAGAACCATAATCGGCCGGAAATTCATTGACATAATTTTCGGGAAACAAGAGTTCAACTTGCTCAAACCAAAGCCCCCAGAAATACTGCAAATACGAGATGTGAAAACACACCCTGCCTACATCAGCAAAGTACCAATCAATCACAAAAAATGGATGATGTAAAGAAACTTCATCAGTACATTCCTGATATCCATCGACATTTTTATGATTATTTATTCAAATGGCCTACAACTACAGCTGAAGTAGTAGAGAACGCCAAAGATGTTCAATGATGAAATTTTTCGGATGTAGGCCTACTTTTTTTTATAGTCACTTCCAAATGATGAAATGTAATAAAATGTATACAGTATTATTCCATGTATGTAGTTATTTTGCAATAATATTTTTTTTCAAAGAAATGTGTTTAATTCTGTAAATGTTTCTTCGTTCATTTCGAAAAGGGTCATCTCCGGAAAATTGTAATTAGTTTTTTGGGAAAACCATAATCAAGAAAGTCATGTAAATCGGTAAGTGAACGTGAATGGGCATGAAAATTATTCAGTAGAAATTTCAGATTCATAGCTTTATCCTGGACAAACTGAATCAGTTTTTTCCCTCTCCTGTAAAATTTGATCAGCTGTAGATGATCCCTTTTCGAAATGACTCATTCAATTAATGTAGCCTATTTTAATTCATCTCTTTTCTTTGAACAGAGTCACATCCACACGCGTTTTCGATGTGTTTTAATCGGCTAATATCACACTAGTCATGGGTCAAGAAAAATGGCATCTTACCTTAAAGACAAAAAGCAATCTAATCGCCATTACTATTCAATCTAATTTGAAACATCCTATTAAAAAAAGAAGGAATCTTATGTCTCTATTTTACAATAAACTCACTGTTATGGAGAAAAGTATATAACAGTGAACTAAATGATATTTATGGGAAACCAAATGCAATAAGAATAGTTAAATCTCGTAGGCAGCAATGGACAGAACATGTGTCACGAATGGGAAATTAAGTAGGGGCATAGGAATCCTCGTTAGAAATCCAAATTGAAAGCCCAAGTGGATAGATGAAGAATGAGGTGGGAGAATTATATTAACCAAGATTTGAGGGAGGTAAACTATACTAGGGATGAATGAAAAAATTGTCAGGATAGAGATGTATGGAGAGCTTATGTCCGCGGTGTCATGAACCTCTCGGTTCGATAGTGTCAGTGAGTTTGTTAGTTTTATCATACTTAAATAATGGGGCCTATATTATTTTATTAATAATAAATGCTTGCTAGTTTCATTAATTTATTCAGCTAGACTCTACTAATAAAACCTGATTCCACTGAGGAAAAAAAAAGTCAAGATAATCATAATATTAAAAAAGACAAAACTCAAAAGGGCAGAAATCGAAAAGTGACGAACCAGGTGGAGTCGTGTATAATACTTAAAATATATTATAGGTAATTTAGTTACTCGATTTTGTAAAAAAAAATTACAAAATACTAATTATGCTAAAAGTTACTTCACTGATTTCACCTTATGTACTTCTCTAGTTATTTATTCCTTCACTTTACAAAATAAAGAATCGAAATATATTGATTGTATAATAAAACACTGAATTACTCTGAAATGAAAATCAAGAAGGGCCCTTTCCTTGATTATATTATACTAATAGCCCTATGTTAAGTGCACATTGTTGTCAAATCGTCTAAAAACTATTAAAGAAACATTAAGGAGAAAATTACTTTCCAATAATATTATTTCAATATGTTTCATTTCACGTTCACATTTCAAAAAAGTATTAGCCTATATGCAGAAACCCCGTAAGTAAATATAGCGCTTTTACTAGGCCCTATGTATAATACATACAGGAAGAGCAGAGGCACGCTGAAATAGTTGCTATCACTAACAAACAATTGATAACAGGTCTGCAGGGAGCTGTTTATTTATATTAACTAAATCATTAAACCTGTCTGATTGACTCACTCATATGCCTACTTCAAAGGACTATTATCTACATTATATATATATGTAAGGAACCCTTTACTTTTTTAATGAAATCTGAATTTAAAAAAAAACAGCCTGTTACGAATGCTCAAATTCTTTATTATCTTTTTCATAATGCACATCGTTCAATATTTGATAAAATATTTGAGTACATTTTATTATAAAATAGGCTAAATGAAACGTAGTCTATGTCATAGAACTACTTATTGTATAGCTGGCTTAACTTGGCAGAGAGAGAGAGAGAGAGATGGAGATACAAGGGTAGATCGTTGACTACTTTTAGCCCAGATACAAAAGAAAGAACCCACCCTATTGTCAGTTTTCCTGTCCCCCCTTACCACTATTAACATCTGGTGAAGAAATACCGACAACACTGATTTGAGAGAGAGAGGTGAGTACAGTTGTCTCATTCTACAAATTTCTCGTAAATTTAAACCAGAGAGACTATAGTCTATAACACGTAAACTAAATCCTCATAACTAATTGCGAGAGACAGACTACAATATTAGTTGAAATTCTTGTCAAACTTCCCTTAATACTAAGCCTATCACATAGAAATAAATATTAATATAAATGCAACTATATCAATAATTTATTATCATCATCATCATCATCACTCCGTCATATTATTGTTATAATACTATTATAAAAGTTCTCTATGTCTAATAATAATTAATAATAATATCAGTTATATATCATCATCAGCATACATCACCATTATAATTATTTTATTATTATTATTATTTATTATTATTATTATTATTATTATTATTATTATTATTATTATTATTATTATTGGACTATTTGAAGTGAATAATTAAATAGACCTATTATTACAGTTTCCTAATCTACACCACTATGACAAACTTATCGGCCTGAACTATAAATTTAGCTAATTTACTTTTTAAAATTAGTCCTAGAGAGACTGCAAATAAGTTAGGTCCAAGTATCATGTTCGATATGTAGTTAGCTATATTTAATAAACAGGTGTAGGCCTTGAAAATTTGAAATATTAATGATTTCTTCCTGAATGGGGCTGCAGAAAAATGATAACATAAATTACAAGTAGACTAGAAAATTATCAAACCAATCAAATTAAATGGCCAACGTTCATTTTGACATTTATTAATTAAATTTTATTGTGAGTGAAATTCAGTGATTTCAAAATTCAGTCGACAGATTATTTACTTAATACTAACATAAAATGGTTTTTGGAATTTGTATAATAAATGTATTTGGTTATAAATCTTGTACAGAAATGAGTTTCTTTCAAATGAAGTAGCCAGTAATTAAAATTCTGGCAGCTTGTCAGAAGAATGCTCCTAAGCAGCGAGAAGCTAAAATTGTAGTTTTAATTGGAAATACGAGAAATATCTTAGCATCCCCCATCCCTCAACCCTTCTTTATAAATCTCCATCATAACATGAAAGAAGCTGGAACATCGTTATCTAAAATTTATTATTAAGTCGCAGCGGCTCGCTCCGTCAGCTGATTTCATTTTTATTGTGTAATGTGAGCTACGAAATTTAAGAGGAAAGATGCTTTCTATTTATCAACAACAGCTTCTGCAAAATATATTTATTATTACAGAATCGCTCCTCATTAAGTGTTCTATCATTCTTCCAAATCCAAAACACAAACTTCAATTTCGTTCCTGTCAACTTTTTCCTCGTCTCAGAAAATAAATAAATGCGTCGTCATCGGTCATTTTGTTTCGAATAAAGAAATGGACACTACTACGAAATGAAATGCGTATTTTGATTGGTTTAGACATAGCACCCCCAATATCCATGCGTAGGGGATTCAGTCTAAGAAATCAATAGTTACCCCTCTTTTCTACTACTTCAGGAAGTAAAACTTCCAACTGTCTACACTAGGTGGCTCTACATGTACCAATGGCTGACATCTGTGTAAAGCGTCTACCATTAAAATACATACATATTACATTTTCCGTATTGTATTTAAGTGTAATTTATAATGAGAACTCCTTTTATGATTAATGTGCCTCATCCTGAAGATTATAACACAGTTTGTAACTTACTTTTTTCTCCTTTTTCCTTTAGAATAATTAGTTCACACAACATATCTTAAGACAAATTCCGACATCTTAAGATAAATTTCGTAATATTTTAATTAAATATATGTTTGAATAACATTTTGAGGATTTTCGTTAAATATGACTCACCAATATAGGCAATTTTAACATTTTTCTGAAATTAAGAAGAAAAAAGTGTAAAATTACAAGTAGGATATTTTAAGGGGAGTGAAATTTTCATCTTTATTCCAAAGTATATATACTTATCTGCGTAAGTATTTAATATTGGAAAATGTTAGATTAATTATTATTAAAATCTAAAAGCATACAGCCTTTTTCTTGAGAAACATAATAAAGTTCACTTTATAATTATAATTTAGGTGGGAGTATACACACCAGATTGTGAAATATTATTTATATTTTAGGCCTATATAATTATAAATTTCTACGTGAAACTATGAACCATGAAATGTGATGAGATGAAGATTATTAGGTACGTCTAACGAAACTTTTAACTAACATCTATAGACTAGTTTTAAACGATAAAAATTTATAGTTAACCTAATATGATCATGGAATATGAAAAAAAAAAAACATGTTATATTTTTAGTATATATTCACCAGTGTTGTAAGTATCTTCTATGAAGGATTTCCCAATTTGCTATAACACAAATTCACAGAGAGTTCTTATTTGGTTTATACATAAAACAATACTGAATGAAATCTTATTCTCATGTTTTCGCTTCTTTTAAAGCACTGAATACAAAACATTTGATCTAAAGAGAAGAAAAGGAAAGTAACACTTTCTTGAATAATAAATGAGATACGTCAAAGGGCATGTAATGAACCTGATTTTATAATAACCAGTTTCGGCATCTATGAAGTGCACAATAGTGTCCTATGGCGACAAGACTCCAAACTGTTCAAGCATTAGATAGACTCCTCCCACTTGAAGTCATTTTTCAACACATTACGGGACATGCTGCTCCAATGTCCTACATAAGAATTTTTGAAATTGGACATGGCTTATCAGACGTCGGACCGAGACAGTCCAACCTCTTTTCGCCCCCCTCCACACTTTTCAAAATATTACCCCATGTATTGCTCAAAACGCGAAAGAAGGGATAGCCATAATGAATTCGCCAAAACGACTTTTTATATAAGGTAAGAGGTATTTTCTTTGTTTGCACATGCCTTTATCAAAAAGTGGCCATTCCTGTCCGAATTTCGGTTGACTAAGGTCAAGATATCGGATAACTTCCGTTCACAAATGGACTATATGTGTATAGGTGCGCGCGGCCTATGGCCTGTAGTGGCTGCATATTGCTCGGAGAAAGAGAGACAGAGAGAGAGAGAGAGAGTGAGGGAGAGAGGAGAGAGGAGGAGAGAGAGAGAGAGAGAGAGCGCTCATACGCGTTTTGTCTAAGGTTCGACTGTTAAAATGGAACATATTTATGTGAAGAGACAGACATATTGCAGTTTGTTAAATGGAATATAAAGATGAAGGGGAAATAATAAATTAGAAAATATTCCAAAACCCGGTATATGACAGTATTTATACATAAAGTACGCATATTTTGGTACAGGTAACGAATATTTACATCTTCACAGCTAATTCGTGTTTGGTGTTACGGAAATATAAGACTTGAATTAGGCATTTTTTAAATATGGTTTTTAATTAGGCTATTTAAAAATACTAACCCCAGTTTTACATTAGATTTAAGACAACGCTCAATTTTTTTCATATAGGCCTAAATGTATCGTTTCAAGTGAACACCTAAGTCTGATTTTGCTGGTTAACGTACTCAATATTACTTTTTTGATTGATCGATATGTGCCAAATTTAGTTTCGAATAAACAAAAATTGTGGCCTTGTTAAAAGTTCTATAAATAACTTAAGCTTTAAGTAAAAAATATCCTAATGTCAATGGTACCTAATAGGTACTATATAGAAAACAGAATAGTATCAGTAATTCGAGTTACACATTTAAAAATGTATTTTGCATTTATTAAATCAGAGTTCAAAAAATAATTTTGAGCAAAAAATTAAACCGGAAATAATAAGAAGGCAAAACATATACATTTTTATAGGCCTATGTTGTAATATGTTTTGACTTTACAACCATATCAAGATAAATCTAAAACAAAATTATGAAGCTTAATTAATATGAATTAAATGGTATAGGCCTATTACATCAATTATACGCACACTTTAAAAGTCATAGATATTCGTATTTTTAATTCTGGATAGCATTAGGGGATACAAATTGGCCTAGTGATCAGATGATCACATATTTCAAAATTGTCTGTGGCGGAAATGATAATGATCCCATTAATTGTGCTATAGTTAAAATATATGAGATAATCTGTAATATTACGAACTATTTTCACAAAATCGGGCCTGCCGGTCTACTGTTATCGTATTGACCTCTGTTTCCAAGGTTCGCGGGTTCAAATTCAACCGAGGTGGATTTATTTTTAAGGGCGAAAAAATTCTAGGGATAACTTTCTTCGGAAAACAAATAAAGTCATGGGACACATGTCGTAAATTTACGGCATGAAAAAGAACCTCAAATCTGAAAAATAAGTCTCCTAGCAAAATATGTCGTCCCTTTCTTGTCTAGATTAGAATTGCGATGCTGATGCCATTAGTTGTTAAAGAGCGCCCTTAAAAATTATTAACAATTCCTTCATATTTACTGAAGGTTGATTAGCCTATATTGTAATTACCTGAAGTAGGCCTATAGTTGAACAAAATATTTACATCTAAGGCTGTATTATGTTTAGTAATTTTTTTAATGCCCCAGGTTGCCCTTTTGGATATTTATGATGTTCTCTCCTGGCATTAGCGTAATTGCAACCCACTTCTGAGATTGGGGCGCCTGGAAGGCTGGGTTACCTTGCCCCGATGATATGATGGATGACGATGATGATAGTGCGCCAGGAGAGTCCTTAATCGTAAGCTTAATCTAAAGCGAATATGAATGATGATGATTGCGATGGCCATATGATGTTGGGGACCGTTTGGGCCTTAAAGTTTCCTGACATTTGTCTTACAGGTGAGGAAAAACCCCGAAAAAAACCTCACCGAGTAAACTGTCCCAACCGGGGTTCGAACCCGGGCCCGCTGCGTGACAAGGCAGCACGCTATCTCGAGACCACAGCGGTGGACGGAATTTTTGTTTTATATCTTAATTTTCTGTCAGACTGAGCATTTATAGACTATTTACAGAATCACGATTTTTTCTGTAAATTCACCAACTTATTTTTCATTTTAACGATAGGCCTATATCAAAACATGATGAATGATGAATTGGTCATTGTAATATAATTCAAACCCATAATTTGCTTTGGCGACTTAAGAAAACATCGAAAAACCCCCGGGACAGATTTCAGCCCGGGTTTTGAATAAGGATAGACGAGTCTTAGATTCAACCGTTCGGTTATATGTTAATATTTTATGAAAGTGACATTAGGTATATATCTCCACTCCATAGCACGACAGGCCTAGAAGGCCATTGGCCTAGTGCCTGATGTTGGCTTCACATCCACATGTGTTAGGTCTAATCATAGAGGCGGATAATCACGTAGGCAGTAGGCCTATATGGATTACAAGTGTTCAGTATACCGGGCCCCCTAGCCGTTATATAATACTCATCAATATAATCTAGAATGTGTCTATGCTGATAGGATGGCATCAGTGTGTCTCAGAATTAAATCTCAATGCTCATACACTGTGCTAGGATTTATATGCAATAACAATTTCGGAATAGCCTATGATAGGTAAATATGCTGATAACTGACATTGCATTAATTCTTGACATTTTCACATTAAAATGTAATAAATAAGGTTTTCGCGGGAAGTGCACAGTTGAACTGAGCGTGGTGGTGTAGACCAAATCCTCTAGAAACCACCACACTCTCAGTTCCTGCGAGAGCGTTATTTCTTGCATTTTAGCGTGAAAGTGTCAATTACTAATGCAGTGTCTATTACTAGTGCGTTTATGTTAGGCCTACTTTACATATGGACTATAATACCCTGGCATTATCGAAGGTTCATGGCCGCGCGGACATAAGTTCTCCACACATCCTATCTTGAGCCAATGTTTTTTCAATCATCCCTGTAATCTACTTCTCTTAAATCGTGGTTATTATCCCACCTCATTCTTGCTCTACCAATTTCCCTCCGGTTTTCCTACAAAAAGCTTGCAAGCTTCCATGCCCCTCATTCATTCTCTATTGTTGCCACATGTCCTATCCATCGCAGTCTACTGTCGTATTATAGGCCTATCACACATACGGACTATAGATTCTCAAAATATGGAATAAATATGTTTATATTATTGGTGCAAAAGTATTCTGGCAGCCATTACAAAAAAAAAAACTTTAAGCCCTACCATTTGCTGATAGCGCTTCATTCGGAAAATCACTTAGGCCCTACTGCACATGCGAGGGTAATTGTATAGATTATTATAGATTATTATGATATTATGGTGATATCTTAATTATTTAATATACCGGAAGAGTAAATATATAATCCACACTTAAGAAGCACTAAAAGCTTATACACGACTGTTGAGTTTATGAACTAATGAATTCAACATGTTTAGGTAAATCATTTAATTCTGTGACCTACAGTGACTCAACTAACAGCCTGGATCAGTCCTGCTGTGGTCGGATATAAAAAAAATTATTGTAATAGAGGGTTGATAGATGTCGACAGAGCGGAGGCTCAGCATTAAATAAAAGTGTGTGCATAGGTCCCTACAACACCTATTTTCAATATTCCATAGACATTGAAGTATCCAGCATTGAAATACAGATGTCAGTAAAATATATTTTTAACGATTTCTTAACTAGAATAATTTTGTAACCATTAAATAAGACATTCAATTATGTAAATATAGGCCTATAGCCTATGTTATTTTATGAAAAATGTAAAATTATGTACCACACCCGAAATTTGGACACTATTGAAAAATAAATGTTTTAAATCACTACAAATGCTCTAATTCGTAAACATATAACAGCATTTTAACTTTAAATAATGTAACTGTAAATATGTACTTATATAGAAATCCTCACCCTAATCATGAAAATCCGATGGTAGGAGGGACAAAAAATTGAAAAGTAGTCTTAATTGAAATACAATATTAGAATGATCAACACTGGACATGAATACAAATGACCCCAGATCAACCAATTTGTATTTATCCCTATTAGGTTCGTCTTCCGGGCATATAGGCCGTGGTCCAGTATTTAGCTGGAAGTTACATAGAAAATTGATTGGCCACTTATTTCACTTCTACATACAGAGAAGGGCATAAAGTGGCCAGCAACAAGGGAAGGACATTAACTTACAATAAAACATCAAAAGTTACTATTCCATTCCCCCGACCAAAAAAATTAAAACCCAAATCCCTAACAAGGGAGAAAAAAGTCCAGGACTAATCTTTTGAAAGTCCAGTTCCGTACATATTGTCAAAATTATATACTTATTTCTTTTACTTAAATTTTACTTTCGCTATCCTTCTGTCATTTTACTTCCGTTGTCACTCTCATGGACAATGAAGATGGGAGGGAGAACATGTTTAAGAACATTACAATATACATGAGTCTACGTTAAAAAACAGCAAGTAGGAAGAATCTTTTTAAGGAAGGACATTTATTCAGAACAGCTGTCCTACATTATGTGCAACAAATTGTTAGAAATTATGTATAAGAAACTATCAAGTGACCATGAAGATTCGTAATAAACTAGAGACCTAAAAACATTACTAGATTTATTTCAGAACACATGTTTACAATCTTCTCCACCAATCCCATTTCCTCTCTCTAATGTTACATAGTCAACGTTTCGCTAAGCTAATTCTATAACATTCTGTTATTTTTTCTAGTCCGAATTTTTCAGTACATTAATTTAGAGTAGTATTGACAGGTCTAAGGAAGTGGCAAAATTTCGTAAAACTAAATAGCCTATTTTCTTCAGGCACTTTTGTTCTGTTTCATTTCCTTAGTTAATCTCTAGATTAGTTTACGACTATAATAACTTATTAAATATTAAGATTTAATACTTTCCAATACTATTATTTTAACACAGTTCCAATAATGGATCATATTATAATATTATAATGATATTGCGAAAAGAAAAAGTAATGTCTGAACCAGGAATCCAACCTGGACTTTTTGTAGTGTAGTGGTCTAGCACGCTTGTACGGAATACAAGAGGTCCATGGTTCGATTCCTGGTTGAGACATTAATTTTTCTTTTCACAATATCATTATACTATTAAATATTAAGACTAATACAATTTATGCTATTTCAATTAGAACTAATTCAATGCAAATTGTACGAAAAGAAAATGCGAGCTCGAATTACATTTTCTAGTTTAGGCCTAAGCGTTTTAATGTTGAATAAAAGGGAAAGTCTTGAAATCAATGTTTGAAAGAATAACCTAATTTCAAAACTAGATTCTATATCTGAAGTGAACATTTGTAAGAATGACGGATGATTTTCTTTGGATTTTATTAGAAAATCGAGAACATAGAGTAGTCTCAATTATCAGCATTGTTATCTTTATTAATTCGTTTAAAGTAAAACATCTCCTTAAATGTATTATATTAAATAATGATTAACATTAATCTGATATCCCTACAATCTAAGAAATATGAAATATTTACATCATTAGAGTTCTGTTCAAATTAACTATTTTATATACACTAAAATAATGATTTTATAGAATTTTAGAATTTATTTAGTTTTATAAAATATTCGTAAAGTAATAAAAATCTAACTAACCAATTAGTAGGTTCAAAGTCGTTTTCACTAAGATCCACCACTGATCCCTATTTTCAATAATTGAATTTATAATTATTAATTAAATAAATTATTATTAAATTATTATCAAATTATTTAATAAAATAAAATACATTTTTATTTAATTAATTAATATGGATTTTCATCAAGTAAACCCCAACTCAATTGAATCTATAATTAATTACAAAAAGAACACTGTGAAAAATATTATCATGAAAATGTCAAAATAAAGACCAATAAACACGTGTCTGGAATATGCCGAGAATTTGTGATATTAGAAGTCCAACCAATTTTATGACTGAGAAAAAAACATAAAAAACAGTATTTATTTTTTTGCCATACATTTTAATCCGGTATGATCTATATTTCAGGAATGAGTTTCAAATACTTTTCTAAGACAACTCCTTCAGCAATAACATTATTTTATGATTGGCAGTGTTTTAGTTGTCTCCTGAAATATTTAAGAAGGCTATGGATTCAAATAAAAGTTTTCGTTTACTCAGAAAATAACAAACAAGCATCTACATTTTGTAATGGACAAAAGCTCGTGGGTCACACTTTCCACGAGGCCGCATATTGAATGTTCTCTATCTCTGTCTGTGTGTTAAATGCTCGATTAAAATAAACATGTACAACTGGAATCTACAAAAATGTATTGTTTTGTTTCCATTGGCTATTCCAATACAAACCTCGTCGAAATGGACGTGTTTGGATAGTGAAATAATTGTTATGAAATTAGTGTTTGGGCGATACCGAAGGTTCTTATTATTTCTGTTTCATTACTGACATTTATTGTTGCTTTTTCAACGTGGGGGACATTTTCATTGATTTAATAGCTTCGTTCGAAGTTGTCATAACTATTCTTCCCTTTCTGTGAATACATGACAAATGTTTGTGAAGTTACAATTCAGAACTCAAATTATGAATCATAGGGTCAATGGCCGTAAAAATTAGTTTTATGAACTTCCTTTAACAAAAAGAATATTTAAACACAATTGAAGATCGCAAAATATGAAAGTAAAATTATACTTTGTGTTCTGGAAGTGTATAGGCCTATTGCACGAATAACGAATCAAACAACTTCCACGTTTCAAATAATCAACTAAGTTAACATTTTAGAATCTACATCCAAACAGAATAGCTTTTTTTAACTCGTGAATAAATTTTATGTCAAAAAGGTCTGTTTTTAAAACTCTACACCTTTAGTCCTAAACAAGAATACATTATAGTAGGCCTAATTAGTTTTCATACTGTTTTATTAAATCAAATAAGCATGTCAATAAGAGAAGAGTAAGTCATGGGCCTATCTTCATATTACATATTTTATAACCTTAGATCAATAATAGGAATTAACTAAATTAACAAAAAATATCTTACTTATTTTAACTAAGAAGACATCTAAATTATAATTAAATATTAATTTTTAATACTTTTTTTAATCCTTTACCTACAGAATTATTTATAAATAACTTATAAAGGCAACTTTTATGCAGAATATTGCAAACCTAAGACATATTTTAATGAATTTTGAATAAAAAAACATTAGAAATCAGTTTTTGTTAATATCTATTAATTCTTTAATGCAATTAAGATTTCAGAGAAGAAATATTTGGTATCCTATTTAATATCCATATATTGTATGCACGTTAATCTCTCTCCAGATATGATTCCTCCACTATGAAAGGAAAAAATAAATAATCTGGCCAACAATATCTACAATAATTTTTGGGATGTGTGGGTAATATTCAGAATGCAGTCTAACTATAATTCATAAATTGGTTTATTGCCATCGATAATAAAGTATTTAAAAGAAATACAGAGTTAGTGCTCTATTACTATAATTATTTAACTCATGCCCCAAATGGGAGTCAATGGCCAATCACATTTCAATTAATTCCGATTTACAATCAATCACAGTAGTTTTTCACCTCGATTTTATCAATTTAATTTTATCACCTTAAAATCAAGCTCCTCCTTTTTAACATTCTGAACAGGTCAGAGCATTATTTTGCAGTGACTGACTCTCTAAGAAATACGTTGAATATAACAATTTATATATTAAGATGTAAGAATTCTGGAATGCAAATGTTCCCAGATTGTATACATAGTGAACGAATGTAACCAGATAGTGCTTGTGGGATACAATATAAAACATTTGTTGTTAGGCCTATTGATTATACCACAAAAAAAAAAGAAATCACTGATTGCACTTTCTTAAACGTATTATTTCCCAGGTAATTACGTTCCAAAAACATATAATTGACATATTTACATCATAGGACATCAGCAATTAATTAATAACCTATAATGTTGGTTATAAACAGTTTGATGTGTCATTTTTTCTCCACTAGGGTGCATTCTTACAATATTGCGATCCTTTGGCAATAAATAATATGAACTGGTTGCAGTGATGAACAAATGAAACATAATAAACGTTCCTCATTTGTTTTTAAACATCCTCGTTTACATTAAATATATATATATATATATATATATATATATTGAAATAAATACATTTAAATAATGATTTGTGAGTAAACAGCTTAATTTTATTCGTTAAATAGTCCTAACAAATGCCACTCTTGATTTCCCAATTCTCTAGATAAATTCTCTCTTCACTCCTTGAGTCGTGAATTTATCGATAATTTGGAAATCATTCGTGGCATTACTTATGATAAAATGTATACCATAGTTTAATTGTAAATTATTTCCATAGGCCTAAACATGCACATTCTTTTCAGTAAGACTAAGAATTTGGGACTGGAAATAAACATCAATAAAACTAAATATATGGTCACATATATAAATACATTATATAATGGAAATGGATAGTTAATGACAAATTATGGAAAGTTTGAATAAGTGGCTGAATTCAAATACTTAGGAACAATAACTATGGACAAGAATAAGGTGAGGAAAAAATAGGCCTAAACATAGGCTCAATTCTGGAAATGCATGCTATTATGTACTGCAGGGACTATTTTCTTCCAAACTTCTCTCAAAAAGCATTAAACTGAAAAATATAAAACTGTTATTCTTCCAGTTATATGAATGCGAAACATGGAGTCTTGCCATAAGATAAGAGAAAATGTTACGTGTTTTTGCGAATACATTTCTTAGGAACATGTTTAGACCTAAGAGAGGCGAACAAACAGCTGAATGGAGAAGACTACTTAATAGTAGCTAGGCCTAGATGATCTTTATGGGAATCCAGATGTAAATAAGAACAGATAATTCTTATAGTCTGCGATGGGTAGGACATGTGACACTAATTGGGAACGAAAGAGGGGCATGAAAACTCGTAGGAAAACTAGAGGGAAAACGCCCAGTAGATAGCCCAAGAATGATGTGGAAGAAAAACATTAACCATGATTGAAGGAAAGTAGGCCTACATTATACAGGGGATGATTAGAAAACATTAACTTAAGATATGGATGTATCCGCACGGCCATTGACCTATTGGTTCGATAGTGCTAATGATTTAGTTAGTTATAAAACGAATTCTCCAATTTTCACATTGATTGAATATAGTCATTAACTGCATAAATTTTGTAAAATTAAAACATTTTTTTTTCTAATCAATTGATTTGGTGTTTACTTGATGAAAATCCATATACATTTAATTAAATAAAAATAAAACTAAGTTTTATATGATTTTCATATTTATTACAATATAAATTTGTAACAGCTGTTTCGGTACTTTGTACCTTCTTCAGACAATATTACAAATTAATGAATTTTATATGTACATATAATAATAAAATTCATTCATTTGTACTGCAATAATATCTCAAGAAGTAATAGCAAAATTCATTCATTTGTAATAATGTCTGAAGAAGGTACAGAGTACCGAAACAGCTGTTAGAAATTTATATTGTAACATATACGAAAATCATATAAAACTTTAAGTTTTATTATTTTAATTAAATAATTTTGTTTCTGATTTTTTAAAACGTGTAAAAAGATCACTAGACCTTAACTCCAACGAAATGTTCTTAAGCAAAATACATGTTAACTACTCGCCACACTGTAAAAATAATGTAATAAACTGATATAAAAAGTAACGTGTCAGTATTATTTACCTGGGTGCGTCCACATAGTGCATCGCGGACAACGTCCCAAGATCAGCTAAGTATTTATCAAATCGCAGAGATGATTAAGAAAGTATAAAAGAAGTCTGTCGTTCTTACTTCGCATTTAGATCAATTATGTAAATTAACATATATGCTTAATTAAAAAAATAATATTTATAATTAATTCAAATATTTTTTACTTAATACTCGTATTTTCAAATTAAAATTTTGTGACACATTTTTCTTTTAATTATCAAGTAACCTACACCTATAACATATTTAAAGTATTGTAAAAAAATAGCCTATATTTCTACATTTTCTACGAAAATATAGGCCTATAGATATTTAGAATAGTCCTGCCTCTGTTATTTAATAGTAACAGTAACATGACAAAAACAATTGTTTTACAAATAAAATTCTATTTCGTCATAGAGTCTATTGATTACAGCGTGGAAATTAAAAATAACAGAGCTAATAGAGCTTCAAAATACCGAGGTGAAGTTTTTATTTGGAAAAGTTAAAATTAATATAAAATTATGGAATATTCATCTGAAAGGTCCGTCTCCTCAACTTAATTAATCATTTAACTGTAGCGCTTTCGGGAACCCAATGCATGCAACCCCCTCTACCAGATCTTCAGTGAAACACCAGTTTTTAATCCTGCCGATGATGGGACAAGTCCCGAAAGCGCTACAGTTAAATGATTAAGTTGAGGAGACGGACCTTTCAGATGAATATTCCATAATTTTATATTAATTTTGAATAATATCTCAACGGAACACATCATGAATCTTATAAAAGTTAAAATAATGATCTAAAAGTTTTAATTTTTGTTATAAATCGAAAATATTCTGTCAAGATAGTTTGATAGCAAATTTAGATTATATGAATACTAATTGGCCACTAAAACACCTACATTAAGGTCCTATTTGCAAAAGTTAAAAGAATGATATTTCTGTTTTAAATATTTGTAATAACTCTAAAGTCATCCTTCAAAATAGGTAGGAGCGAAGTAATGCCAATTCGGTACGTATGAGCTTTCATAATTCGTAATAATTTATTATGATGATGATGACGACGACGACCATGGTGACAATGGTTGTGGTGGTGACGATGACGACGATGATGATGATGACAATAATAATAATAATAATAATAATAATAATAATAATAATAATAATAATAATAATAATAATAATAATAATAATAATAATAATAAAGGTAAAGTGATCCCACAACAGGCCTCAGGAGGCCCTTGGGGTAGTAGGAGGTTAAGGCTCTCACTTTTTCTAGACAATCGGCACTTTATGTCAGCCGGGTTGTCAGCCCTGCGTGACGGCCGCATTTACCCCAGAACAAGCGTCTGGTACTCATTTCAGTTAGAGGCTGAGTCGACCCCAGGGCCATAGTGCCGCCAGAAGGTTTGGGTCAGTTTAAAAATCCTGACCCCAACGGGACTTGAACCCTCGACCCTCCGGCTTGTAGCTCAGTGCCTTAACCACTACGCAATGGCGTGACCCAATAATAATAATAATAATAATAATAATAATAATAATAATAATAATAATAATAATAATATTAGTAATAAGCATTGCAATTCGTATTTTAATTAAACTTAAATAAAATTTAGTTATTCTATTTTACTTCCACATTAAAACTTTTCATCATCATCATATCATGAACTTATTTAGATTTAGGTCGTTTTAGCCTGTTCCTATGGGGTCTCGAGATATGGTTGGTCAGTCCATATTAATTTTTGTCTTCCTTATTAAAACGTTTAATTTAACTAAACATTTATAAAACATGTAGTCAATGTACCCATTTCACCAATTGAAAATTAAAAGAGTAGACATGTTTGAACAGCGAAGCCGTCATTTTCAAGACAAGTCAAATTTATAAACAAATTAACAGACCTTTGAGATTTTTTCTCTATCTTGCTTTACCTTAGTTTAATCTCCCATTTTGTAGTACTTTTACATGGCCCACACTACACTGGTCTTTCAGAGACATGTTCTGACGAGAAAATTTTAACTTTTGGACCACACGCATACTTTTTTGACCGTTCATTAAGGGCCTCCGTAGATAAGTGACCAGCTCAACGCATGATCACCTCCGAGATAGTACTAACTTTTAAAACTAAACACACTATTCACTCATACATTAACACTAAAAAGTGGAATATTAAATTAATGATTGTGATTGCCAGGTGATGATTCGGGACTATTTTGACCCAGTTTTCTGACATTTGTCTTACATGTGGGGAGAAACCCCGTAAAATCCTACCCAAGAAATTGTCCCGGTCGGGGATTGAACCGGGACCTGGTGCGTTTGACGTCACTACGTTAACATTAGAATACAGTTCATATCAATTATTTGATTTCTTTACTAAATCATATTTGAAATAAATCTCAAAGTAAAATTATCTATAGGACGTATATCAAATCAAAGTTCAGCATTTTAAGTACGTTTTAAGTAGGCTGTTTATAGCAGGTTACCATGGACATTCCATCAATTCATAACACTGAACTAATAATTTGACAGCCTACATTTTGCAGGGCTGTAGATGGCAGATTATTTAAACTTTTTAAAACTCTTAATTTAAGATTGCTTCTGTCATTCGTAAATTAAAAGATGGACAGCCTTTAATTTCACACTTAAGCACACGTATTTAAAATTCTAAATTCCTCTCATCTCAATATAAGATATGTAAAGTTTCAAAATCCCATTTATTTCCTTCTTCCAAACTTTTCTTCTTACTGCCTTAATCTTTCTATCCTTATCTTTCTCTTCTTTTGAAAATCTTTCTTCATCAGTCACCAAATCCTTTTTACACATTTCAATTTCCACATCCACCCCTCCTTCTACGATAGCAGTGCCCGCTGCTCTAAGAATTCATTTCAAAATTCTAACTTTCTTTCCCACTTCCATAAAGTGGAACACCTTTCTTTTACAATGATGTTAATATGTTAAATAATCATAAGATTAGAGCTTAAATCAAATTTAATCTTTGTTTTATATGGTAATAATTTCTTGAATTATTAAACGAAAATACTATTCTAGGAGACTGGGTTAAGCAGACTCGTTTAAAATATTTATTTCGCCCGTTTAAATCTTGATTAATTCTTAAGAAGATATATATATAATTGAAATTAAAAACCTGGACGATTAATCACAGGTGGAGAAGACATTTTGTAGATATAAGTCTATCTTTATCAACCTATGATAAGACTGAAACCGAAACTGTAACAATAAATCATACCTATTTTGATCTCCTTTAATACAATCAAAATGTCATAAAATAAAAGTTGAAAGATTTTTTTTTATTGTGTACTAGCTGCTAATTCAGGGGCACTACTTTTAGGTTTTTTGCTTTACTTTTCACATTAATGATTTATCACAAAAAATGCCACGAGTGATTTCCAAATTATCGATAAATTCACGACTCACGAATTGAGGAGTGAATTTATATAGACTATTTAACCCATGCCACAAATGCTAGTCAATGACCAATCACGTTTCAACGAATGTTGTTTTACAACCAATGACAGTCGTGTTTCACCTCGCTCTTTATCGGTTTCTCTTTATCATCTCCTGCTTTTGTGATAAAGAAAGTTCATCCTTTTTAATGTTCTGAACAGGTCAAAGCATTATTTTTCTCCAACAAATACATTGAATATGGCAAATAATGAAAAGATTCCTTGATTTTACTGAGTTGTTTACTAAAAAATAAATGAATGTTGATTATGATATATAGTTTGATGTATTTAATTATTTTTCCACTTGGGTGCTCTCTTACAATATTGCGATCTTATTTGGCAATAAATAATATGAACAAGCAGCAGTGAATGAACATAACCTCACATTTCTGATTTGTTTTCAAACATCGCCGTTTACATTAAATACATAAAAAATTTAAAATAACTATAGTTAAACAATGATTTGTGAGTAAACAGCATAATTTTATTCGTTAAGTAGTCCTAACAAATGCCACTCTTGATTTCCAAATTCTCTAGGTAAATTCACTCCTCACTTCGTGAGTCGTGAATTTATCGGTCATTTGAAAATCACTCGTGGCATTACTTATGAGAATTTTAAAATCAAGAGTGGCATTTCTTAGGACTATTTAACGATTAAAATTAAGCTGTTTACTCACAAATCATTATTTAAATATACGTATTTTAAAATATTTATTTATTTAATGTAAACGGCGATGTCTGAAAACAAATGAGAAGCTATGTTTGAAAACAAATGAGAAACGATTCTTACTCTTGTTCATCACTGCAACCACATCATATTATTTATTGCCAAAGGATCGCAATATTCTAAGAATGCACCCTAGTGGAGACATTTATAACCAACAGTATAGGTATTAATTAATTTCTGATGTCCTATGATGTAAATATGTCAATTATATTTTCTGCAACGTTATTTCCTGGGAAATAATTCGTTTAAGAAAGTGCAAACAGTGGTTTCTTTTTTTATGTGGTATAATCAATTGCTACAATTGTTTTTATATTATCTCCCAAGCACCATCAGCTGACATTGGTGAACTATATATACAATCTGGTAGCCGTATTTCTTGGGGGGTCAGTTACTGCAAAATAATGTTATGACGTATTCAGAATGTTAAAAAGAAGGAGCTTTCTTTAATATGATAAACTTGTTTGATAAATTCGAGGTTAAACACGACTGTGATTGGTTATAATTAAAAAATCATTGAAATGTGATTGGTCATTGAATTCCATTTGGGGCATGAGTTAAATAGTCAACATTAACATAGTTTTCTAGGACGTCCTGATCTGTGGCTATTTTCGAAAGATTTTTTTCGCCAACTCTATCAATTATATGCTGAATGTTTGGTGTTGGACGTCCAATTATTTCACTAATTCCATTTAGCAATTTACACTTATATGCAAACCAATAATTAATTCCCTTTCTTCTAGTGTAGTCTTTCTACCTTTGCGCCCCATTCCAGCTTAATCTGTAGCCAGAACACACACAACTACACGGCAAAGTACTCGAGGCTAGAGCGAAAAATAACACTACCAGACCCATGCCCACTCGACTTCATGTGAATATGCTGTTGACCAAAACTTAGTACTGTATCAATACTTTTTGTTTGTTAATTTTCCTAGTTCATGTATAAAATTATTTTTTTACTCCTTAATTGTCATATTAAGTCCACCGCTGTGGTCACTAGGTTGCATGCTGCCTTGCCACGCAGCGGGCCCGGGTTTGATCCCTGGTCGAGGCAGTTTTTCTGGGTGAGGTTTTTATCGGGGTTTTTCCTCACCTGTAAGACAAATGTCAGGAAAACTTTAACGCCCAAACGGTCCCCAAAATCATATGGCCATCATCATCATCATCCTTCTTCACCGGTATGGAAAGCAACGGGGAAGCTACCACACCTACAATTCCCTGGTAAAGCTGCAAGTATAGCATGAAAATGCTATGATTGCAATGAAGGACCTGCCTTCCGGCAGAATTACTATGGATAGAATTGTCATATAAAAATAGAGGAAACTGCGTGTATTTAACTTCATACAGTTTAATTTAAAGGTGTATATTTTTGTTTTCGTATGTAGTGAAATTATTTATTTGTGTCTGTGTTATTTTAAGTGTACTTATCAATACTTTCTGCACTAACTGTATGTTTGCACAGGAATCTACGTACTTGTCTCGATCTTCTTGGCATCAATGAAAGATAAAAATAGTTGTGAGTTATCCGTAAGAGATAAACATATGCTGTCGCGGACCTTTCTTGTAGAGCTTTTTGAGATATTCAATTCTGTATATTTGTATATTTGTTATGGTTTAGGCAGAGTAAGCCATTTAAGCGTCCAATGAGCTACTTTTTTCACGTTTTCCAGTGTAAAGGGCAATTTTTAAGGATGTAGGAGTTGAGTATCACAACTCTCTTATAGCCTACGTTGATCCCAGGAATCTCCTGAACATTTTGCAAAAAGCCCCATCATAATCGGATCAACGGTATGGCCGCGCATAAAGTACAAACAAACAAATCAACAAACAAGCAATTTTTATATATTAGATTTCTTCACTTCAAAATACATTTTACATTGTAGGCCTAACTGTAGTCAAATGAGTGAATTAGTATATATTATCAGTTACAATTCCCTAGTAAAGCTGCAAGCATAGCATGAAAATGCTATGATTGCAGTGAAGGACCTGCCTTTGGGCAGAATTACTATGGATGGATGGATTAGTTAGATGTTATATTCTTTCATCTAGTTCTAATACGCCACAATACTATTTATATCCTTACTCTTATTCCATTGCTTGCATGCAGATAACGAGAAAATATAATTAATTTATAATTTTATTTCAACTGATCAGTAAAACAGTACTTTTGTTTCTTGTAATTTAATGAAATATTAAGGGCTTAAGGTTTATTTTCAATCATTCTATAGTAGGCTACTCTAAGAACAAAAAAAAAAATACAATTTCAATGGCGGATTGATAAATGTCTCGTTATATCCTACGCAAAGCGTGAAGTTAATAACAAGACACAAAATATCACCCATTCCATCTAGTTGACTATTTAACTCATGCCACAAATGCTAGTCAATGATCAATCACGTTTCAATGAATGTTGTTTTACAACCAATGACAGTCGTGTTTCACCTCGCTCTTTATCGATTTCTCTTTATCAGCTCCTGCTTTTGTGATAAAGAAAGGTCTCCTTTTTTTAATGTTCTGAACAGGTCAAAGCATTATTTTTCTCCAACAAATACACTGAATATAGCAAATAATGAAAAGATTCCTTGATTTTACTGAGTTGTTTACTAAAAAAATAAATGAATAACCCGTAATGTTGTTTATGATATATAGTTTGATGTGCTTCATTATTTCTCCACTTGGGTGCACTCTTACAATATTGCGATCTTATTTGGCAATAAATAATATGATCAAGCAGCAGTGAATGAACATAACCTCACATTTCTGATTTGTTTTCAAACATCGCCGTTTGCATTAAATATATAAATATTTTAAAATAACTATAGTTAAACAATGATTTGTGAGTAAACAGCTTAATTTTATTCGTTAAGTAGTCCTAACAAATGCCACTCTTGATTTCCAAATTCTCTAGATAAATTCGCTCCTCACTTCGTGAGTCGTGAATTTATCGATAATTTGGAAATCACTCGTGGCATTACTTATGATAAATGACCTTCACCTCTAAGCGCGCTCGGTTGCCATGACTGAGATCCCAGGTTCGAATCCTGGCGGTTCCAGAGCGATATTAATGGAGGGACATAACGGGATTTTTTTAGGTTTTTCTCTGGATTCTCCCGTTTTCGTAATTTCATCCTACCATCACTCAATTTCCTCTTCCCTTTCCTTTAACCCGTTTCATTTCTCATTAATTAATTTTATATCACCCTACATCCTATCTCATGTTAGAAAAATTAGTTAGTTTGGCACCCATAGGTATTGAAATTTATGGCTGTGGGGATCTAGTGGATACTACCAGAATACTGGCTCATGAATCAGAGCTTGAGAAATAAAAAGGGGCAGAAGGAGGCGACGGGCCGTAGCGTAGTGGTTAAGGCACTGAGCTACAAGCCGGAGGGTCGAGGGTTCAAGTCCCGTTGGGGTCAGGATTTTTAAACTGACCAAAACCCTCTGGCGGCACTGTGGCCCTGGGGTCGACTCAGCCTCTAACTGAAATGAGTACCAGACGCTTGTTCTGGGGTAAAGGCGGCCGTCACGCAGGGCTGACAACCCGGCTGACATAAAGTGCCGATTGTCTAGAAAAAGTGGGAGCCTTAACCTCCTACTACCCCAAGGGCCTCCTGAGGCCTGTTGTGGGATCAAATAAATAAAAGGAGGCGACGGGAGGGTTATAGTTCCCCAGGACTCAATAAATTACTGGCGCTATGAGTAAGAATAGCATGGTATGCCAGATCCGGAAGATGACCTACAACTGACATAACATCGTAGAGTAGATTTCATTCCATTTACCCATAATATACTGGGATAGCGAAGTAATTTTTTCAGGTCGCAGTGTACAGGGCACTCTGTTCGCCTGGTCTGAATAAAGAACTAACTAATGAGGAATGATAAAAAAATTATCAGATTCATACAAATGTTTTATGCTAATAATGATTTATAATAATAATGATTTATAATAATAATAATAATAATAATAAATAATAATAATAATAATAATAATAATAATAATAATAATAATAATAATAATAATAATAATAATAATAATAATAATAATAATAATAATAATAATAATAATAATAATATAATAATAATATAATAATAATAATAACTCTGCCAGGTAAAATATCGATATTATTATTTATTATGTCAGTATCACTGTATTTAATTTAGGCCTAATATAATACATTTGTTAAAGTAGGCCTAATATTTGTATTATTTATTGTATTTTTAAATTTAAAGGTTTTCATTTTTCCTTTTTCTTTCCATGTGTCCTTCCTTCTTGTAGGAATTATGCCCATTAGACTTACAAGTCAATAGCATGGAAGAGTTCCCTATAGCCAGTGACCTGGAACTCTGAGCCACGCAATAGATAGGTACAAAGTAGCGTACCTACGTGGATCTGTAGTTAGAATTGGGGCCTATACCAAGATCATCGCCGAAGAAAACAAGACATGGGACACATACAGCCAGGCACTATGTGAAAATGTATAAATATTTATCACGCCGAGAATCGAACCCGGTCTTCCGAAGTAGAAGTCAGGAACTTATGATTAAGCTATGATGCGGTCAAAATATAAATTCCCTACCCTAAATTATATTTAATGAACTACATTAGGCCTAATCAACTTAACTCACTAACTCACTGGCACTATCGAACTCGTAGGTTCATGATATAAGCTCCCCATACATCCCTCTCCTGAGCTAATATTGTCCAATCATCCCCTGTATAATATACTTCCCTCAAATCATAGTTAATGTTATTCTCTCACCTCATTCTTGGTTAACCAACTGGGCATTTTCAACAATATGAATTAAAATAAATATGGTCTATAATAGTAACACAATAATAATAATAATAATAAATAATAATACATATTATTATTATTATTATTAATATAAACGCAATAGACCTATAGCCTAAACTGTGAAATTAAAAAGATGATGTTAATGATGATGATGATAGTATTACATCGAATAAAGTATAGTATAGCCTACTTATATATTACATATTAAATATAGCCTATATTAACTCATGTTACATTTATAAAAATATAGGTTTAATAAATAAATAAAGTCCTGCTGGACACTTTCGTTAATTTATTAAATAACTAAAATCGCTGAGAAAATGCAATTTGCTAAAGTATGACCACACTTGGATAAATTTTTAATTTAAATAATTAATATATGTATATATATATATATCCTAAAATGTGTCTGATGAGAGGGGTGAATTGTCTTGAACCGTTCTTCCACTAAACTTATTAGAATAGGCGTGAGAACTATTTATGCACTTTGTAGAAAGCCACACACAAGTACACATATTGACACACATAATGTAAAAAAAATGGAAGACAAATCTTCCCGGAACTTGAATCGTAGCACTAAAAAAATAATAAACTTGGCCTTCAGGTATCACCCCATGCGTCCACTGAACGTCACACCACGATACTGGTCCGGTCAGAAAACCTTTCATCCACGCACAGTAAGGACCGGTATATGGTCCACTATCAACATTACCCATCCCATATAACTGTACAATAACGCTAACCTTACCCCACCTCTCTTCCTCACACCAGCAACACAAACTATCCCAAAGGGCAATACTAGTAAAGAACTGCACCTCTTCAAAAATTATTTTCTAAAAAAAAATGAGGTGATTACCTTTTCTCCCTCCTTCCCTTCTTGTTTTATAAAAGACCCTACTTATAAGCGTCCATCCTTTATAACTCACCCACCTCCAAACCCCTGGGCCTATATTCTTTACTTAATGTACAACCATACATAAATTCACATATGGGTATACATTTTGGACATACTTCAAGAATGGCATAAAAGACAAGACAAATTTTCACTTTTCTTAGGCAATATTATTAATTTCCTTTCAAATACTTGAGTAGAGTTTCTTGAATAAAATAATCATTAATAAAGATACAAGTTTCTTATAGAATATTTAGTTTTTCGTACTATAAAAGTTAAATAAAACTAAGTAAACGGTGGTAATTTGAGCTGATCTATAAGACAGTTTTGCACGTTGATAATGGAAGCGGCGGTCATAAGCACACGGATGGACATTCATACGTAACGCAACCAAGCCGGCATATGTTGAAGGGAGCCTGCGTTAAAGAACTGGTCATACGAGTTTTTCGGACTTCACTCGTTTGCCCCTTTCCTCTTCAACACCAGCACCTTTAGTTAGAGCCTGAGCTACTGTATGGAAGTTACAAGAGGGATGAATTTGATGTCCCGACCCGTTCCGAGAAATCCACTTATCTTCCCCGTACATCTACTTCATATGAAATATCAGTTCCTGATTTTGGGCGAAGGGATTTGGTCCTATTTTATTACAGTCAGCAATTAACAATTTGTGCTGCGGTGACTAGTGGTTATGCTCCTTGCCTTTGGTCCCGAGGGTCGCGGGTTCAAACCCGGCCGGGGTCGATGGATATTTTTAGGATAGAAAAATCCAAGGAGCAGGTCCTCCGGGAGGGACTTTAAGCCATGGGTCACGAGTCTGAAGATTTTCAGTCTCGTAAAAGATCCGTAAGCCTGAATGAAAAGACCTCTAAGCAAAATTTACCGAATTTTCCAGTCCTAGTACTACATTGGTTTCGTAGAAGTCAGTATGAGGCAGAGCTGGCCATGGACCACTCAAATGACATCTATACGAAAACAAGTGTAACTAAATTAGTATGGTTCAAATTCTTCCCTGTAGGGGGACAGCGCCTAAAATCTCTTAAGGGAAACATGGGCTTACAAGATACAAGATTATCCATTTTACTACATTTTCATAAAATTATTGCATTGTAATTTAGTCAAACGGAATTGGAAGATATAATGAGAAAATTAAAGGAACTAAAATAAAACATAACTATTAAAGAATGCCCTAAAGATTTAATCTGAAATACTTGCGCTGATTCGAGTCCTCATGGGGGAAGAATTTTCTCATGGAATTTCGGCCAGTATGGGATCGGTGCCCACCCAGCATCGTGATGCATTTGGATAGCTACGATAAGTAGCGACTCCAAGTTGAGAAGACCAGCTATAACGGCTGGGGGACCCAACATGCTGACCACATGTCACCCCTAAAGTGGCTTAATGATCGTCTACTACTGTGATTAACGCATATGGATGTGAGGCCAGCAGCCGGCCAGTAGGCCAAGGGCCTTCTAGGCCTGTCGCGCGTGGAGTAAATATATAGGCCTATGTCCACCACTGTGTCTCGCGGTAGCGTGCTGCCTTGTCACGCAGCGGGCCCGGGTTCGATTCCCGGTCAGGACAGGCTCCTGGGTGAGATTTTTTTTGGGCTTTTCCTCACTTGTAAGACAAATGTCAGGAAGCTTAGAGCCCAATGGTCCCCGAAAATCATCCGGCCATCATCACCCTTATCAATGCCATCATCATCCTTCACCGGTGTAAAAAGCAACGGGAAGCTACCACACCTATAATTCCCTAGTAAAGCTATAAAGCATAGCATGAAAATGCTATGATTGCAGTGAAAGACCTGCTCTCGGGCAGAATTATATATAAGTAGGCCTATAATTTATTCAGGATTGTTTCTGTTATATAGGCCTACATAGGTATCTTCAACCAAAATATAAGTACATTGTTTTTCTTCTTCATGTTGTATTGAATTCCCTTCATCCACGTAGACTTTCGTCCACTACTTTTCCCTTTTCCAGGAGGTATCCATTTCAATAGGGCCTACGTCTTTGTTTGTGTGTGACCCTTCTTCTCATTATAGTATGTCCATACCATCTGAGTTTAATTTCTTCAATCTCTTGTACAATATCCTTTCCTACATTCATAATTTCTCTTATTGTATTATTTTATATTTTGTCTAATTTTGATATTCGTGCCGATCTTCTTAAAAAGTCCATTTCTGTGGCTAATAATTTATTTCTGCGTTTTTGCTTCAACGTCCATGTTTGCGCACCATATAATAAGATACTCTTCACAATAATTGTATTGTATATATAAAGGGTGTTTCTAAATTAGACCGACAAACTTTGGAAGCAGTTAGTTAACCTTCATTGAAGCATATTTTATTAAGGAACCTATAGGCTGTGACACTTGGTTCAGTGCAAGAGGGGTCTTAGAGGAAGGTATGGAAAGAAGTAGGCACGTGCAAATAAAAAGTCATTTTGCAGCACATAATTCGGTCTGTTAATATTAATTCCAATACTTTACAGATAAGCAGAAACAAAACGTACTTAATTAAAAATTAAGCTCACTCCAGTGTTGCACTGTGAGGATGGATCCAGTTTATTGTCTTATCATAAGTCCTGGAACACACGTCCATTGACATCCAGACAAACGGTGCATCGACGTGCCATACTTTGTCATTCCCTTCCAAAGATGCCACTGGTTTCCCTTATTTCAGCTGCTGCGCTGACAATGCGTGCTACAAAATCTTTTTCAATATCGGTTTCATAAACCATTGCCTTCATGTAGCCCCACAACAAAAAATCTAGGCAGGTCAGGAAAGCCAAGCGTGTCGGCCAGGCAGTATTGGCAAATTCCTCTTGGACTGAAAGAAATTTTTATCCGTTTCCTTCAATCCCTTTCTGTAAGATCCCTCTAGCATTAAAACGAAGCGTCACAGCACATTGGTTCCTTAACAAAATATGCTTCAATGAAGGTTACCTATCTGGTCTCAAACTTTGTCGGTTTAATTTAGAAACACCCTATCTAATGTATAAAAATGAATGTTTGTTTGTTTGTTCGTACTTTATGCGCGACCATACCGTTGATCCAATTGTGATGGGGTTTTTTGTAAAACGTTCAGAAGATTCCCGGGATGAACATAGGCTATAAGAGAATTGTGATACTCAATTCCTACACCATAAAAATCGCCTTTTGTGGTGTAAAACGTGAAAAAAGTAGCTCTTTTGGACGCTTAAATGATTTACGCTGCCTAAATCATAACAAATACACAACATTAATGTACACAGAATTGAATATCTCAAAAAGCTCTACAAAAAAGTCCGCGACAGCACATGTTTAGCTCTTACGGATAACTCACAATAACCATTTTTGTCTTTCATTGATACCAAGAAGATCGAGACAAGTAGGCCTACGTAGATTCCTGTGCAATCATAGCAGCACATGGCGGGTATTCTTTTACGGATGACTCACAATAACGAATTTTGTCTTTTAGGTTCATTGAAGCCAAGAAGATCGAGATAAGTAGATTCCCTGGCAACACCGGGTAGGCCTATTCAGCACGGAGAATCTTAAATAATTACGATATACATTTATAATTATTTTTCTCTCTATCTATCTTCGGGTTTTTACAGCTGCTGCCGTCTTCCCGTGTCAAACCTCCAAAGCCTACGATCTTGGGCATCTTCAATGCAAGGCCCTCTCGTTTGCATTACTGTGTTCATGTTTTCCTTCCATCTTAACTTTGGTCTCCCTGTTTTCTTCTTTCTTATAATTATTTTTCATTTTACTTATTCAACTATTCATAAGAAGTAGGCCCTTACATCAATTTTCGTCTTTCTGCTCTTTTATGCCAAGAAGATTGGTATGAGTAAATTCCCGGACAACGCCGGGTAAACAGCACGGGGTATCTAAAAACAATTACGATAAAATTTTTTCTTTCACTTATTTAACTAAACATAAAACACATTAATTTTCGTATTTCAGCTCATTTATGTCAAGAATCGAGATAAGTAGATTCCCGGGAAACGCCGGGTAATCATCATGGGGTATCTAAAAATATAAATTTATATGTATTTTTCCTTATACTTATTCAACTAAACATAAAAACACATTAATTTTCATTTATTTAGGCGTAGCAGCGCATGCCGGGTTTTAGCTAGTAGGCTATATTATATAAATCAGTACTAATACAGATCATGGTAAAATTCCGTAGGCTACAAATTATAAAAGTGCTATAGAATTATAAACTTAAGTACGTTGTGAGTTCCGTTTCCTTTATTAATACTACTTTTAAAACACTTTAGGCCTTTCAGGACTAGTACCATCCTCAGCAGAGGTTGGGATTAGTCGCGAAAGAACTACTGTGTTTTAAAAGTTGTAGGCATATTAATTGAGGAAAACCGAACTCACAAGGTACCTTATTTTATAATTTTATATCATAATTTTTATATTTTGGATACTTTGTAACAAATCATAGCCTGTTCATTATAATCAATTTAGCGCTAGGTCATTAACATGTAAATTTTTCTTTTATTGTAAGGTTTTTTTCCTTCCCTTAGATAATACCTGCATTGTGTTTAATCCTTCGACCATGTCTAATAAAACTATATAGGTCCTACTATATCTTATAAGAGAAAATTACTGAACACATAGGAATATTATTATTATTATTATTATTATTATTATTATTATTATTATTATTATCATTATCATTATCATCATCATTCATTACAATCACGGATTAAGCCCATGTGGCTTGTTCTGGTCTCATAGATTCTCATTCAAAAGTTGGATCCGTCTCTTCTTCGGTCTACTAACATTCCTGCGTCCTTTTGGTTTGTATTTAAGTATAATTTTGGGAATGCGATCATCTTCCATTCTTTGAACATGTTCTTTCCAGTTTTTTCTAGATTCTTTTATTCTATCTAAGAGTTTAAAGATATTTAGCTCATTTCTAATATCTTCACTTCTTCTCTTATCTAGAAATTTGCAACCAGCCACACTTCTCAGAAATCTCATTTCAGCTGCTTCTGTGATCTTCTCTTCTCTTTTAGTTAAAACCCAATATTCACTACCATACAATAGCAAGGGGACTGCCACTACTTTATAAAATTTTAGTTTTGTTTCTTTTCTTGTGCTTTTAAATATCCTGTTGATTGTTCCACATATATAATTACATTTATTAAGTTTGTTAAATAGATCTTCTTTTAAAATAGGAGATTTCATAACCCAGGTATTATTATTATTATTAGCTACCAGTTATATTATATGGGTGCGAAACATGGACTCTTACTTTAGGGGGAGGAAAGGATATTACGAGTATTTGAGAATAAAGTTCTTAGGAAAATTTTTGGACCAAAGAGAGATGAACAGACAGGTGAATGGAGAAGCCAGATATAATGAGAACAGTTAAGTCTCGTAGACTGCGATGGGTAGGACATGTGGCACGAATGGGGAATGAAAGACGTGCATTGAAGCTTCTTGTAGGAAAACCTGAGGGAAAACGCCCAGTTGGTAGACCAAGAATGAGGTGGGAGAATAACATTAATTATGATTTGAGGGAAGTAGATTATACAGGGGATGATTGGAAAACATTGGCTCAGGATAGGAATGTATGGAAAACTTATGTCCGCGCGGCCATGAACCTACGGGTTCCATAGTGCCATTGAGTTATTATTATTATTATTATTATTATTATTATTATTATTATTATTAGGCCTATTATTATTATTGTCCACCGCTGTGGTCTCGAGGTAGAGTGCTGCCTAGACACGCAACGGGCCCGGGTTCGATTCCCGGTCGGGATAGGCTGTTGGGTGAGGTTTTTTTGGGACTTTTCCTCACTTGTAAGGCAAATGTCAGGAAGCTTAGGACCCAACGGTCCCCGAAAATCATCCGGCCATCATCATCATCATCCCTATCATCTTCAACATCCTTCACCGGTGTGGAAAGTAACGGAAGCTACCACACCTACAATTCCCTAGTAAAGCTGCAATAGCATGAAAGTGCTATGATTGCAGTGAAAGACCTGCCCTCGGGCAGAACACTATGGAATTATTATTATTATTACTTTATTATTATTATTATTATTATTATTATTATTATTATTATTATTATTATTATGTGCATTCCATCACATCAGCACATCTGGCAAGGGTATTCCCCCTTGCGGAGATACGAGTATTGAACCATACGAATTTAATTGCGCTTATTTCCTCACATATGTTAGGGGTGGTTAGCTCATCGTCTCAAATAAACATCTAGTACGTAACTAGTGTATTACTTGGATGAGACAGGCCGATTAAAATTTACTGAGGTTTCGAACCCGAAAATCTTTAAAATTTAAACCCACGGCTTAAATTGTTGTTATTATTATTATTATTATTATTATTATTATTATTATTATTAGTATTATTATCATCAGCATTATCATTATTATTTCTTACTATTGCTGTTATCTTTTTATTCATCGACTAACAGCTATTATTATTCAAAAAAACATTGCTGCTTATGTTAATACTACGAGTGATAACGAAAGTTTGTTTATTCCATAGATTGTAAGTTATTAGCATTATAAACGTGTTCTCCCTCAGAAAAATTTAAATCTAAAATGTCACTGACACTTTTATAAGAAATTATAATTTTAAATAGCCTACTACGTCAGATCGTCTACCACGGATCACTGAATATTCCACCTTCTGCTCTCAAAAGTGAACCGAGTTTAACATGGCGTTCTAGATAAATAAAATACACTAGTATATTCGTTCATTTTTACATAAATAGTTATATTCATAATCATATTTTAGTAGCCCTATAAACTCATTATGTAACGAGTCCATAATTATATGAATCTGTAACAGCTCTGGTCTTGGGGTAGCGATGCTGCCTCGTATGCGCCTGGCCAGGGTTTGATCCCCGGTCGGGACAAGTTTTCTGTTTTTCTTATCGGGGTTTTTCTTACATATAAGGCAAATGTCAGGAACTTTTAAAGCCCAAGCGGTCCCCGAACATCATTTGGCCTTCATAATCATCATTATCGTGTTCGCCATGCTTAGTATCTGTTTGTGAGAATTGTGTATTTCGTCATAAATGTTCGTGTTGTCTCGAAGGGGGTCTTGGATTGCGCTGTTCACTCATTCGGGGAAGCCCTCCAAGTTCTTATGTAATCAAAATGTGAGTGTGAAATACAGAGTTTAAATTCATTTCCCAACAGGTTGTACCATTGTAAGGCCCGAGTGATGTTTAGCAAGAAAAATGATATACTAGATCTAACGAGACTGATTAATGAGACGGATAAGAAGAAGAAGTAGTTTATCAAATGACATATTTATATATGTCATATGAATGTTTTATTTACCATAATAGACAACATATTTTATATTTTATTTGACCATAATTAAACATGTTAAGTTTTAAGTGTTCATAAATAACTTACCTTTAGATGAGATAGCACATTGTTGATTTTCTGCTTGGTTTTGGTTTCAAAATTTTTCCCTCATACTAACACGACTAAAACACGGGATGTTAATTAACTTTATTAGAATATTCTTCTCCTTCTTCTTCCTTTCCAGGATTAGGTCAATGCGACCTGTTCCGGTCTCAAGTCCATCGTTTCTTTGGCCGTCCCAATTTTTTTTTTTTTTTTTTTTCCATGCGGTTTGTAGGTGTTGATACAAGATGATTGTCCATTCTGTCTAAATATTCTTTCCATTGGTACGTATTTGTGCTCTTCTAGTTTATCGAGTATTGAAAATATCTCCAGTTCATTTTTTATTGATTCATTATGTAATCTATCCATGCGTGTACATCCTATTAAGAATCCTAAAAATTTCATTTCAATGGCTTGAATATGTGAGATATCTTTTTTGTAAGTACTCAAGATTCAGTTCCATATAAAAGAACAGGAACAACCATAATCTTATAAAACCTGAGCTCAGTTCCTCTTCGAGTCTTTCGGAGGGTTCTTCTTATGGTGACGCACATCATTTGATATAGGTTTTACTTTATTATGTATATCCCAATCATAGCTATCTGTTATATCTGAACCAAGATAGTTAAAGTATTAGAATATTAAAATAAATAGGTATGAAGGTAACTCAATTTATTTTAAAAACACGTTGTTGTTTGTGCAGTTTGTGAAATTTATGTTTGCAATGGCAGTGTTGGTGATTTGAAATCGGTGTCACTTTCAAAACTCACACTTGATATATTGAATTATTCCTTTTAAGAGTTGTGGAATGCTATTCGTACGAAATTAATCGATATCAGTTATGCTTAATTGGAAATCGATATTTGAATGCACTTTATGAATGACATTAATTAATGCATGTTATTAAGATACAGTTACATCACATGTGATTAGCGTAGACCTATTATATTTCGATCGACCAGACCAACATTAAGGAATTTAGCTTCTGGCGATGGGCAGGATATGTGGCACGAATGGGGAATGAAAGAGTGGCATGGAAGCTTGTTGAAGGTAAACCAGAGGAAAAACGTCCACTTGGTAGACCAGAATGAGATAGGAGAACAACATTAACCATGGTTTGAGGGAGGTGGATTATACAGGAGATGATTGGAAAACATTAGCTCAGGATGGGAATGAATAGAGAGCTTATGGGCTTACGGGTTCGATAGTGCCAGTGAGTTAATTTCTAGTATCAATTTGTGATTAGTCTATGGTCTCTCAGCCAAATTTTGACAAACTGAAGTTCACTTTCCTTCATAAACATTTAAAACCCTACTAAAATCCTACTTATTTGCGTCGTACATAGCGTGTTGACGTAGAACTACGGGAAGCGCGTTAGTTCTAATCTTAAAAGGATGAAACATGTTGTCGTGCAACTTCTTTCAAGTTTAGGGACCTGTGTCTAACCAACATCGAGAGGAATTTGGGTGGCGACTTCAAATTGAAAAAATCAGTTAGGCATACGTTGGCTGGTGACCCGAACAGCTGACCTACTCCTATGCTAAATGGCCAATCATCCAACTCTGTGGTAAGCCTATAATATGGCTATGATTCGGGTGGTAGAGTCAAGAGTTTTTAGTCTTAAGATAACACAACCAAAGGCAAGCGGGTTCGATCTCGGCCACAGTCAATTTAATGCTTTTGTAATAAAAAATAATGATATGAATTTCTTCGAAGAGGAAGTTAAAAATATCCTGAGGTAACGTATATTCTGTGTATGTTCTTCAGGATGTTTTTCTATTTAGAGGAGCAAATTTATTATATGTATGTTTATGATTTGGGATGTGTCTGAGCGAACTTCGAGGGAATGAAGTGATTGAATTTGTTATCATAAAAGAGTTTTGGAAAAGAATAAAGATCTTCACCATGCTATCTAGCAAATACCAAAAATGACCATGACCAAAATATATATATATATATATATATATATATATATATATATATATATATATGTGCATACGCAGCAATTTTTTTAGCAGAACGAAATTTGAGATAGGCCGATAGCATACAATAAAAAAAGTGAGGTCGAGTCCGTTGACCAGCAACATTCGACCATTAGGTGTAGGAATTCACCTGAAACGAAAATTTAAAAATAGCTCTAGTTGTACCGGTAACAATTTTCGATGTTTCGCAACGAAACGCAGTATATGCTGTTGTAATGAAATGAAAAAGATATTCTCCAAAAATCAGCGAGATCCACCCATTAGAAGTGGGGTTTATCTGAAAACCGAAATTAAAAATTCGCTGTAAGAACCGTCTCATGTACTTTGCAATTTATAGGCCTACCACACAATTAAATCAACCCCCTTCAATTGGCAATGTATCCCAGGGGGTGAGGTGTATGTACTCTAAGCGCGCCGATGCTCTCACACAAACATTGCAGCAGTGGCTACAAGTAAGACAAAATACAAACCAGTTCAATGCTGTGTCTTTTAAAATGCGTATCCTGTAGTATAAATGTACTGGTGATGTAAAATGCATTAAAATGCATTGTACCCCACTGACCAAATTTTAATCCGACGGATTATGTATGCGACTAAGAGATCGAAAAATGTAAACAAAGATAGGTGCGCTCACGCTGAGTATCCTATGAGATACATTGATCTAATTGATTTAGCCTAATATTTTAATAAAGTAATGGAGGAATTAATATCTAGAAGAGAACAAATACGAATGGAAAGAACATTTAGACAGAATGGACAATACAAGATTACCCAAAAAAGATCAACACCTACAAATCACATGGAAAAAGATCTTTGGGACGGCCAAGGAAACAATGGACTTGAGACCGGTACAGATCGCATTGACCTAATCCTGGAAATGAAGAAGAAGAAGAAGGAATTAATATATGTAGAATAGGTATATTTATTTATCCTGGTGGAGTTAAGGTCATATGGCCTTCTCTTACACTCACCAGGACAAACATATGTTACATTTAAATACAAACAAAAAGTTACAATAATAGTACATACTAAACAATTAATTTAGAGCAATTGGGTAGTATTAGACGGGAAACCACCAAGCTACTAAAGAGTAAAAAGAGGGAATATTTGAGAGAGAAGATTAATGATCTTGAAATGAATGCAAAAAATAGGAACATTAGAGAATTATATCAGGGAATTAGCATAGAGAAGAAATGGTTTCAGGCTAGAACAAACTTAATTCGGAATGAAAATGGGGATATGATTGCAGATTCCAGGAGTATATTAAATAGATGGAAAAGTTACTTTAATCAGCTATTAAATGTACATACAGAACAGGACATTGAGGAGGATAATTTACAGACAGCAGAAATGCTAGTCGCAGAGCCAAGTGCATTAGAGGTTGAAATGGCGATTGAAAAATTGAAGATGTATAAAGCATCAGGTTCAGATGAGATCCCAGCGGAACTGATAAAATCAGGGGGAGAAAAATTGATGGACAAGATATGCTGGTTGCTTAGTATGATTTGTGAAAAAGAAGCTCTTCCAGATGAATGGAAGGAATCAATTATCGTACCAATTTATAAGAAAGGAGATAAAACTGATTGCAACAACTACAGGGGCATCTCATTACTTACAACTTCGTACAAAATTCTAACAAATATATTAGTAAGCAGACTTACTCCCTATATTGATGACATTGTAGGAGATCATCAATGTGCATTT
This sequence comes from Diploptera punctata, assembly GCA_030220185.1. Lineage (NCBI taxonomy): Eukaryota > Metazoa > Arthropoda > Insecta > Blattodea > Blaberidae > Diploptera > Diploptera punctata. The sequence continues at coordinate 562,366 of JASPKZ010008023.1, forward strand.
AGAAGAAACAGGTCTACAACAGATCAGATTTTTAGTATAAGACAGATTTTAGAAAAGAAATGGGAATATAATGGTACTGTACATCAACTATATGTAGACTTCAAAAAAGCATATGATTCAATTAAGAGGGAGAAGTTATATAGTACCCTGCTGGAGTTCGGAATTCCTAAAAAGTTAGTTAGACTTATACGAATCTGTCTAAATGGCACAAAGAGTAGGGTGCGTGTAGGCAAACAGTTTTCGGACACTTTTGAAATCCAGAATGGGTTGAAGCAACGAGATGCACATTCTCCTCTACTATTTAATTTTGTACTAGAGCATGCCATTAAATCTTTAGAGAATGAGGATGGCTTACAACTTAATGGTATTAATAAGCTGTTAGTTTATGCTGATGATGTAGTATTATTGGCCGATAGCGAGGAGATACTAAAGGACAACATGCACACACTATTGAGTAACACTAAGAAATTAGGACTGGAAGTAAATATCAATAAAACTAAATATATGGTCACACATAGAAATCCATTATATAATGGAAATGGACAGCTAATGACAAATGAGGGAAATTTTGAGGAAGTGGCTGAATTCAAATACCTAGGAACAATAATCACAAATAGGAATGAGATGCACAAAGAAATTAAACATAGGCTCAATTCTGGAAATGCATGCTATTATGCATTGTAGAGACTCTTGATGTCCCAACTCCTTTCAAAAAACGTTAAACTGAAAATATATAAAACTATTATTCTACCAGTTATATTATATGGGTGCGAAACATGGACTCTTACTTTAAGGGAGGAAAGGAGATTACAAGTATTTGAGAATAAAGTACTTAGGAAAATTTTTGGACCAAAGAGAGATGAACAGACAGGTGAATGGAGAAGACTACATAACAATGAACTACATGGTCTTTACAGGAAGCCAGATATAATAAGAACAGTTAAGTCTCGTAGACTGCGATGGGCAGGACATGTTGCACGTATGGGGAATGAAAGACTTGCATGGAAGCTTCTTGTAGGAAAGCCAGAGGGAAAACGCCCAGTTGGTAGACCAAGAATGAGGTGGGAGAATCACATTAACTATGATTTGAGGGAAGTAGATTATACAGGGAATGATTGGAAAGCATTAGCTCAGGATAGGGATGTATGGAGAGCTTATGTCCGTGCGGCCATGAACCTACGGGTTCGATAGTGCCAGTGAGTAAGTAAGTAAACAATTAATTGTCTGTCAAACTGAACATAATAAAAATAATGTCTAATAATACAATAAAATTAAACTAATGAAAGAATATATACACAAAGGAATAACAGCTCTAATCCACTATACATAAAAATAAATTTAAAAAATACAAAGAAATAAATAAACTATAATGAATTAATCTATCGCTTATATACAAGGCATTCTGTAAATATGTTGACACATTTTAATACTATATTTATTAAATGATAAAAAAAACATTAATATTAGTTAAAAAAAAGTAATATCAGTGAGTTGTTTTTGTTAATAATTTTATTTTCAAATTTGTTTCTGAAAGATGGTAAAGTTTGGCAGTCTCTGACATAGGGTGGAAGAGAAATGCATGTTCTAGCAAGAGAAACTGTAAATATTTCGAGTAATAGGTAGTGAGTAGAATGGATCATTATATTTTATTTAAATTTTTGTCAAATTATACAATACGCAATAGTACTCTTACGGTTGTGCACGTTTTGATTTTAGTCCAGAACGACACTTTTAAATAAGCTGGAATCGAGAATTTGGTTATTTCAATTTAACAAAATAAAATATATAGTCCGTTAACTAACAACATTGAATCACTAATTCGGCCTACTGTGGAATTCGCTTAGTTTCCGCAGTTCCTGCGTGACGGAAATTTTCTGTTTGCAGCATCATATTTGTGATCTTAGGATTTCTTAATTTTTGTCTAGAGCACCATATTTATGATCTTTACTAAAAGGTAGCAGCCCGACCACTGGACTACTTAGCGTCGGGCCAATAACACGTTCTAAGGAACCTCAACTTTACTTGCAAGTCTCAACACGAAGAAATCCAGAACTTAACAACATTACAGAAGAATATGGATTGAAGATATCTATAGAGAAAACAAAAATTATGGCATTTCAACGTGTAGATCCTGTCAGAAATAAAATTGTACTTGACAATACAATTTTGGAGGAGGTGTATAATTTTAAATATCTAGGATGCAATATCTCATATGAAGAAGAAAAGGATGTAGATGCAAAAATATTAAATTTTTAAGAACTTTAGGGTTAATAAATTCTATCTTCAAACCACAGTTGGTCCAAAAATATTCAAGACTAAAAATGTGTAAAACCTGGCTCTTGCAACTCTTTTGTATGGTAGCAAAGTATGGACATTGAAACAGAACGATATACAGATACTTACATCTGCTGAAATGAGATACCTTCGGAGGTCTGCAGGATATACACTATTAGATCATAAAAAAATGTAGACATCTTAGAAGAATTACACATGGAACCTTTAGAAAACAAAATTTCTGATTATAAGTCAAGATGGATGCAACATGTTCATCGAATGGAAGATCACAGGATACCCAAACAAATGTTAAGCTATCAACCTGCAGGAAGAAGAAGACCAGGACGCCCACTCAAAAGACTTTTGGATGGTTTTTCTCTTGAGGCCAAAACAGGTAAACAAAAAATAGCCTAAATTCGTGAATATGATGATATGATGAGGATTTGTTTCTCTGTTAGAGCACGAAGTTGATGACCTCTATGATTTATTTAGCCCATTTACTTATTTTTAAAACAGAGATCATTGGGATATATTTTTTTCTGTTTACATAACAATTGTTTAAGTTCTTTAATATTTGGTTTTATGTTTAGACCACCAAGTTTATGATCTCTAGGTTTTGTTTTTCTGTTTAGAGCGTCATATTTGTGATCTCTAGGACTTTTTTTATGAATAGAGCACCATATTTATGATCTTTAATATTTGTTTTCCTGTTTGGGTCACAATACGTATTACTTTTAGGATTTGTTTTCCTGATTAAAGCACCATATTTATACCATTTAAATTTTGTTTTCCTGTTTCGATCACCATATTTTTTTACCTTTAGATGTTTTCCCATTTTGAAGCACCATATTTATGCTATTTATGTTTATGATTTTTACGATTTGTTTTTCCTGTTTGGAGCACCATATTTATAATATTCAGGAGCATTGTTTTTCTGTTTATAGCACCATAAATGTAATCATTAGTATGTTTTTTATTCTTGTGTTTAGATTGCTATGTTTTTATATACAGGATTTGTCTTTCTTCTGTTTAAGTGCCATACTTATTTTCTTTTATAATTTTTTTTCTGTTTAATACATTATCATTATGATCTCTAAGGTTGCAGATCATATGGAAAGTGCTTACTCTTGGAGTTCAATGTAAAAAAAGGGGGTGCATATTTTTCTCCAGTATGATCCTTTTAACAAATCCAGAACGCTGAACGAAAAGGGATTTTCATAAAGCAAAAACTTTTTTAGACTGAAATTAATGAAAGCGTGGGATTATCATGTTGTGATATTCTAATATATTTAAAAGTAAAACAATTTCTGAAATTATCCACACGTTTTGTCCCCATAGGCCATCATGTCATTACCTTCAATTAATTCTCTAAGTTAAAATAGTCTTGCATTTGTATAAAATCTTGGAGAGGGTAAATAAAATCCTATTTCGATTGAATAAGATGGATTATAGCTCAGATATATTTCTATTGCATTTTTAAAAACAAAGACGGAACGAACTACAATTGCAGAAGGTTATTAGCATCCTAAGAAATGTGGTATTTGGTCTGAAGAAATTACGAAAGAGTAGCGAAATATGGTTTAGAGTGGATATAAAATAGCCTAAAATACGCTATACTTACATTATGAATACTAACATTATAAAGTTAGCTATGAATTATGGGTAGAGAACAAGTGCAAACATACAGAATACAAAGTTGCCGGGAAAATATAGCTTTGACGTGTAAACACCCCCAAAATTTTACAATTTACTAGAATAGGATTCCACTCATGACAATTTAACTTATAAAGGCAACAAGAAATAACCCACTTTATTACTTGAAATATGCCACCAAGTCTTATTACCCACCTCGCAATAGCTTACCAGCTTGAGTAGGTTATCGAAGATGATCGCACTGGTTTGTAACTAGTGACCCGATCAAACACGCACAATAACGAAAAAAAAAACCTTGTAACTTATATTGCCATTTTGTTGAACGTTTCTAAGCTATTCTATGCCATCGTACCATAAGAAAATATTCAATCGGAGAACAAGTGACTTTTATCATCATATTAGCCAATGTGATAAAACATTTTCCCGCTAGATCCAATTGCCATCATGTTTACTTACATATAAGGGGATTCTATCCCACTTACATTAGTGGGTAAGTCAGGATGAGAAAATGGGTAAGGTTATGTTAGATGGGTAAGATAGTATTAGTTTGGGCAAGTTAGTGTGAGAAAATGGACGAGTTAGTACATCAGATTAGTTTAACGTTCACTTTCTTCTTAGCAGTTTATGTGATAAGTTGGCTACACTCTCTGAGCTTGACTAGCACATTTTAAATTGCAAATATGCTGATTTTAGATTACTTTGAGTTCAACTTATCATTTTATTTTAAGGATATTTTTGGAAAAACAAACATATTTCTCTAGGTAATTATTCACATATTGCAACAATAATTTGTGTATTTTTCGTTTTTTTTTTTTAATTTTTGTTGGTAGCATAGAATCCCCTAAACATCACCTGCTTGCAGAATAGGATTCGGAAAAAACTGCACTTAAACTAGCGTGAAATATTTTCAAAGTCCTATAGAACAACAGTGCGCATGCGCCAGAGTTTATAGAGTCAGTGATAACCCGCAATCGAACCACATATCGATTATCATCATTGATTACTATCCGTCGCTATGAAATTTAAATGACCAATATTTGCAATAAATCCCCAAATCTATGTTTAAAAAATATATTAATAACATTAAAATTACCAAACGTTTATTAAAAAGGGCTGTACACTTACTTATCACTCCCTAACGCTGATCCAACCAGCGATAACCCAAAACAGCGATAGAAAAATCATAGACTAAGTAATATACTGTGTGGAGAAAATAGCAATTAGCATCACAATATTGTCTAACAGTGTCATAATCTTGTGATTTGCATATTTAAATAAATATTTTAAAATTGTCCAATAGTGTTATAAAAATTGTTTGAAAAAGTTTAAAATATTAAATAATGTTAGTAAATACAGAACAAGAGCTATAGTTTACAACAATATAACTGAAAAATCAAGCGCTAGTAGAAGTGCAGTTGAGCTTAGGATTCCACTCATAAGAAATAAACTAAAGTGGTACCAACACGATCAATATTTACGTCAATATATTGTACAATAATTAACACTGTACAATAATACTGAGCGTCCGTAGATCACATTGATAGATTGCGTAATATATTGAGTCAAAAACAGTTTGATTTTTTTTGTGCATATAGTATATATTGAATCGTCTGTTGGCAATATTGCGCATTGCTAGTTCAGTTCTGTGTTAACAGTGTTGGAATAAACATCTACCATGCCTACAAAGGGAAAAGATGAAGAAAGAAAGTTCACTTTATAATGTATCGAGATGTATCGGAGCTTACCTGCTCTGTGGAATGTCAAAACTAAGGATTACAGCAACAGAATAAAAAAAAAAAATAAAAAAGGAACAGTACGAACAGTTTTTGGAAGCTATAACTAATGATTGAGCCACATAACTTGCTGTCTTCTTATTATTCCACATGTTGATTGCACAAGTAACACCCGCGAAGTAATTTATTGAACAATAATATTGCACCGTGTGGGTTGACCAATTAAGACTATTGTACAAAATATTGTGCAATATATTGACGTAAATGTTGATCGTGTAGGGGTCGCTTTAGAAAGCTAGTAAAAAAATTATGCACTCTAGCCTTGAAAATAAATCTACCTAGTGGCATTACCGACTGGCATTAGGTTACTAGCACGAGAGGTTATCGAAGATAATAGAAAGTAATCTTCAAGAATAATCGAAAATAATCGCAGTAGTTTGTAAGTTGTGGCCCGTTCTAACATGATCATGTAGATGCAAATCCTCGCGATGCTGCATTTTGATTATTACGACATATTACTGACAGACTTTAACGATGACTTGCACACGAAGTGCAATGTATTCATAACATGTGTCGGATATATTTTCAATATTCTTAAATATTATCATATTTCTTAATACTTCCGCAAACTTCACTTACACGATCGTAGAAAAATGCATTCTCTTATTCTGCTATTCAAAATTAAACATACTTCTACACCAATCTATTTATCCTCACCCTTCCATCTCCTAACTTCCAATCACAATTTGGATACACAATCGCATCAGATCCTCTTATTTCACATCCCACAACACAGAACTTACCATTATTCTAATTCCTATATTGTATCTACAGCTAGACTCTGGAACTTCTTGTCCCAAGAAATCAGTAACATTAGCTTCCTCTAATCTTTTTTTTTTTTTTTTTTTTTTTTTTTTTTTTTTTTTGCAATTGGTCTTTCAGTAGATCAGTATTATTAGTTTCTGATCTCTTGCTGCTCTAATAATATTAAAGCTGATTCATCATGATTTTACTTTAATTTGTAGAAATATTTACTCACAATTGTATACGTTATAAATATCCTCAACTCAAGGTCGGATCGAGGGATGAGATGAGATGAAGCCTCTATATTTAGAGGTCTGAAAATGACAAGGATGCCGGCCGACCACGTCTGACGCAACATAACGGAGCAGATGAACGAAATGGATAAGATGAGCATGGAGAAATGGAGGGATGAAATTATAGCAGGAGAAAACGGAAGAAAAAAAAACAAAGAAAGAAAATACCTGCCCAAGTTCCGTTTCGTCCACCACGAATTCCACATGGACTGACCGAGACTCGATCTCAAGACCCCAGCGGTGAGAGGCGAGCATCTAACCGCTTGTGCCACGAAGCCGCCTGTTTTTCTATGATCTTGTGTAATATTTTCTGAATTTAATATTTTTCGCTGGTTGAATGGAAGAGAAGCTGTCAGTTTAAATGAATTATTATTATTATTATTATTATTATTATTATTATTATTATTATTATTATTATCATTATCATTATCATCATCATCATCATTATTGTTCTTTTTATTATCATCATTATTATTCTACCACGAGATTTGAAAGTTACAGAATAAAACAATAAAACAGGTGAACAATTTCAATTATGGGACATTCCATATGAAATCGGAAAAAAATTGTGAAAATTGAACTTACATCTTTAAAAGTTTACAATTTTTTTTACAGTGAAACTTTATGATATACTGAATATCTGAACCGAATTTCAAGTCTTCGCTTGGTGTAATTAAAGATCAATAGAGCTGTCAATTTATCGTATTGTTTTAAATAGTCTCTTTTATAAAATACATTTCTCGAAGTATGGCTATTCCCTCAACTTGAAAAGATAGTCACATTATAGATGATTTCATGCTCTATCGCTTGAAAATTAGTATGTTAATATTTACGTTTTTCTGAAGGGCGTAAATGCAATTAATACGCAATTGACCTTCCTCACCAAAAATTTTATAAAATCAAAAAATGCCACATTATTACCTGAACACCAGTTAATTTTTTGTAATTAGTATTAAAGTGGAGTCTTGAAAGGAAACTACCAAAAATAATTATTTCTCCTAAAATCTCCTATGTGTAGACAGCCCGCAATACCTTTCGCGTGAGTGGAGATCGCTCGCTCGTACAAACATTGACGGAGCTACTTGGTAATAATCCTTTGTGCACTTACAAATATTTTTTATTGTTGTTATCATCATTACATTATTTTTATTATCATTATTACAATTATTACAATTATTACATCATCATCATCATCATCGTCGTCGTGGACAAGTGGTTACTCTGCACGCCTCCGATTCCGAGGTTCGCGGGTTCAAACTCGATAGGAATCAATGACATTTTAAAGGCGTAACAATTCTGAATGTAGCTTTCTCCTGAAGGAAGGAAATCCGTGAGTCCCGTGTCGTAAATTTATGGTACGTAGCAGAACCTCGCGCTTGAAATAAATTGCTACATAATAAACGTCATTTAATATAACAATCTTTATTGATATATTCAGTAGGCGGTTAATTTTGTTCTGATTTTGGCTAATGTATAGTTTAATTTAAATTACTAAACACCTACGAATTCAAGCTGGTAGGCCTATTAAAATATTTTCTAGAGAGTAGTTTTGTAATGTGTTGTAATATTTTGTACTTGTACCCTACGGCAATGTCTGATGTTGAATATTGTAAGTAAATTAAGCTATCGATAATAATTTATAACAATTTTCATGCTGTTACAAGTAATATTTAAGAGGTATAAACATATTTCATTGGCTTGGTATCACTTACTGATCTTGCATCCCCTACTCATGACATATCTAAGATGATATTAAAATGCACGATAATATTAGCTTTTATTATAAGCTAAATTATTGTTATAGTGTTTAATTTAATGTCTAAACTTCCCATTATTCTCCTTTTATAACACAAAATGTATACCTCTACGATTATTCTCTCATTCCAGAAACATTTAAGAAATTGTAAAATTATATATTAACACATAATATTGTTAATAACTATTGTATACTAATATATGCATAATTAAAATTATATTTAACTTCTAACACAACCATTCAGTCTTTGTAGATCTGCAAACTTGTGAGTTAAAAACAATAAGATATTATACATTTGACTGTGACACTTAAAATGACGAGATGCACTAAACATACTGATGTAAATCAACTGTCTGAACTTGAGAATTGTTGATGTAAAACAGATGTTTTAGGAAGACTTTGCTGATGCTGCATTATTATTGTTTGGTAGGAAGTGGTACGAGTATTAAAACATTCGGTTTTATTTGGAAGTGATATCTTAAAACAATACTATTTCGTCAAAATTTTCAGGGTACAATAAAATACACTGAATAAAAAGTTATTTTAAGACTGAAATTAGTAATTATAACATAATACAAATTTATACCAGTTTATTCAATTAATGATGAAAGAGTTTTTATTATGTAATATTACATTTAAACTTTAATAAAAAATTTGTAACAAAATAAATAATTTGTTTTAAAAAAGGGCAGAAAAGAAGATTACGAGTATTTGAGAATAAAGTTTTTAAGAAAATTTTTGGATCAAAAAGAGATGAACAGACAGGTGAATGGAGAAAACTACATAATAATGATCTACATGATCTGTATAGGAAGCCAGATATAATAAAAACAGTTAAGTCTCGTTGGCTGCGATGGGCAGGAAATGTGGCACGTATGGAAGATGAAAGAGGTGCTTGGAAATTTCTGGTAGGAAAACCGGAGGGAAAACGCCCAGTTGGAAGACTAAGAATGAGGTGGGAGAATAACATTATACATGATTTGAGGGAAGTAGATTATACAGGGGATAATTGGAAAACGTTAGCTCGGGATGGGATGTAGGGAGAGCTTATGTCCGCGCTCCCATGAACCTACAGGTTCCACAGAGCCAGTGAGTGAGTTAGTTATAAATAATTTGTTTAATAATTCACAGTAAACGTAAGTAACAGAGCTCTTAAAATTTGATAAATATCTACTGCGTAAGAATTAAAATATCGCCAGTTTTATAAATTTACGGTACTGTTCCATTAAGCAGAACATATAATAATCTATTCGATTTAATGGCAGTTGAAAAAGTCACTGATGAAGCTATTTCAGTAAAGTACGCGCGCGACCTTGGTCGTGAAATGAATCTGCTGCGCCTTGGACCCGCGAGTTTTTTACGAAAATAGAATAAAAACATTTATATTGTCTGAACTATTCAACTCTCCAAAAGGGCAATTGCTGAAAATTAACCCTTATTACGTGAATAGTATCCTGTATTTTTTCCGTTTTCATTTTTTGATGTGTACTGCAGTAAACCGCCATAAAACAGAAAATTGACACCGAAAATAAAAATATCCTAATTATAAAAATAACACCCTTAAACTACATGATATCACCTATATAAATATGTTTGAAACAAATTTTTGCTGTTTACTGTTT